>OX376373.1:160099889-160699889 GCA_947369275.1 Nemotelus nigrinus
TCTGATTGTGGGAAAGAAGTAATGTATCGTTTTGAAGCAGATTCAATGCCTCTTGCTATAGAACTTTCCTTCACCTCATTCCTTAAGAATAAAAATACGTCTGCGCTACGTTATAACTTTGCTAAAGCTGACTTCACTTCCATGTCCAATGTTATTAATGCTGTTAACTGGTTTGCATTTTTCAGAGGTCTAAGTGTTGATGATGGCCTTCATGCGTTCTATGATTTCTTGTCTATTATTGTTTTCTGTCACACTCCCACTTTTCGTGAACTCTTAAAATGAAAGGCGTGGTGCGTCGTAGATTTCGAAGCTCCGGCTTAGAGGTTGATTTACTTAGATACAAAAATTTACGCTGGTATGTTAAAAAGATGGTTAAAGATACGATGAGTGCATATCATGCCTACATTGAAGCCTCCATATCATCCTGTCAGCAGATACCTACATCCGCTCCCTTAAAAGGTCTTTCTCTATCCCTTCCCTGATGCACCTAAACGATTTGTCTGCTTCCTCGACTAAAGAAATATGTGAGCTGTTTGCTCATTTCTTTTTTTCTGCCACCTCTTAACCTAATGCATATTTCTCTGCTAATATTCCCTCCTCTGATGTTAATAGTTTTTGTTTGTCTTTAACGAACCCGTTGGAGGTCGATGGTCTGCTTGCTAACCTAGGTAGTAGCGCCAGCTGCGGACGCGACGGCTTACCTAACATATTTGCAAAGTCACTATCATCATCTTTGTGTGTTCCTTTATCTGTTTTCTTTAACCTTAGTATTTCTTCCTGCACGTTTCCTTCTTCCTGGAAGTCCGCAAATATTTTTTCCATCATTAAAACCAGAAATTCATCTTGCATCTCCAATTATCGTCATCCCTTCTATCTTGCTTCAGTAAGCTTCTTGAAAGACTTGTTTACAATAGGGTTTATCCTCTAATTGAACCTTTTCTCGCTTCTGAGCAACATGGTTTCGTCAATGGTAGGTCAACAGTTTCCAACTTCCTTTCGTTCACCAATACTCTCGCCTCCGCCATCGCCCAGTAAAAGCAAGTGGATGTAGTATATACAGACTTTGTCAAGGCTTTTGACTCCGTAAACCACGAAATCCTCCTCTCAAAGCTCGATGGTTTCAATATTTCGGGTCAGCTGCGTTGCTGTTTTTCGTCATACCTTCGTGATCGTGCTTGTTTTGTAACGTTTCACTCTTGTTCTTCTTCCCTCTCTTATCCTACTTGTGGTGTTCCGCAAGGGTCGATTCTTAGTCCTTTCCTTTTCCTCCTCTTTATAAATGATCTTCCTTCCCTCTTCAACTCTCCGTATGTTTTGTACGCTGATGATCTGAAAATTTTCAGGGTGATTGAGTCAGTGGATGACTGCTCCCAGCTGCAGGATGACCTGTCTGCTCTGGGTAACTGGTGCTCTGCCAATTGTATTACCCTTAGGTTAGGATAGGTTATCCCACCAGTTTAGGCCCATTTGGCACCCTCATAGACAATCACACGCATTCACACTTACAGCCATGGCACTGGCGGGACTACGCCTTAGCGAGGAGAGCTACCGGGCCCCCTTGTATTATCCTTAATGTTGCTAAATGTTTCCAGACGTCCTTCACATGTAAATTATCCCACATCACGTTTTCATATTCTCTTTTTGGCTCCTTCCTCAATCCAGTTGATAATTTCATGGACCTTGGTGTTGTGTTTGATACTAAATTAAAATTGTGTGTCCACATTTTGCGTGTCACATCCAAGGCCTTGCGCTTGTGTGGATTCATTCATATTTCCTCGTGAGTACGTCTGTACATCTCCTTCGTGCGTAGTGTCCTCGAATATTGTTGTCAAATTTGGGGTCCTCATTACCGTTTCTTAATTGATGCTGTTGAGTCGGTACAACGTAGATTTACTCGCTCACTATTCCTCAAGTTCCGTATTCCTTACTGTGAGTATAGCATCCGGCTTGCCATCCTTGAGATTCCTACTCTCCTTTCATGCAGAGTGTATTTCGATGAATGCCTCTTTTTCAAAATGATTACTGGTTGTATTTTATATATCCCCAGAGCGCAGTTTTCTGTTCGTGACCCAGTACGTCTTAACAGGTCTTACCCTCAATGTACCTTTTGCTCGCACTAATGTATATTTTTACTCTCCACTTTTACGCTTCCCTAGGCAGCATAATTGTTTGAATATTGGTCCTCTTCCGCCTTCGTTTCGCACTTTTAAAAATAAGTTAAGAAAATGCGTTTTATCTTATGAAATGAACTAATTTTCTGAATTTTTGATTTCTTATCTGTGTTGAATAGATTAGATTTCACCGCCTTTTTATATTTTGTTTAGTTTTAATTTATAGTCGCTTTTTTTTCCTTTTTTTATATATATAAGTTTGCTCATTGTCTAGTTTGTATCTGTTGATTTTAGACAATAAATAAATAAATCAATAAATATTGCCCTGGTTTGAAAAATGGTAAGTTGAGTTTCGCATAAGTGGGTGTTCTACTTTTGGAAAAATAATTTTGTTTCAAGAATACATATGTCTGGCTTTGAAAAAATCTGATTTTGAAAATTAATCTAGTTTTAGGAAAGTATGTTTAGAAAAACAATTACGACTGGCTTTAAAATGTATTGAGTTTCACCCGAAACCCATTGAATTTGACATAAAAGTCATAAGTTATGATCTACTGAAATTCATTGATTAAAATCGGAAAAATTCAACACAAATCGAAAAATATTAAGCGTCAGATCAAGAATATTATGAGTGCTTGGAGTAAATATACTTCGACGCGGCAAAATTTCCTCAGACTATAAAAAAATTCAAAATTGATCTAAAAAAAAAAACGATTCAAGACAATCAGTGTAGTCTTGAAAGTCTGCCATAAGAAAATCGAACCAGCTCAAATATATTCGTCTTGAATAAACCGACCTGGTTCGGGAAAAACGAAGGTCCTGCTCGGAAAATTTTGATTGTGGCTCACAAAAAATAGGCCAGTCTGGGGCAAGAAGTAAATTTAACTTAGAAAACTGTGAGAATGGCTCAGGTAATTTCGGTTTAGCGATGAAATTTAGGTATGCTTCGGCTGGCTTGCGGGCAATTCTAAATTAACATGTTTCCTAGCCTGAAATAACTCTAATTTGAAGTAATATTAAGCCTAATACGGATTAAAAAGAAATCAAACTCAGAATAATATTAAAATATGACTCGGGATATGGGTCTGAATAGAGAGAAAGATTGGGTTCGAATAGGGGAAAAGATTGGATTTGATTAAGGAAAAATAGGGTCTAGCTAGGGAAATATTGAGTATAGTGAAGGCAATGATTGGATCTAACGACAAAAAAAGCTAGGTTGAAATTGGGTTTGGGTAGAGGAAGAAACTCGAGAAAAAATTGGTCCGACGTGGAAAAAAATTAGTCAGACTTGAGAAGGAAATAGTCAGGCTTGGCAAAAATATTAGATCAATTCAGAAAAAATTTAGTCAGACTTAGAGAAAAACTAGTCGCTCAGGAGAAATGATCAGGTATAGAAAAAACTCTTTAAAAATTAGTCAGTCTTAAAGAATTATTCATACTATAGAAAATATGATGATACTCTTAAAAATTTTAATCGAATTTTAAAAAAAACGCTCTTACAAAATGGGCAGCATCAGAAAAATGGTTGAGCAGTCTTAGAAAAAATATGGCTAGAAAACATGAATCAGATTCAAAAAGTCCGACTCAGAAAAATTGGTTGGGCTCGGGAAATAAATTGGTCAAACTCGGCAAAGAAAATGAGTCAGACTCGAGAAGAAATTGATGAAGCGCAGAGAAAAATTGATAAAACGTAATAAAAAGTGGTGAGTTAAAGTAAAGTAATCCCACGACAACCCTCGTACGGGTCTAGGGGTTGAAGCTGGTAGAGAGCTTCATTACAATTTTTTTAATCACTGTGCATACGAGTGTGGAGTGATTAGTTCCACGACTCACTTTACCCCTGATTTAAATCAGGTACCTAATCAGAGCTAGGTGAACTCAAAGCTTGGTGCGCGGACCCTCGTCCGAACCTGGATTCGAACCAGGGACCTCACACGCAAGAAGCCAGTGCTCTACCCACTAGGCTACTCAAGCCAAAGTGGTGAGTTACAGAGACAAATTTATGGGGGGACCAGGAAAGTCTTGATCGGAAGAATATTATTTGTCGTTCGGAAAACACTAAATTAGGCTAGGTAAAATTTAAGTCGAGTTACGGACGATAAGTTTGACTTGGGAAGTCATAGTTTGATTTTTGAAAGATCGAAAAATTCAAATTGTCTTAGAAAATAGGTCTGGCTCGACAAAGTGTGCCTCAAAGAAACTAAAATGGGTCAAAAAGTAATAAAATGTTGAATATCAGGAGTTTCATTCTGACCAGCGACGCAGACAGTAAACCTGGTAAACCAGTATTGATTTACATTATTATGTGATATGTATTTCTATTACTATTATGTGAACTATTGAAGCAATAAATTGGTTGAAATTAAAATAATTAATAGAATATTTAGCCTTGGCTGACTCGGTTCATTTCTAGAGAAGGGCTTCCGGGCACATTTTATTTTAAAAGGGAGTTAGTGGGTGGCGCAGACCCTCACAGCTTCTAGGGCTCGAGGTTGAATGCCTTCAAACAGGTCTACCTCTTGAATGGAGGGATTTATCATTTCAAATTCATTCCAACTCCGTAGAGCTAGCAAAGCGGCAAACCAGTATCCATTGTCCAGTGTGGACTAGAGGGTGCTCCTTCGCGACTACTTCCAGGGTACCCTGTTTTAGGGACAAATATCTTTGTTTTTTTTTGTTTTTTGCTTCGTTGATGGGTTTCCATCTCCTACTATTTACAATGTTTCTTTGGGACTCCATAATTTTTCAGATTTTAAACCGTTACAAGAACTGGCTAGGTAGATATTTGAAGGTCCGGCTGAGAAAAAGTAAGTCTGACTCAGAAAAGCCATTTTGGGCTCAGAAAAAGGAAGCCCAGGTCCTAAGAAGTAAATCTAGGTCAAAAATATTTGAGGTTGAAGAAAGTCTGGTTCAGAAAATAATGACTTGGCCTAAGGTAAAGTTGCATGACGCTAAACAAAATTTTGTTTGTTTTAGTTTAAAAATATATATTGATGGTATAAAGCAACTAAAAAAGCTTGGTCAAGAGATTTAAGAGGTTTTACATACATATTCTTCTTGAGATATTGAAAGTGTATTTAGAAACATTTTATATTCGAGCTATACAAGGCGGTTTCTCATAACCAAACTAAGTAAAAATCTTTTTATTTGCTTTATATTTTCTATTTTTCTTGATTGATTGAACCATGAATTCGATAAACTCCTCTTTTTATGATTCCTATAAGATGGCCATTGACGCATCATACGCCCACTATATAAAAACGCTTACCAAGGAACTTTTCGAATGATCAAAGCAACACATGTACACCAATCAATTTATAATTTTAAAAAAAAAAGCTGATTACATCTAATATATCGCAAATTAAGCATTCATTCTTTTCGTTTTCACTCTTATCCATATCCATCATGTAACCATATACATAATCCACTTGACAGACACAAACCAGTTCCATGTTCAGAAATTTTATCTTTTCACTCTTCATCACATTCGGGCGTAAACTACTGACGCTTCGAATTCCAAACTCTTCCAAAGCGCGCTCTCCTATCCTAATCGACGACGAAAAAAACCAGATAGCACTACATATGCTGATTTACGATTTAGATGAGCAGCATTCGCGAAAAAAGCACCAATGGAGTCTAAAAATAGTCCAACAATTTGCATGTGTGGTGTCTATGTATGTAGCCCTAGACAACATATTTGCCGTGATGATTATTGTTTCCGGTTAAAAAACAGATGCAAAAGCATATTTGAACACGTAATGGATTTTTATGGATGAATAATTTTTATCTGCATGAACTGCTTATGATAATTTGAATGATTTGCTATGAGTGATTAGCATTAGATGCAGGAAGAAGATTCGCTGAATATTATGGACAATTTTCAAGATGGTTGCTAATTTCATAACCAACATGCTGAAGAATTTCGGACTTTACAAGGTCTCGGATAAACGATTTATGTGGAAAAGTACCGTTCAATGACTTAGATGGTTCGAGAAGCGTGTGTGAGCTAATTCAGAATAAACTGAATAGTTCAAAACCGAGGGACAATAAGTACTCGAGTTTTTTTTATTTATTTGGAATTCCCTTTTTGATGAAGTTTTTTCGGTATCAGTCTCGAATTTTTTTTTACTCATCTAGCTTCGATAAGATTCAGCGGGAGATTAACCAACTTCACGTACATGTTGAATAGAATATATGCAGCAGAGTATATATGGAAGATCGTTCTAAAATTGAATCCTTAATAAAACAATAATATTAGACCAGATAATGGCTTTAAGAGAAAGCTATTTTAGAATTAGGAATCTGTTTGATAAATTCGCTCGAAAGTTCAATCCATGCAAAGAAAAAAAACCGCCTAACGAGTAAATAACTCGTCTATCTAATCAAACAAATCTTGAATCCACCAAAATCACAATAAGCGATAAACAAGGTGCGAAAACGAACTGTCACATGCCCAAAACTATTAGCGTGTTACTTCTTTCTATGGATCAATGCCAATATGTCAACGGGTCCCATAACCGCCTATTCAAAGCGTGGCAATGAATGAAACCAAATCGCTCTTAGCAGGTGAGTGAGTTCAGGCAATATTCGCTATATCATGATCAGTCATCATTCGCCTCTTTCAAGCATCTTACATTTTGCATCCATTAAATCCAATCTACTTCACACAATACGAAAATAAACTCACTCGCATTAAATCCGTTAAGGCCGTTTCAGCGATTAGCTTCCAAGCACAATGTGTTCGTGCTGGCACACTCCAATCTGAATGGAACAAACTGGTGACCCAATAACCGAACAACCTCAACAACCTAATCTCCACACACTCTGCTGTACACTCACAAACCGGCAGCAAGAGCATCTGCTTTTAGCAATCCATTTGGATTCGCGTATAGAACCTAAGTCGAGAGTTTTGCAAGTATTTACCGACCGTGCAAATACTTTTATAGATACATGAATAAAATCCCTCGATCTTATCGGACTTCGGTGGATCTTAACACAGCAGAATCAACTGTAAAATCAATTATTTATTGGAAAAACGTACGGAAATTGGGAAACTCCGGTGAATAGTTGGACGATGATTTAGTCACGCTGTTTCTGGTACAGTTAAGTACACTCCAGCATTTCAGTCGATCGAGAGAAACATTATTTAAACAGATGCTAGTCTTGATCTTCACAAGATCAGTGACGATCATTTTGTGCTGAATATCTTTTTACCATGAACGTGGAATCGATCTCAATCGGTCAAATTACCTCAGATTTCCCGCCTGCCAGCATTCAACAAGCTGGCAGCGATCTGGAAAACTTAGTGCAACCAACTGATCGTGGCTTAACACAAAAGCACTATAGCTAGATCGTCCAACTCTCAATGGCTGCACGCATGATTAGATGCACATGTACAAACGCAAATTCGTAGGCTCGCTGCTACTAAACTTTATGTGTCAGCCGATCTGGTCAACCTCTAATGCGCGATCGATATCTTTTTGGAGTACACGATATCTGTCATTCATGTTCTTCAAACTTATAAATGGAAAGACCGGTCTTTTTAGATCTGTAGGTATTTTTTCGTCATCGGTCGGTGTACTTAATCAAGACCCGGTTCGACAAGTTTTCACTCTGATCATGGACATGTGTAAACGGGATCATGTTGCACTCTTGCAGACAGACCGAGACAAACAAGACTTAGCACATTATGATTGGTTGTAAACAAGTGACATTCCATTATTAGAGAGAATTCTTTTAGTCATCGAGCAGCAACAGATCTGGTGTAGTCTCTAGCAGATCGTTTAGTTTTAAGCGGAATTCCAAGTATGATATCGGTGCGGAGGCGATAAAAGCAGTGGGTGTAACATAGTGAATGGAAATATGGTATCGATTAAGACATAAATATCGAGAGAGCTAAGTGGAATTTGAATTGAGCACTAATACCAGCCAAGTACTTTTATCCTTTCAATCTGGGCTGTGGTTAAGATAGCCGAACTTTTTTGAGGCTATTGTCATTCACGTCCCATTTATCTTGGGTCTGGCTGCACAAAAGATTGGTACCAGCAAGAACTGCTTTATTAGCATGATAAAGTAGTTAATAACGCAATCGGTTTGAAATTGAACAAAAAAGTTTCAAGGTTCGAAGTGGGTTGAAACAGACTTCCTGAATATTAAACGTCGCATAGAAGACATGTGCTGATGTTTTAATAATAATATCTGAGGCGGAAGATAATACAAATATTAGACTCACTTAAAGCCGGAAATCAGATTGCAGGCAAAATTTGGAATTTCCAGTTATAAAGCCAAAATTTGGTACTCATAGATATTATGCAAAAATAAACTGCAAGTGGTCGCATCAGTCAAGTATGCACTGTGTGCTGGTGTCTGATGAGAATCAGTGCATACTTTCGAAACCACTTTGTCAAATAAAATGTTCTATGTAAATAAAATTTTTTTCAATTTTAATCATCCCGCAAAAACGATTCCAATTTGATTCGGCTTCGGAGACTTATTCCGCAAAACGATCGAGTTTCCCGTATCAATATTCTCTGCTTTGATAAGCTTTAGAGACGATATACGTTGTACCTGCTGATTTATAGACAAGAAGGCAACCATGATCACAATTAAATAACCTTTACTCATCAATGAGTTTTTCATTTGGAGTCGTAGTAGAATTTCATTCAAAATTTGCACTGTGTAGATTTTAATCCAAAATTTGAACTCTGTGGATTTTCGTCGAAGAGTGATTTCAAATCTGTTCCATACTGTGGAATGTGCCAATTTTCATCCAGAACTCGACTGAAATTGGGACTATTAGTTTTCGTCAAGGATTTAGAGGCGTCTAACGTAGGAGCGCAAATGTGGTATACGGATGGTTCAAAGATGGATTGTGGAGTAGGAGCAGGGATCGTGGGTCCCAGGAGCAAAATGCATTTCCCTCTCCCAAAGGAGGCCAGGATCTATCAAGCAGAACTATCCTCCTATACTAAGAGCCTCACAAACAATAAAAATAAGGAACACTAAAACGGTCAGAATTAAGATCCTATCGGATAGTCAAGCGGCTCTCATGGCTATAAACAGCGATCAAATAAATTCGGCTATTCTTCTAGAGGTAAGAGAGGCCCATGAGGGGCAGCGAAGAAACAAGGAAGCTGATACTAGAGCCAAAAAAGGAGCAAAAATGCCTTGCATAGGTCCTTCTTCGTACTGTGGTTTTACAAAGGCAGATACGGAAAAGGAAATTAAAACATGGAGCAGGAAAAAGACCGAAAGGCTACTGGCTTAATATTGAGGGTTTAAAACACTCAAAAAAATACCTTGCCTTCGATAGAAGCAGTGGCTCTCTGCAAAAATGGCATAAGAGCCCCATGCGGAGCATTGACAGGACACATTCCTTGCAAAAAGTACCTCCACAGGTTAGGTGAGGAGCAGGACGACCGCTGCAGATACTGTGGGGAAATGACAGAGTGTGTACATAATCTGCTCACAGTCTATCCAGCACTAGCGAGAAGAAGATTCGAGCTACTTGGCTCTGCTCTTGCATCACCTATATCACAAAATCATTTTCTAAAATTTTCGGACTCAGAAACAATTTCGGCTGATTTTAACTTTTGAAAATCTCAGTTTTTTCCAGAAAAATCAAACTTCGTTGACATTTTTCAGTCTACTCAAAATTTGTAGATAATTTTCAGATTATGACTTTGTTTACATTTTGCAGGCTAACTAGAATTTTTAGACGATTTTTAGTCGTCGCCAAAAATTTTGGCAGTTTTCAGACTATGGCAAATTCATCGACATTTTGGAGACTTTTTTCAGCAAATTTTCTATTTTAATTTCTTGTTCTATAGAGCCATCTACGTATTGAAATTGCTGGATGTATTGAAATTATGGCATATTTCCGTCATGAGCTGCGTACTACTTTCTTGTGATGACCGGAAGATTTTTGACGGGATTGCGCTCCTCTATTTCCTATATATTGGATATAGGAGAAGGAACGTGGTTTCAGCAGAGTACTACTATTAAGACAGTTTTTGACACTGCAAAAAAAAACGTTTTTAGACAGTTTTCAAATCCTGGAATAAAAACCCCACGGTTCTTTTACTCTGGCAAAAATTTCACTAATTATGGGACTCTAGCAAAAATTTCAACACTTCACGGATTTAAAAAAAATTTCAACAGGTGTTGAAAGAAAAAAAAATTAAACAAATTTTCACGATTTTTTGAAACTGTATAATTTGTCGATAGTTCACAGACTGTAAATATTTTCATGTTTCAGTTCTATCAAGTTCAAAAATTTTGGTCAGTACAGAGGGCCCAACAATAATTTTAGGGTGTTTTGGGGATAGTACATTTTTAGACATTCATCGGACGCTGTAACTTCTATAAAAATTTGCAGAGGGTCTGAAAGGTATTCATTTCTTTAGTGGAATCTGAAAACTATTCAATTTTTTAGAGCAAATGATTGGCTGAATTTTTTTAGCCACAATCGACTGAAAAATCAATCAGACTGATAAAAGCTCTAAGGAGTGGTTAGAAATACCAAAATCGACAGAATGAATGGGTTACATGCGTGTCTAGCAGTAAATCAAACTGTTCAAACGAACTTTAAGTGATCAGAGAAAAAAAGTATAAATCAAAGCAGCATGTAGAAACTACAGGCATCCATAGATGTCAGAAAAAGCTACATTGATAAAAAAAAGCCTATAAAAATTTGAGGAGTCTATAGAGTGGAGATCAGGTAAACCTGTGGAGATCAGGTAAAGAAATCAAAAGAAACAAAAAGATTTAAATAATGCATTGTATCAAACAGTTCAAGTCGCTTAGATCAAACATAAATTGCTTTAATCCTTTTTTAAATGAAAAAAAACAATTGTGGAAGCGGACTAAGCCCAAACTCGTTATATCGCGTCGGAATTCTGACTAAGAGAAAGGAGTAATATACCTTTGAATGCGTGAGAGGAACAGTGAAAAATCTCTGAATTCTTTTGACTAGCAACGAACTATGGGCTCAGACCACTTGAGCAGGAAGCACAGTTGAAGATATTTGGTAGATAGGAGAAGTTAGGAGAAGCGTAGGGCCAACCACCACTCCCACCACTACTTTGTCAAGACTCGATATCGATGTCGAATAACACTCTCGTTAAAAGCCAGAGCAAGTTCAAACCGCAAGTTCGATGTTAACGTGCTTCAACACAAGACGGTGGAGGTTGTGTATATACCTGCTCTGAAAATTGAACTAGCTTCTACGACTAGCACCGCGTCTATCATCAAATACGTAGTGAATGCCGAAAAAGTAGTGGGATATATAGCCCGGCAACGCAGAAACGAAGCCGCGTTGGATGAAAAGAGTGCAGCCTACAAAATCTACGTTGAACGACCGACAAGAGCCAAGAAAAAAAATATGATGGTCTTAGGAGAGTAGCCCATAGAATTATTAGACGTAAGAAACGAAAGCATTTTGACAACAATTTACATGAATGACAAATTTATGGCTAACAACACTCGACAAGCGCGCAAAGTAGTGAGGCACTTTGAACAAGGCTTTAAACCACGCAAAAGCCTGCCGATGGAAGGATCATAAGCAGCTCAGAGCAGATGGAGGAGAGATGGGCGTCCTACTTTCAGCAATTATTGAACGAAAATGTCCCCGCACCCTGCGAATCACCATCACTTATTGACACATGCATTGACAGTTCTTCGCCCCTACATTAGATGAAGTCCGACGGGCCATGAACCGCTTGAAATCCAACAAAGCTCCGGGCATCAATTGGATCTCCGCGGAGCTCCTGAAGACAGGATGGATTTCCGTTTCAAAGGAATTCCATAGATTGGGCAACAATACCATCTGGCAACAAGAAACGATGCCAGATGAATGGCGATAAAGTGTCATATGTCCCATTCACAAATAAGGAGAAATTATTGTGGGCATATCACAGCATCAACCGAACTGCATTACATAGCATCATGCTGCATTTCGGAACCTCAGAAAATTTATACGATTAGTGAAAATGACCATGACCGACTCCACATCAAAAGTGCTGATTCAAAATGGCATGACCAACTCGTTTTCTACGAATACAGGGCTATAACAACGGGATGGATTAGCTCCTGTGTTCTTTAAATTAGCACTTTAGTATGTCATCAGAAAAATCCCCGTTGACACAAGAGGAACTCTTTTATTTAAGTTGACACAGCTAGTAGATTGCGCTGATAACATTAATATTATGTCAGATTCGTTCAACGGCGCCAAGGAAGTATTCATAACACTAGACGGAACCGCCAAAGAAGTTGGTCTTCAAATTAACTAGCAAAAAACAAAGATCGAGCCGGATCTCTCTACCGTCATAAGATTATAAAAATTACAATGGGTTGGCCACGCCACGTTGAAGGAATGAGCGACAATCGAATTCCCAAGCGAGCTCTCAAGGGACGAGCGAGCGGGACCAGGCCAGTCGGTGAGCAAGTTCACAAGCGTTGGGAAGATTCGGACCTGCTGTTAGCGTGGTCGCTTTTGAGAGCACCGAACTAGAGGACGCGAAGAAAAATAACTCCGAGGTACTTCATAAACTGGAGGACGCGAAGAAAAATAACTCCGAGGACCTTCATAAATCCTCAGAAAACCTCATAAAATATGTAGGCACCGGCAAGAAAACCATCCACACTCTCGTCCTTGTTAGGTCATGGCATGTGTGTGGATGGCCAAAAACAGACGAGAAACGACGAGGAAAACATCCACACTCTCCTACTCGATTTACTTGTCATGTCTCGCCGAGAATGTAAATCAGACTTAAAGCAATCTATGCACAGAAATAGAGCAATTACTATCTTTTCGAAATATCTGGCAATAAAAATTTGCAAAAGGCACTAGAAAATTGCATTGCTGAGGAGCAGAGTGACAGGATAGCTAGAATAACACAGAATTCAGAATGACAGAGAAATTAGAATAACACAGGAGCTAGAATGCCAGAGAAGCAATAGTAACAGGGGAACTAGATGGACAGAGGAACTAAAGTGACACAGGAACTAAGAGGAAGTAGAGTGACAAAGGAAGCAGAGTGACAAAGGAATAAGAGTGACATATAAATTATAGGGACATAGGAACCAGAATGATAAAAGTCCCAGCGCAACAGAAACGTCAGAGTAACATAGTCAACCGTATGATCAGAAGGAACATCGCCAAAAGAGTGAATATATTAAGCACAATGAATATGATAAGAAGACCCCATATAACTGAACAAAAAAAAAGAGTGGCCAGCATAAATAAAAATGAGTCACAGCTTATTTGTGAAGCTTACTTCAAAGCCCGAATAGCCACTTGACTGTCAGAATCAGCAGAATCTCAATCATATTTTCAAAAACTACAAAAACAGGTGTTCTTTTATCTAGAATCAAAAGCAATAAGCTCATATCACAGCTATCAACATAATAAACCAAACCTGTTTCCTTCAAATTAAAGCAAGCTTTGCTTCGCAATGTTTCTAATATAACCACATACCTGCTTATATTTATGTATTCCTCAAAACTAGTCCAATACGTATTCTCGTTTCTTCACTTTCAGGCCAATGATCCCCTGACTGAAATCACTTCTGATGTCTTCGACCAAGCCACAAACAATTTTATTTTTCACTTTTATTCAGTGCGAACAATCACCGATAACTTTTCTCTTAACCACTAAAACATATTTTTAACTACACATCACTGAAACAACGAGCTTCTATTGATATGCAAATTGAATTTTGTCGGATAGTTTCGAAAAATGAGGGATGACCGTAAGCTTTTTTGTAGGGCAGCAAGTAGTGAGCCAACAAATTACACACTATGATTATCTTTTATTCTGTTACAACCGTTGAACTAATGTAAAAAAAAGACACTGAAAAAACATCCGAAGATCCAATTAAATTCGCTGCTTAAACCGCACGAAAATAAGCCCGCTTGAAAATTGGACACTGGTTGAAGAACAAGATCAAGATCATCGAACGATCACCCGAGAAAGCCCCGAGGAAAAAAAATTGAGGCTGTCTTAACTACTGCCTTCAGCAATTACGGCGGCATCACTTAAGCCCCGATAATTTTCGCAGGTAATTTTTGGCATCATTAAAAAACTATAAACCGTTGGCTATGATTGATCGGAAACTATGCGCGAAAAACAAAAACACAAAGAGGAATATATGCCAAAGCGCAACGAAGGTCGTCCAGGCGATATAGCAGTAGTAGTATTAGTTGTAGTATCTTTTTGTCGTAGAGCAGCACGGTAGCAGAGATGGCGACTTTGTGGCGCGTTCCGTAGCAGCGATATGTCAAAAAACCTGAAAAGAAATGACAACAGAGACGTTATTAAAATTAATATGCGAACGGCTTTTATCGATGCAAAATAAATACTAAAGAAAATTTGAGATGAAAAAGCAAAAGTTTAAACCCGAACGAGAGTGAAATAAGTTGGCCATAAAATTAGCTGACCATTTGAAAGAAACAGCCAGAGGACAAGAGCGGTGATAATTTGTATGCTAATTAATTCTGTCGTGTATTCAAATTAGCTAAAATCACATAAACTGGAATTTTTCCTCGGGAGCCAGATGATTTGTACAAGTTTGATAGTAAGGCTCCGAAAAACGTGTTGTAGTTTACTTGAACCTCCAGGTATAGCGCGCTCATCTGGAGGAATTTTATTTTTTTTTAAGAGTTATTGATATTATTTTGAGTTATAGATGAATTATTTTTTGTCTGCTGGGGTTCGATTAAAAGACGGACGTTGAACGTACGCATCGAATTTCCTAAATCAATTAACGCGCGAAAAAATGACGCTAGCTAATCACTACGTTAACTTTCATCAACCATCAGTATCTTCTTCTTCAGCGTTCATTCGTTCGATAAGTGTACTCATCGATTTGAGAAAGTTCCGTAACTCACGCGATGATCAAACAAGCCGAAAAAGATACATTCCTGTAACAGTACGATTTCATCTTTTCACTCATTCAGTCACCAGTAGATGTTCGGGTTCGTAATAAAATTGCCAAAAAGTGCTTAAAATATTGCTAAAAAAAATCGTCAAAAACAAGTTTCATCCGATCAATAACGCAGAGATCAGTGAGAAAATGGAAATTATTGAGAAAACTTCGACAGTCTTCCATGAAAGTATAGTTTTGCATCTTATATCATCATCATGGTTCGATGCGATTGGGATTTGAAGATATCAAACCTACGATAAGCACCAAAAACTTGGGATTCCTAAGAATGTATTAAGAAGCTCGCACGAGATCGGTACCAAAAAATTAAAAATTTAGTTGGACCGAATTCTAAGCTCTTCTATGAACGTTGTTCGCAGGCTTGTTGTATATCTTAAAGCTATTAACGGTTTTGTCAACTGCATGCAATACCTAACCTACTCTATAGACTCTAACGAGACCTATTCCGCTAATTGTGTTGTCTGCAGATCGGCATCAAAAGTCTACCCGAATTTTCACAAGACGACGGCCATAATTTATTTTGGCATTAAAGATCGGCTGGTATGACATGAGCACGCTAGGTGAGGTTGAATTTTGAATGATTAGATGGAAAAATTTTGAGTGGAGTAATTGTTAATTGAGAGAAGGGAGCTGGCTGGCTGACTTGCGCACAAGGAGGATGGTGATTGTGTTGGAGTTGATAAGTGGATCTTTTTCTGGCTATGAAATTTGTAGTTTTTGAAGGCGATTGTGAGCATGAAGAAAGTTTTTAAAAATGAAACGGAACAAAATTGTAAATTACCAAATCTTTTTCCGCACGAAATGCTTGCTTTTCTTTGGCAATTAGTTTTTTTTTTATTTTCCTGTGAATAATTTGACTTTCTATTTTTAATGATAAGTTTTTTGTGAAGACACTATACTATTTTTTACAATTTTTCTTTGATCAAGAGGCGTTGTTTGCGATAAGCTGTCAATTGGTTTTTTTTTACAATTTTTTTTCATATCTCCTCATGAGTAGCAATCATTCTCTAGTAAGATGTAACACAAAGACATATCATAAGAGACGAATTGTTGAATCTTAAAACTAAGACACAAATTCGAAAAAAAAAAATTTTCTAAGGAGATTAGATACTACGAAACAGCAAGCTAATTATTTTGGTAACAGGAAAATATAAAGTCACAATTTTAGGCTTTTGGGAGATTCTTTCAAAAAGTTCCTAAAAATTGGCGACATTTCAATCACGAACAGTTTTTTTTTTTTTGTTTTGACTAAGCCAAGGCACAGGGGATGCCCTATCATACTATAGCAATCTTTTAAGGAAAGGGAGAATTAATAATTTAAGGAAAGGGAGAAAGGATGGGTTGAGTTTGCAGGAGATAACGGTGTATCATTGTTTTGAACACCTGTGGCTTATAATTGGCGGGGAAAACAGCAGATGATAGGCTGAATCACAATCGTATTGTCCTTTAGAAGAAAGAATCGTGAAATTTGACGATGCGACTGGCATTGATCGAAAGGGTATGGGCGTGAGCGTGAGCGCGTTGAGAGGCTCGAGTGTTGCGCGTAGGAGGTGCTCTACAAGCGATCAGACTTGATATTTCGTAAGAACAAAGACCATAATAATAGCGATAAAGAAGAGAAAGACAACCCACATTATGTCGACGCTCAAGGGATTCAATACGTGGAGTAATACTTTCAACAAGCTTGAAAATTTAGCGTTGGACTTTGCCTAGTTCCGCTAAAGCATTGCGGCCTGCCCCAGCTCATATATGGAAGCTATACACAAGTCTTGGTCTTATGAGAGTCTTGTAGATTTGCGCTATGTCTGATGGTGTAAAATATTTCTTGCCTCTCTGAAGGAAACCTAGACATTTCATGGCATTTTTCGCAATTTGGAAAATGTGGCCGGTCCAGCTTAGTTTGCTGGAGACGTTAAATTCCGAAAGGTGAAGCGAAGGTGATTTAGAGATAGCTATTGCATCAACGGAAATAGTTTGGCTAGCTGGATGAGAATAAGGCTTGAGCGAAAGACAACAGCATTGGGTTTTGGACGCATCACACACATGGTTCGCTGAGCCCCAAGCGATCATGTATAGCCTTGTTTAGCGATGCAAACATGCGATCTATACTAGCAGAAGTAGCGTTCCTGCAAGAGTCGGTCATTTTGTCAAAAGAGTATGCGAAGTAACGGGTGCTGTTATCGGCAAAACTATGAATCGGATTGAAAGTAGAGGAAAGGAGGTCGTTTATAAATACGAGGAAGAGAGTTGGTGAAAGAACAGTACTTTGCGGAGCCCCGGGTTTGGTGGTGCGGACATATGATTTGAGTCCATTAAAACCTACTTGAAAGGAACGATATACGAGGAAACTTTCAATCCATTTGACGAGGACTGGGTGAAAACCAAGTGCACAAAGTTTGGTTAATAGGGTTGCGTACCAGACTCTGTAAGCTCTTTGAAATATCAAAAGAAACGGTCATTGCTTCACCAAAACTATGGAGAGAATGGTTTCATCTCTCAGTGAGAAATACAAGTAAATCTCTAGTGTAGCGCCCAGAATGCAAATCATACTGACGGTGGTTAATAAGATGGTATATTCATCATCTCCAGATTATTCTTTTGATTTTTCGTCTGATTGACGATTGCCGCATTCTGAACCTTGTCGTCTTCAGGCGCGATAGTGAGAAATTGAAATCGGTTTTGTGAATGACTCCGGGTTAATAGTAGAGGAGCCCGGGATGCTAAATTTGCAGTTACTAAAGCGTCATTGGGACCTATTGGATTGTGAAGATTAGGTTCTAAAATGAAAAAAAGTTTATGTCAAGTTTTCCATTTTAGTGGGGGGGAGAGCGTGTAAAAATTTTCAAAAACGTAAAAAAAAACAGTCACATGGAAATACTCGAGCGCGTCAGACATTCATAGTGTACACGCGCTTTGTCTTTCTGATAACCGATAGTTATTAATCTGACGATTAACTAGAGGGGGGTGGTCGTAAAAAGGGGTAAAAAAAAACAAAAAAAAAGTTATTCGAGCGTGTCAGATATTCAGAGGGAATGTTAAGTGAACCCAAAAAATTGTCCTATTTAAATGACTGACGATTTGGACGTGACCGAAAGTCATGACTGATTTTTTAAAATGTAAAAAAATAATGTGACCATGAAATACTCGAGCGCGTCAGATTTTTATATAGAGGGTTCAACTTGATGTCTTAGTTGTCCTAAATGATAATCTGACAATTATATGGAGGGATATTGTTAATCTGACAATTTAAAAACAAAATTTTTTTTCGTTTCTTCTTTTTATTGCTGGATGAAATAAAAACAATATGTACATATATATATATATATATATATATATATATATATATATATATATATATATATATATATATGTATATATATATATATATATATATATATATATATATATATATATATATATGTATATATATATATATATCTAGAAAATTCAATCATTTATTGATATGAAAGTAGATAAAAAATATATATAAAACAAGTATTTTAACCTTCATCCTCACTGGATTCGTCTTCGAAGTTGGTTTCCAATTGTTCAACTTCCTCGTCATATGAAACTTATTGCATTAAATTCACTTAATTATTTTAAAACTCAACAAACAAACCAAAGCGTTGTACATCAACAAAAACTAACAAGTCATTGTGATCGGCTAGGATGTCATCATGGCAGCAGACGGTAGTGTGAGGACAGTGCGAGGATTGAGAGATAGAGAAAGAGTGAGAAGGAAGATTGGCGCGGAGTGGGGAATACACAGTTCTCAGCATATATACGCTTCATCATTTATTGGTGGTTTTAGCGACATCGCCTCATGAAAACCGTCAGATTATATGTTTTTCGTAATCCTGATAGGATTTCCTTCAAAATAAAAAAAAATTCAATCGCGCTCGAGTTTTTCGAGGTGAGGTTTTTTTTTACAACTTTGTGACTTGCCCATTTCCTTATGCCACGCTCAAATTGTCAGATTATTGAAATATACTCTTTTCTGGATGTACTTAACTTACCTTATCTTAATCTGACGCGCTCGAGTTTTTCTGAGGATCAATTTTTTTTTACTAATCTGACGGGGTGCCCTCAACGCACCCCACTATATTAAGGGTTCATATATGGTTGGGTACATTACAGGGGTGCAAGCATAGGCGTGCCGTGACCTAAAATCTGGCAGGGGCCAGGGACCAAAAGGTTTAAGACGTACTGTTCATACAACTTACATAATTTATTAATACATTACATATTTGTTAATTTATTCTTTGATATTTGTTTATGCATAATGCATTATCAAATAAACTTCCTGTCTGTGAATATGTATGAGCTACAACGACATGCATATAATGTGAACGGTAGGTACGAACTACACACGAATTATCTATGATCGTTAAGAAATGAACGCTTGTACAAATTATATGGAAATAGAATGGAAAGAATTAGAAATATAAGACTATTTTTTCGTTGAGAAGCTAAATATATTTCAACTTATACTTGAAGAAGAGGATATCTAAGTTTCAAAATATCTTTGAAGAAATTGGAATATTTTAAGCTTAGAAGAAAAAAATTGACCTCTTGCTTCAAACTTTTGTTACCTAGAAAACCTACAAAAAGCATAAATAATTTGGCGAGATGGAAGAGTGCTGTAACTTACTCTTTTCAAGCCATTTGGTTTGCAGGGATATCTTCGTAGCCCTAACTGCGTGTTCAAGACTAGATGAAACAGCAAAACCTTTGAAACTAGTGCGTTTTGCTGTTTTCCGTTTTCGCGATCCTCTGAGAAATGTGAGATCGAGACAGTTCTTCTCTGCGAATAATTTAATTTTTTCCCAAACTACATACAAGTCTTCTCGCTCACTTAGTAGTGTTTTAACTGTTCCATTTACAAGATGTATCCCATCCCTAAGAGTTGCATTTTTAGTTTGGAAATATGTGCTTAACATGTTCGTTATAAAAAGAACATAGTGAAAGATGAAAAGATTCACTACAAACTTAGGATTACTGATTGAATGAAAGATCCCCAATGAATAAACTGAGTCGTTGTATTTTCCCTCATTCATTTCTTTTTCTAAAGCCTCTTTCATGGTCCCATAGCTATCTACCACATATTTGCAATTGTGAAATCTCATTGACTAACGAGTCGAGCTTAAACTTCTCATTCTACGCCTTGAATTTAGACCAACTGCCTCTTCAAGCTGCTTCAACAATTCGTGTTGTGATGGCTTCGAAAAGTGTAGTTAAAGGGATTTGATGGCATTGAAAAAGGATGTACACGTTTCGATTGTGAAAAATGTGTCCATCACATCAAGGATAATTACAAATGTGGCTGCAAGGTGTTTCATTTTAATTTAGATTTGTACACCACTTTTTTGTCCTGACATGACACTAGCACCATCATAAGACTGTACAACAACAGGCAATTCACTAAGTCCGTAGCTGGCTAACAGGCTGAAAATTATATCTGCTAAATACGAGGCATTTCTAGCTCCTGAACAGTTTACAAAGCTTAAGATCCTTTCTTCGACTGCTAGTTCTTTAGTAAATCTGACAACCACGGAGAGCTGTTCCTTTTTGTGGACCCTTGCTTTGTCTGCCATAATGGATATCAGTCCGCAATCTTTTATTTCAGCTGTATTATCCTCGCGTACGATTTCAGCAAATATTTTTATTAATTCATTTTGTGTTTAGCCACAACAGCAGTTCGCAACCTTGTTTTTAAAATTATTTGCAAAAGTTGAATCATGCTTCGCGAATAATGTAAAAAATTCCAAAAAAAATCACGGTTATCACTGGTACCACTTTCATCATGTCCTCTGAAAGCACGTCTTTGGCGACTGAGACACTTGGTAAGGTCGATAACCGTTTCCAAATAATTTTGGTTCATCTTGACAAAATTCCAAGATTGCTCAAGCACCATATCACTTACTGTCCTCAAAGTACTATTCGAGTTTTCACATTGTGCATGAATTTTACCATTCGGATAATTTATCCGGATCGCGAAGTTTGGTCGAACTGAAATTTTGGTGTATTTTTGGCAACAATGGAAATTCTATGGAAAATTTCGCATTGTGATAGCTTCACACCGAGTCATCAGACCATCCCAAAATTTACAAGACTCATCAATGGGCATAAAAAATAAGTTTCTGTAGTTTTTAAATAATGTATGGGCAACCTTGTAGCTACCATAAGTACGTAAACACAAATCTTTCACACGATTTTTAGAATAAAATGCAAACGATTGATGAATTTGATACTATATATACAGTCAAATCTAAACTTGTAAAATTCCCAATCGGTATATACTGGTCTTGAGTAGATACAGGTATGAAAAAAGTTTAATGAATATGATAAGAACCATGTGGTGGTTGTGTCACTTTGGAAAAACACTCGGTGAAATTGAAGTGTTATGCCTTTTAACTTCTGATGCAGTTATCAGGTTATAATAAAATTCACACACATTTAACCTGAGTGTAAACCAAGTAGGTCATAGATAGTGTGAGAACACATAACACAACCCACAATCACATATCCACACAGTACTATACAATACAATAATATAAAGTAGGCTAAGAAAAATGTAAATAAAAATATTGAAAAATAAGAATCAATAATATATTTTGTAAAAAGCTGTCAAGACGTATTTCTCTTGATAACATTAAAATTAAATTTTCAGTGGAAGTATTTACTTCCAAATTAGAATTGACTTCTAAAATAGCATAAAAGTGGCAGCGATACCATTTTTATTCTCCAAATGACTTCGAAAATTGTATTCTACGTTAATACCATTTTAATACACAGACTTTGTTTTGTGAAAAACATAATTGCATAAAGCGCCAGTTTATTAAAGTGTTCTTACCTAAATACCTGTATATTGCCAACTAGGAATGAACAGATAATCTTAATAAAAAAAGGATGATTGGGGAAGCGTTGTTCGTCTTTTTCTTAACGTATAACTTGTCGAAATCAAATATTCTCGTCCATATCTCGAAATAAGTCCCATAACATCGTAATAAATACCACAAATAACACAGTCTCGAAGTTATAAGTAGTGAAAGTTGGTATAGGCTTACACTACTGCACTTGTTTATAACCACAAAAACCTAACTGGCGAAAACTTAAGTGTCTGCAGTTAGAAATATTTATTTTTCTGGGAGGGGCCAACCTAGGGTCTGGGGGGGTCCCGGCCCCCTCTGGCCCCCCCTACGGCGCGCCTATGGGTGCAAGGCTTCTCCCCATATGATTTTCTGACGCGCTCGAGTAACGCCCGAAATCCCCGCTTGGGCTCCCCTACTATAATACATTCATGTCCGTTCGTTATAACCTTGGCAAGATTCAGATTACGTTCTTAGCTCCGTTTTCATGAAATTGGGGGTATAGGTTTAGTTGAAGACCATGGCAGTTAAGGACTAAGAGCTATGGTTTTATCCAAAAACCAAAGTTGGGGGCTGGACATCAAAGGATGCAGACAATTCATAGCCAAAAGAAAAGACAAACAACGAATCTGCACATCCTTTTAAAATATATAATTTATATCCTTGTTTTCCATAATTTTTGTGAAAAGGATAACATGGCTATTTTGGGGTAAATCGATCGGAGGGCTTCTAGTTTGTTTCCTTCTACATGGCACACGATCACGGTTGCAATCCCTCTTGCGGCATCGTCGAGAGTGTAGTGGCTGCAACTGCAAAGATTTGCGCAGTTCTTATTCTGGTAGCTGACCCAACTGCTCAGCATGAAGTGTCGGGTAGGTTCGACACTAATGGCCGTGGTGAGAATTGTTTCTATTTCACTTTGGCCTGTGAGACATTATATCATCGCCAATACTGGTATTGAACCAGCTTTCATCGCCTCTAATCGAAGCGAGGTTCTTGGCGTTATCTTAGTCAGTGAGCAATATACGCACATTCTGGACGTAGCTCGACGGAATATGTAATCTTTAATTACAAGAAAAAAGGGACTGGATAAAGTTCCAATACTCACAAGAATCTTTTCCAGTAAGCATCGACTGCCACCAGGATCTGCATCGATCGGTTAACACCCTTACAAACGCTTTCAATTCTGCAGTTAGGTTAGTGTGTAGTCCACCCAGGGAATCCCAAACTTCTATGGTAAAATCTGAGTAAAAATCTGGATAAGAATGTAAGATTTTACCTTTTCAAAGATATTAAATGAATTGGCATTGTATAAATTGAAATTGAAGGTCTTTAAGTATTTTGTACCTGAGGCGTATTTTGTACCTGAGATTTTACTGTGACAGCATAGTAGATTGATTATTTATTTATATATTTATTTATTTCACCAGCAAGGTATAAAGTTAGTACTTGTTCAAAAATACGAAACAAGAAAAAATCAACTACAGTTGAATAAAAAACTAATAAATAACGGATAAATAAATTAGTTGCAAATAAATAACAGAAAATAATTAATAAATGAAAAAAAAAATGAATAACAGCTAAGCACCACATTTACAAAATGCGTACAAATTAAGGAGTATAAATGGCTTAGATAAGGGACTATTTGTAAATATACAATTCATGTATATAAGTATGATGGGGGAAGAGGATGACTATGATTGATAATCTATTTTTTAAAGTTGCTTAAGGCACCACAGGGGAGTAGTTCTCGCTCATGCTATTGAATAGCTTGCAGCACCTATTTATTGGCACGTTTCCTGGGTATGTTCTCAAGGCCTGATTGAGCACAAACTTGTCCTTTAAGTAGACGAAATTAGCCACGTCTCTATTGACATCGAAACGAAAGCAAGTAGATAAAATTAATCTTCTTGACGCAAGGGCTAACAAATTAGCACATTTAAGGCGATATTCGTATGGTGGTAGATTGCTGAAATCATTAGGGTCGAAAAGATCTCTCAGAGCGAAAAGTAAAAGCTGATTCTGAAAAGATTCGAATCTTTGGCTTGTGAATTTCAAAAGCGGGGTTCCAAATAGTGCACGCATATTCAAGAAAAGGACGCAAGAGTGAAATGTTAAAGGATTTAATGACCCAATAATAAAGTCAAGTTGTTTATTTGCCCGGGAAAGCATTCTATTGTAGTATAGACTGAAGCGGAGCTTTTCATCCAGGAAGACACAGAGACCAAATAAATTGTCAACCCTACTGAGTGCCGTGTTGCTGAGGCAGTACGTATTATGAACGCGTGCAATTTTGCGAGAGAAGCTAATTGCATGGTTCTTAGCAATGTTAAGACAGATCTTGCTCGCGGAGCACCAATGGTTTAGAAAGTTCAGTTTTGACTGAAGAAAGGAAGCGTCAGATGGTGACCTGATAAAATGGTAAAATTGAAATCGCCTGCATATGGTAAATGAGGAATGGTGTTTGATATAAAAATATTAAACAGAAGAAGGTCGAGATAACTTCCTTGAGGTACTCCAGATTTAACGGACCTTGGCATTTCACAAATTGAAAGTGACCGTGGAGGTAGGAGCCGAACCACTTTAGTAAAGATCCTGTAATTCCGCACAACTGCAGCTTGGGGATCAAAATGGAGTGATCAACTCGTTTGAATGCGTTGCTTAAGGCTGTATAGGCTGTGTCACTTTGATCACCTTTCTCGATTTTGCTTAATACATCAGAAACAAGCACCATAAGATTAGTGGCAGTACACTGAGAAAACACATGGCGCCAGACGCCATAATTTATAGACTTCTGGCGCCATGTACATAGTCGATTTAGGGATTGTGATAAAATATAGCGCCACACGCCATAATACATGGCGAAAAGTACATAGGCCTACACGCCATGTACTATAGTCCTCCACGCCATGTACATGGCGTGGCGGACTATATTACATGGCGTGGAGGACTATAGCACATGGCGTGGAGAACTATAGTGCATGGCATGGAGGACTATACTGTATGGCGTGGAGGACTATACTGTATGGCGTGGAGGACTATAGCACATGGCGCGGAGGACTATAGCACATGGCGCGGAGAACTATACTGTATGGCGTGGAGGACTATACTGTATGGCGTGGAGGACTATAGTACATGGCGTGGAAGGCTATAAGCATAGCGTCTGCTCCTATGTACTATGGCGTGGGGCGCTATATTTTATCGACCGAAATCGACTGTGTACATGGCGCCAGAAGTTTATAAATTATAGCGTCTGGCGCTATGCGTTTATTCAGTGCATCTGAAGATGATCCAGTTTGCATCCAACAAAAGGTCACGGGCCTTCTCAGTTCAGAGCAACTGGAGGTAGAGCACTTGATGTTAGGTGATGGAATTCCATTAAAGAATTTCCCAAGGGATAAATGACATCAAAGATCATATCCTCTCCTATACTCAAGAAGCTTGCTGATATTTATACATCTCCTCACACAGCATGGCTGCGAGTAATCATAATTGGAGTGCCATGAGCCATGTAATATGGCTCATGGCACTATGTAATATAGCGTGTGGGGCCATAATTTTTGCGCCATGTAATTATGGCGCTGGGAGCTATACTGCATGGCTCAGAGTACTATGTACATAGCGTGTGGTACCATAAATGCTGCGCCATGTAACATGGGACGACGCGCTGTGTAGATTCTGACATTATGGCGCTGGGAGCCATATTGCATGGCTCAGAGTACTATGTACATGGCGTATGGGGCCATAAATAATGCGCTATGTAACATGGCTCTGGGCGCTATGTGGATTTTTTTCAGTGTAGAACAACTTTTCTTAAATCCATGCTGCTGCTCGTTGTCGAGCGTCGACCAGAGGAGAGAGTTTGCAGTAGATTATTTTTTCAATAAGTTTGGGAATTGCGGATAGAATGGCTATACCTCAATAATTTTGAATAAGACATATATCGCCACATTTATTAATTTGTGTAATACAAGAAGATTTCGAATACGATGGAAATAGCCCAGAGGAGAGAGAATTATTGAATATAATATGAAGGGGCGAGATCAGTTGTTTTACACATTTAGTCAGAAAAGTAGGAAGGAGGAGGTCAGGTCGAAAGCCCTTACTACTGTCAAGGTCCATAATGGCAGTAAATATTTCATTTCTTGGCATGGTAATATCTTCAGCAATAATTGTTTGAGTCGCACCTGGGAATCGATACAATGTTGGAATGCTGGAATGTTGGAATGTTGGTTGGCAATTTCCAGATCTTCTGAGGAGAAGAAGGTAGTTTTGCGCTTCAGATTTTCGGGATCGCGGATTATATTTTTGCTAGTAGATTTAACCCTCCGAGAACACACCTATTTTTTCGATCATCGAGAACAATTGGAGTCAAATTGACCCCAACCACTTTTGAACGTCTATAAAATCACCGCCACAGAAGATTTTAATTTGAAAAAATTTGTAGGTATGGATTGAGACCTCTTTTAGTAGTTCCCATCCATTAGAAGGGCCTTAAATGTCCTTAACATACCTAAAAAAAATTCGCGAAAAAAACAGTTTTATCGAAAATCAGCTTTTTTACACAAAAATCGTAACTTTGTCAATTTTCAATATTTTTGGCTAAAAATTTAGGGGGATACACTCAAGGTATGATAAAATCATAAAAAAAATTAGCCCTATTAAGTCATAAAAAAATTAGCCCTAATTAGACCCTTAAAAAAAAGTATTAATTTTGCATATTTACGGTGGCGATTGTGAGGATTTTAAAATTTGCACATTTAAAAAAATATTATAACTTTGTCAGTCTTCAATATTTTGAGCTGAAAATGTATATGGATACTCTCAAGACATAGTGGAATAATAAATTAGCCCTATATAAAGGGTTGCAAAAAAGTGTAATCTTCTGAATAATCAGATTCTGATTGCTCCGAGACATGGTCGTCTTCGGAGGAATCACTGTCGCCAAAATTGTTATGATTGCCTTCAGCTAACAAATTATTGCGTACACTAGAACGCAGATTATACGTCATATTGCTAAAAACAAAAAATAAAAGCACTTGAAACTTATTTTTTGGCTTTTTTAAATTAATCTATCGATTTATATAGTAAAAAAATTGAATTTTTACCTCAAAATGACGTCGAGTACATATGGGGTCTATTTGACCCCTTGATCTGCTTCAAAGGCTTCTCAACGACGACTGACGATTTGGGACTGGAAGCGAACGGTGTAAACTTATAGTCAAGACACAGAAATATACTTAGGAGCCTATAGTACTCCCCTTTTCCCGAAGGCCTAAGCGCTGCGATTGGCCAAAAAGGTCACTGGGGTCAATTTGACCCCCTGTGTTCTCGGAGGGTTAATATATCTGTCATACGCTTCATGAGACTTAGTATGTAGTTCATCAGCAGTTAAATATTATTATTCTTTCATACGATGGTTAACGTCGACTTGATTCTTCATTAGTTTATACAGTGTGTTTCTATGGTTCCTCAGACGTATAAGTCACATCACATCAGTTAGCGTAATCACTTCGCAAGGTCTTAAGCTCAGTATCAAAGGCTAAAAGCGCATCCAATTTGCGACTAAAAACGAAACTTGAATCCATCACTTTGATGTTGAGACGCAAAAATACTCGACGCCTTGGAAAGGACAGTGGAAAAGACCAAATTTGACGGGAAAGATTATAGCATACGTTTTTTGGGACACTGAAGGAATGATTGTGGTGAAATGTTGGAAAAGGAAGCTTTTTTACGGCCTCTTACTGCGAGGACCATTTAAGAAGATTTGGGGAGGCTATTCCGGAAAAGAAGCAGATTAAGCCGAAGTTTCGATGGCTACCATTCGAGAAGCAGGTTTCGAACTGCTTGAACATCAACACACTATTCTCTAGATGTAGTCTCCAATGGCTTTTACCTCTTTCCTCGGCTCAACGTGCAACTGAGGGATAGGTAATTTTAGTTGGCTTAAAACAGAGAATCTTTTACTGAGACTTTACTTTTAAAACTGAATTATTTAAGTATTCAGTATCATTGCTTTTGGGTTAACTGGCGTATAAAGGCAGACATCTTTCTTTCCGTTTAATAAATAATTCCATTGCTACAGCTGTACTACGAGCTACGAAGAAACTACGAGCGCTTTAAGGCCCTGGCTAGAACCATACACTGAAAGAAAAATCTTGGTATAATCAACCATTTTCCTTAGTTGTTTTTGCGTCAACTACGGGCTATGGTTAAAACAACCATAAAAAAATAGTTGGTTACTTTTATGCACCATGACGCGTAGTTGATAAACAACGTCCGTGGTGCAAAAAAGTACTGGTTCAGGCGGTAACGATGTATTGGTATATTTTTCTCTAAATGCTTGTATCATTAGAGGAGCATTGATAAGCCATAAACCATAGCAACATAATCCATCCAAGCCTTAAATAAAAACAGGACGTGAGACGTGAAATTGAGTTCATATGCATAGCTGCAAGCTGCAGCATCTATGAAAACAATTGAAACTGCTAAACAATTTCTGGCATTGGAACAATCGTATTCGTTTTCGGGACTCCCTGTTTTATAACAGTGATCTGCAAACAGAAGACTTATATTTTGTGAATAGAAGAAGGGAAATATAAAGGCTTCACAGCATAACATGAATATGAATTATATTGAACAGCAAACCGAACACAATTTTGCCATGTAGCATATGAAACTTCTATGATAGAATAGGAGTATGAGTATGAGGAGTATGAAAAATCAACAGTTTGCCTTAGTTGTTTTTGCATCAACTAGGGCTATAGTTAAAACAACCATAAGAAAATTGTTGATTACTTTTATGCACCATGACGCGTAGTTGATGAACGAAAAAACTTTCATTCGGAGCATGAAAAGCGTCCAAATGTTGAAACCATTCTACTTTGCGTAGAATAATTTCAAAGACGTTGCTCACTGAATTACGTTTGTTGAAATCAACTATTGCGAAGTAGTTTAAGTACCATAAAAACAGTTGATAATTCGTAACGTTGAAGTTTTGAATTGATGAAAATTTTTCTATTTATCAACTAGTTTTCGTGGTTATGAAACAATTAAAACAGTTTATTTCATGAACGTTGCGATATTTTTTGTACAGCCGGAACCAACTACTTTTATATCGTTAAATTAACTATATTAACATAATAAAAATAAATATTTTCTGTAGTTCGTTTAACGATTTTGAATGAATCGTTGCAATACTATTAAAAATAGTTGAACCAACCAAGAGTTTTTCTTTCAGTGTACGAGAGCATTTGTTGTAGCACGTATATTCTTTGCCTTTCTGATTTTAGAGGGAATTTTAGCAGCGTTAATTGAGCAAATTCACTCTGGGGCAAATTCACTCTCTCACGCTCAAAGCTGCGAAGAGCCTTCGAGATTACTTGGTCAACCTTAAATTTTATTTTGATGAATGGGGCATCAAGCTAAATAGTAGCAAAACACAGCGACTGTATTCAGGTACTCTTCCAAGTATCGGGGATCCCAAACCATCCGCAATTAGACCAAAACAGTCGCTCTCTTATTTGGAACTTCTAGAATTACTTCTAGTCTTACATTGCGCTACCTTGGAGTAGATATGCATGGATTCTTGAAATTTAACCCCAATGTTCGACATAGAATTAAAGTAGCCAGGTCCGCATTTCAGCGCATCAGACATATTTTCGCCAAAAAGATGGGCATGACGACAAAGGCTAAATCCATTTGCTACAAGAAACTCATTCGGCCAATCCCGACACATGCATCCCCATCCTGGATTACCTGTTCGAAATCTGCCATTGCAGAAGCGGAGATTTTTGAACGGAGAATTCTGCATTTCTGCACTGGCAGGTTTTACAGCCCGGTAACTAAAAAGTGGCCGAGGAACTCTCTCCTATATCAGCAGACAGGTCTTGAGCCGCTTAGGGACCGGGTTGTAGAACTGACGACAAGGTTTTACGCACAGACAGACGGATATGAAATATCCTGATAGGATTCATAGACTTGTAGCCTTAGTTTGATTTTCAGTTTTTGTCAGTTTGTTAGTTTTTTCCGTTTTTTTTTTAAAGTTAAGTATCATTTTAATATCGATACGCGGGCAGAAAATATTTTTAATCGTTTCGTTCTGTAGTTTGTATGATCTTCTCTTCCTTCAGACAAGAGAGTCTCGTCGAAAAATGATCGTTCTTATTGCTGTTTTTATTATTGATTTAACACTTTCTTTCGCTATAACAAAATCTATACAGTCGATTAGTTCATTGGAATCGATTGACCAGCTAGTTGGTGAACTAGTCGTGGGCAAATGGGGGAAGATATAGTGAACAAAAAGTGATTAATGTTCCTCGGAAATCAATAATGAAGGAAAAATCAAAGATTGAGCTATTGAAATAATTAGCAATGTCATCTGTAAAGCTACCAATAGAAGGCTTTGTCTTTAAAATAGTTTAAATGGCAGAATGAAAGGAAAATGCTCTTCGAAATATTCTTGACTATAGTCCTGAATATGTTTTTCTCAAGGTTTGATAAAAGTTCAATACCACCGATAAGCGGCGATAATTTTCAATAATCAATGTCACAGTCAAGAACCCCAAAATGTTTATTTCTTATCAGAAAACCACAAATCTTTGCTTCCAATTTGGCTCCAAACTCATTGCTAATTCCAACTTCCATCCAATGCATACTCATACTCATATTACTTCACCGTTTTGGTGCTTACTTTGCAGCAGGCATGAATGGTATTCTCGTATCTAAAGATGTACGTCAACAAACTGTGGAGCGACAGAAACATTTTCAATTTGCGCGTGTTGTCGTCATAGTCGTTTGTTTTCAGTTGACGCAGATGTGTAAACAAAAATAAATCTGTTCAATTGCTTGCATTGGAAGTTCTGTCTGGGCTGGAGCTGAAGAGTGACATGGACTGGTGTGGTGGCTGATTCGTTTTCGTAGTTAAGAACATTGCGCATTACTGTTGGATAAATTGTTCAAAGAGAGAAAATAAAGAAACGAAGCTTTGATGTGCTGTTACTGTTGTTTATATTGACTTTGGGTTAAGTCTACTCACATTTGGTGATGGCATTCGAATGGTCATTAACGACAAGCTAAATTTTAACCGTTATTGGGAGTCTTGCTTGATTGCTAAAGAGTGAGACGATCCTAGAATTATAATTGGCAAATACAAAACTTCACTGAAATCGTAAATAGATGATAGAACTTCATAATTAGAAGCTCAATTAAAGCCATAACAGAGAATATCTATTCAGTTTTTTATCATCTCAAATCTTGCATTATGTTTCTAACAGTACATGCATTTTCCGCTCAATCGTTTGTTGATTTATTTCTTTGGCCCTTTCTCAATAAGTATAGTAGCGCCCAGTGTGGCATCACAACGCTCCCACGATACACCGACTAATTCTATAAAGTTCTCTTGGGAATATTTCAACGTCGCCCCATCTCAAATACAACCATCAACAGTTCATCTATCCCAAACATTGCAGAAACATCCGCAACCGTCATCCATAACAAAAAAAAACAATCAACTTCCTCCTATACTAATTAATCAAATTGGACCATTTGTAAATGCCACATCAAAGATGTAATCATTTACGCAAAAAGATACATCCGAAGACATTCAACTTCCTTCTTATGAAACTCGGAATACAAAACACGTAGAGGAAACGCTATTACACCACCCAAACTGTAACACACGAAAAAAACAGAACGCATGTCAGTTTTGCTACTTAGGTATTTTGTCTTAGTCTTCGTTTTTCTTCTTTCATATCATTTCCATTCTATGCATCAGTGAAAAAAAAACTGCCAAAACTACAAATTTTCAAATGCTCTATCTTCGCTGTGATTATTTGCATGAATAAAAACAATAGTTTCGCGTGCATTTTTATCTACTGTCTCAATTACACACGCTATAGATACAGATACAATGGAGATATTTTTTCCAGATTGTTAAGATATGTCTAGGATGTAACGGTACTTTGGGGAAACGAACTTTGATGTGGAAATAGCTACATACGGCTACAGATGTTATTTAATCAATTCTGGTGGTAATGTCATTAATTTGGCTGTTAGATAGTTTTATTATGACATTTTAACTAATTTGCATACAACAATGCGATTAGCACCAGTAGCAGTAATCTGTGGATGAGTAAATGCAACTAAATGACTATTGAGTGATGTGTGGAGAGTGTAGGCGATCGAATTGAGTTTTCAGTGGTAATGAATGAGCTTTGCCTGGAAACGTGCATTTTTTCGCTTGTATATAATCTGGGAGACGAAAAGACAGCCATAGGGAGACGAAAGGAGAGGTTATCTGGGTGTATACTACTGGCGCTTAAAATGAAGTTCGGCAACACGCGCCTAGGAAATAACAAGGCTGATGTCATGCATTAATGTTCGGACCACTGCAATTTGATTAACCCAATCAGACAAGGTCAATACTATAAAGTCGGTGAATATCCAGACATATATCTAAACCTGAAGAAATTGATACACCTAACCTCAACTAAGGAGAATGAGCGGAAAATTGTCTTTCGTGAGTATGGCATGCACTTCTAAATGTTCACTCTTTTAACTTAAAATCCACTGAAAAAATTTCATCGTTAACTTGGCCTAAGTAGCTTGAAGCAACTATTTCGAATGCTTTTGAATTTGATCATGTCCGATCCTGTGCCATTGTCCTTGAAATCCACCGAAAAATATGGTCTTATGAAGAACAGCAAAAGATGAACGATGATTTAATTTTTACCATAAAACTGATTCTGTAGGTTGAGTACTAATCAAACATCTATTTTTCTTTAAATCGATAATAGTAGTCCAGGATTATCTACATTTCTACGAACTTGAACATCCAATGTTTTGACGCAGTTAAAAATTATTTAAATCCTCCGAAGTCTCATTTACACGATCTGATATGTTTTCGTTGTTAAATGAATTTCGGAGCTAGTTCCTAAGCAGGAAAAGTCGAATTTATTATGACTGTCAAAATTTACTCCAAAATTGGGCACTGCCAAATTATAAAACCACCTGCCCTTTTTGACAATGCAGATGTGACTGACAAATCTTCAAATTTAACATTTTTGAAGCATTCAGACTAAAAGTGGGCTGTATGAAAGCATCCTTAACCTTGGAATATTCGTTAGTAACTGGGATCTTTGATGCATTACCTACCTTCTTTAAACTTGGGGTGCAGCTTAAATCGCCTGCAAGTGGTGTACCCTGGGGAACGCTAATTGATCTAAGGACTCTTAGTATTGCTAGGGCTGGGTATGAATAAATGGACAGTACTGTTGCGTTGGTTCGGCGGACTGACATTGCGTGCGCGAACGGCTACGGCTTAACGTCATACCGTCTAAAATCTTGGCAGGCTTCAGATTACAATCAAAGTTCTTGCCATCACGTTGGCGTAGACTAAATTGACATTGTTGCCGACTAGCACTATTCTGGTTTTGAGCACCAAACCCCATAGAGGTTGTCAATCCTCGCATGGCTTCCCTGCTTGACAGAGACAGCTATCAAATCTATAAGGTACTACAAATCCAAACGGAGAAAGCCGATTTGAGGGGAACCCATTGAACTAGGACGCTAAAACTATTCTCCAGACATTTAATACGGAAGAACAAACAGGTGGACGTAACGATAAAGAATTGAAAACGGACAAAGGACTTCTTCATCTGGGGCAAATATCTAAGAACGTAGCGCCGTAATATCAATTTCTGCAGACGCATTCCTTTATCAGCGGAAGCAATAACCAAAAACTCGCTCATGCCCCTGGAAATCGTTTGACGACTTGGAAAGGTCAGAAACTGGAAGGCACAGGAACCATTGCTGGGAACATGGATACTCCACAGTGAAGCCCTAGAACGCAAGTATCTCGGAGGAAGAATAAGAACAACGCGACCAAATAGCCTGGGCTCTAGCGCACGTACGTTTGCGAACACTCCAACTTTGGCAACAACTTTGCAGTGCAAGTGACAATGGTCGCTGGACGGCGAGACTGATAGGTATTTTGGGCCTTTGGGTCAGCAGAGGTAAACTTTTACTTGTGCTCCGATTCAAGGTTACTTCAGAAAGTATTTTAACAGAATAGGTAAGGTGCGTCCACACTACTGTCGGTACTGTATGAATGAGCACGATGATTTTTACCATACATTCTTTGCACGCAGTCGGTTTGCAAGTTTGAGGAACAGTCTTGAGTCCAAATTTGTATATTCAAGCCAGAGTTGATTGTGGAAACGATGCTGCGTAACGAAGATAACTGGCGCACAGTTTCAACACTTGTTGAGAAAATACTGCGCACAAAGCGAGAGGAGGGTTGCCTTACCGACCCACAAACTGTGGTAAATTCTGAACTAAGTAGGTACCGATAAGTGAGCAAGCAGGGTTGGGTTGAAGTATGTTGAACCGAACTTTCGTGGCCTGTTGATGAAAATTTTTTTAGCTCGTAAAAATCTTAAAAAGCCCGTATTTTATACACTCGGGTATCTTTTGAAGGTTTTTTTGGCCATGTACAACGAAAAAAAAAGATGAGATGCTGCGAAAATATAAAAAGATATTCCACAGAATGTTTCAGCCTACCAGCATACGAAAAAAAAGTATCCAACCACGAAAAGGATGATATCGTCGGGCTTGAGAAATTATATAAGGCTATCAACGCAACCCGAAAGAGCTTCAAAAAGCGGGTATCCAATACTAGCGGACACAACTGGACCATCAAGCTGTTCCGGAAGCCCGCGGTTAACGAAATAGAGGTGTGGACGAAAAAGACTAGGATTTGAAAGGAAACTTCTGTCACTGACCCTAGGATATGAATAACTATGATGGAGAAGAAAAGGAAGAAAAGAAAATCCATGGGAGCATCTGCTGGAAAGAAAATAACCCAACCAAAAAAGAAGGCTCCACTGCAGGGCAGGGCTAGAAAGAGAGATGCGGGGAAAGTAACTAGACGCCTTAGTCGTCAGATGAGCTACAAATAAAATTTATGTGGAAGACTGTTAGCTGGGAGCTATCAGGAAGGGTTTTCATTGGCTGAAATTGACAATGTAAGATCGGTGGATCACAACGAACACTGACGAAGGGGTTCGCCAAGTAATCGGGCGAAGTAGTCATCAGACGAAACAAAAGGACTAGATACGGGCCGCCGTATTCGGTTGAGAAACTGTGAAGCTCATGGGAGTCGGAATCGAGCTTTAAGACTTTGACTCATCAGTACTTTAGGCCCATGGGTCACTTGTAGCAATGGAGAAGTATTGCAGATTTCTACCCGCGGCAAGTCTAAATGACATACGATTACGTAGGATAGGTTAGGTTGACGTGGCTGCCGATCTTCAGAGGCCTGACGACCAGCACACATAGGCACAAGAGAGGCCCGTTATGATGCCACAAAATTAAGTGACTCTCTTCTACTCACTAAAGTCAGGAAACCATTTGCTTACTTTGACAAACCGGACTATCCCCTTTAGATTTGCCAGGGACAGTTCCGTCAGGTTTGAGAGAAAGGGTGCACCAAGTGCCGCCAGTCTTCTCCTTGCGAAAGCCGGACACTGGCACATGAGGTGAAGGACAGATTCCTCCTCATCCTCAGATCCACAGCTCCGACAGAAGTCATTAAACTCTACGCCCAAACGTTGTGCATGCCGTCCTATAAGGCAGTGGCCCGTTAGAACGCCCACAGTGCAAGGAAAGGCGCTTCGAGTTAAGCCTAAAAGCTGCCTGGTGCGATGCGCATCCATTTATACCCAGGACTGCCTTGTTATCACACAGGAAGATTCATCTGCCCAGGACTTCTTAGCGTCCTCAAGATATTTTTGCCTTATGGCCAGTTTGACTGATGTCATCGGTATACCTATTGAAAAGGAGCAAGAGACTTCAGGTAGCAAAGTCCCAAGCCTTGCTAGCTCATCGGCCTCACAGTTGCCCTGAAAACCCCTATGTCCAGGTACCCAAATCAATTGAACAACCGAATGTCTCGACATCTCCCTAAGAGATGCACGGCATTCAGCAACAATCTTGGACACTGTACAAGGACCAGCAAGGGACATAATAGAAATATCTGAACAGAATGGGAAAAATGCGTACACTAATCTGCCGGCATTAGATGGATGGGCACGATGGTGCTCACCATGCATTTCTTGTGTGAACAAAAAATCATAAAACTGAGAAGTGCCCCCGAATCCACGATCGTCTCGTTATTGCCGGATTCGATCGTGCAAATGATGCGAATACAATATACAGTATCAACCTTAAGTATACAGAATCAACGAACCAAGCTATACAAATATACCATTATTTTGAGAAATTACTGCGCATATTCAGTCGATTTTCTGTAGACATACTTTTTTTTATTAGGTTAAACTCTTGCATAGCCCATAATTTGAGGACCCGGGCATCGGCTAATAACCCTGAGATCTGGATAACAGTGATAACGATGAGGACAAATAGGAAATTTTCGGTGGCCATCAGCAAGAGTACATGCCCAGATGAAAGACCACTGGAGAGGGTTCTCCTGGAAAATGCTTAACTTATCATTTTGCTGGCGGTCCAGAAGTGCTTATTGAAGAAAAAACTCTAGAAGCAGTGCTGGGGGTACTTTTTAAAGTTCGGTTAACAAGCATCTCTACATATATCGTCTGGAAATATTCAATAGAAAATTTTTGTTTAGTCTCGTTGAGGCAACCTAAGCCGCAGATTAAGAATTCAAAGGTTTTTTTCACGAGGACTGCGATTTCAATTCCAAATCGGTTGTTTGATCTGAGGTGTACTGACATCCGACTTTGTTAGACGAATAGGAAATCAATCAAATACTGCTACTGATGGCGTCGTACTCAATGCATTCATTTTTAATAGATGTTTCAAACTAATTTTTTAGTATGCTATAGAGCTTTGAATTCTTCTAAGCTCTTATGGAGTAGATATCTATTAAATTTCGTTCCACTGGTTCCTGTTATGATTTTTAAAATTGGAATCATTCTTTGGCTAATGACGAAAATCTATACCATGCTTGAGTAACCAACAATTTTTCCATTTTCAGCAGATATGATATTCTTTTGAATGTTCCGTTTTATATTCTATCGAAAAAATCAGGATAGTTAAATTAGTTTTTGTGTTATTGTTTAACGGATAGGTCATGGAGAAACTGACAGTCGAGAATCTGGAATTATTTGGAGTAATGGAATAAAAATTCATTTGCAGGGTTGTTGGATTAGTATCAATCTTTGCTACGACAATACCATTTTACGCTGCTTTGCCTATGCTGCGTTGGGTTCAAACAGTGCAGTGCACCTAGTGAAAAAGTGGAATGTTTTAACAGGGGCTTCGTTCTCTGATCATAGACACATGACTTTTGAACTCATAAAAAATCACACAGAAACAAGAACAAGCAGCCGAATTACAAGGACTTAGAAGGCTATTGAAAAGGACTTTCAGTGGGATTTTATGGCCTATAATTGAATTACAGTACGAAAACAGAATTGGCGGACACGCTCGCAAGGTCAATTCTCGAATCCTTCCCTGACAACTGCCCGGAAAAATTTATTGCCCCCAATACGAGGATCACATCGTAGAGCAGGGAGTTCGAAAATCTGAGAAGAGCCACGAGAACATAGTTCAATGGGACTCAAATCATATAGAATTGGGAGGCTGATAAAGAAAATCCAAAAGAAATACATGACGTGCATTCAGTCATTGTCTCAACGGCATACCAGAGACAGTAAAGATATGAAAAGCTCTGTCTAATGGCCACTATATAAACGGCTACTTCACACTCCACACTCATTTCAACTCGGTAAATGAAGTAAGTTTTCAGAAAGTTAATTAAAACTAACAGATTTCGAATCATCGTCTGAATAAATTCTGGCCCTTGTCAATTGTTTCACTCCACTGTTTTTGAATTGCATCTTGGGACTTCATTGTTAGCGAAATAAGAGCAGTTTCCACAAAAATACAACATAAATATTCTTATTCTTTTAACGGATACGATTCGAAATATGAAGAAGATCGCGGAGTACACTTATCAGATTGGATGAAAAGTCCATCAAAGTCAGATAACACCAAAAGAGGTTGCAAAAATAAATCATTAAAATGATGACATAAGTAGTTCTCTTTCCAACAATTTCGAATATCAAGCATTTGAAAATATCTCGAAACAAATAATCATTCCCAACAGCTAGTTTTGGTTTTACATTTCTTATCTTACCAGTACTTAAAAGTGTTGAATGCGAACCTCTAGAAATAATATTAAATACGTAAACAAAAACTTTCAACGAATAAACGACAAAGTTGCGATACACTGAGAGAACCCATGAGCCTCTAAAAAATTCAAAAATAACAGACTCACCAGGTCCAATACTCGAGAGCAGTTGCTCGCAGCCACAAGAAAACTTCAAAAATAAGATATCTTTTTTAAAAACAAATTTCTCTCGAAACAATACCAAATATTTGATTGTTTTGCCATTATCTTAACCCCAAAAATACCTCCAAATTCCGGTCAGCCAACAAATGTTCTTTTTCTCAGAAAGGGACCCTTCATACTTAACAAAAAAATTTACCTTAGATTCGGTTTATCTTTTGAATTTTTTCCGCGAAATGCCAACTCCTTCCAGAAAGTCAAAAAGGTTTGTACATTTACAGCGCTTTTTCTTTTATCCTTACTCAAGAGTTTACTTGGTTTTGAAACGTATGCAAAAATACACACATATTTGCATCCACCGAACCATAACCTCTTTACATCACTGATATTATCCTGAAGGGTAAAAGAGACCTTGATACGACGACGAAGACGACGATTCATCTGTTTTCAAATATTTGATGGATGTCGGCGAAAGCTAAATTGATGACTCTCGAGTCAACATCGACATTTTCTTTTGAATATTCCAGCGATTCCTTTATGCCCTTTCTCTTCAGACATTCTCTGGAGGCAAGATTTTTCTTGGAAAATGTTTTCTGAGCTTGACAGACTGTCTACTTGTTTCTCACACTCGTTGGCTTCTCTTACCACTTGACTTTCGTTTTCAACGGCGGAGCATCTGTTTGCTTGTATTCCTTTATCAAATACTTTTTTTTTGTTTTCTCTTAAACGTTTCGCCTCATTTCATTTCGACGGAAGACAGACTTTAGACAAGTGTCGCGTTTGTATACTAAGACGGTTCAAAGGTACACAACGACAGCCTCAGGTTCTTTATCACAGGAAGGATAAATGCTAAAGGAATTCACTGTAAACAGTGGGGGAGTCCAACGGTGGAATGGTGGTTTGATGTTAGACCAAAAAAGCTGTGGGTGCTGTACACAAAACTCTTGGTACGAAGATACGTAAAAGGAAGCTGTTGGAGGAAGAGGAAGTTTGTTCATCGAAGCCAGCTGTAGGCTACTGTACCGATAAGGTCGATATGATAATCCTCTGTTACTAACATTGACAAATTCGTTACATTTTTCGTTTCGCTGAATGCCCGATGGATAATGAGGATATTTTATTTTGAAATGAGGATACTTAAATGGCCAAGATGATGGAAGCCGGGCCTTGTACATTGAAAGCAGCTTTTTAGAGTTTTTGTAGTGTTTTCGATGAAGCAAGTCAAAATAATGGAATTAGAATGAGAAAACATTTTAGAAATGGCTTTAAGGTGATTTGAATTTCAATGAATAAATTTCATTTGAGGCTAAATATTCAGTTTAGTTGGTGTTATAGAAAGTGACAGAAAGTGAAAAAATAGCTGCTTATATTTTTTTCGTAATTGGCTAGTGTAAATGAAAAATAGCTGTAATTAGTGACACATGAAAGGAGCCAGTATCTGAGCCACTTTTTAGAAATTGTTGTCATAGTATTAGCTTTGTGGAAGAACTAATACACGGATTAGTATTTCAGGTTTTTTTATAGAACGACTTCCCTCCTTAAGTTTTGTCGAAAGGCGATGATCAATAGATGGAGGTAAGCAAAGAATGATGGTCGAAAGAAAAAAGAGGATTGCACAAAGAAAGAAGCAGATAAGATCAAAGATAAGAAAGAAAACAAAAGAAAGAAGACGAAACAAAGAGAGCGAAAGTAAGCATGCGAAAGAGAATACGCGAAAGAAAGCAAGCGAAGAAAAGCACTCCAAAGAGAAAAGGCGGAAGAGTGAAAGCGAAAGATAGAAGGCGGGAGAGAGAAGGTGGAAGAGAGAAGCCGAAAGGGAGAAGCCGAAAGGGGAAACCGAAGGGGGAAGCCGAAAAAAAGAAGCCAAAAGGGGAAGTCGAAAGGGAGTACCAAAAGAGACAAGGCGAAAGAGACAAGGTGAAAGAGAGAAGGCGAAAGACAGAAGGCGAAAAGCAAAAGGCGAAAGACAGAAGGCCTAAGAAAGAAGGCGAACGATAGAAGGCTGAAGAAAGCAGGGGAAACAGGCAAAAAAGAGAAACCAAGTTACAGATAGCGAAGAAAACTAGAAAGAAGTCCTTAAAAAAATTTTTCATTAGAAAACTTCGAAGAAAAACTTTCAAAAGATGTGTCTTAAAAAGGTACACGAAACGTAATCAAACTTGACGGAATCAACGAACAAACAAAAAGAACTTAAAATAGAAAATACCACATAAGTGGTCCAAAGACAGACATCTATATAAATAAATTCCTAACAGTATATTCAACAGGAGTAGTTTTTAGGAAATAAATCCGGAAAGGTAATCCATGAAAACATGTTAAATAAAAAGTCATAGCAAAAGATTTTAGAAAAATCTCGAAGGAAACACCCCAAAAAAAAGTCTCAACAGGAAAGTATCAATAATCTGAATTTTTTCCTAACAAAATTGGGAAGGTGCAAGCAAATAACAAAAGTCGTAATAAGAAAAGTTTAATAAGAATCTTGCATTTTTTGAATGGCATTTTTTCCCCTGAGTATTAGTTCTGTGTTTCGTCAGGCCCTTGGAGTCTCGAAAAAAGCTTCGCAAAAAGTCTTCAAAGAAGAAATGAAACAAATCCCCGAGATGTTCTATAAAGGAAAACTGAAAGGGATCTTCTAAAATAGAAGTCTGAAACAAACCTCCAAAAAGAGATCCGAACAGAAAAATTTCAAATAAGTAGTATCAAATCAATAGTTTAATAACAAAAAATTCGATAAATTATTTTCGAAAGAGAAGTCTCAAAAAAAGTCTCAAAAATATGTTTACTGGCAGAGAAGCTGTGGAAGAGAAGTTGCGGAAGAGAAGATGCTAAAGAGAAGTATCGAACAATAAGTTATGAAAGAGAAGTCATGACACAGATGTGGTAACAAAGAAGTTATTGGAAAGTAGTTTCGGCAAAGAAGTGGCGGAAAAGAAGTTGTAAAACAGACGTGCTGAAATAGTGGTTCTGAAGGAGGAGAACCAAAAGATGTTTCTGAAAGGGAAGCTCTAAAAAGAAGGCTATAAAATCGAAAAATGATTCCTAGAGGAATCTTAAGCATTTTTTCTAAAAACCGAAAAACAAAACGGAAGCCAAAAACCTCCGAAATGCAACCGAAATATAGGCGCATAAAGACAAAAAGTTGTTTCTCCATACTGAGGCTGCACTTTTCCAAAATGGAAACAAAAATCACGGGGAAATATTTCCAAAAATTTGTTCTAACTTTATAGTCCGTTAGGATGCCCCTTCCTTTGAATACAACAACTTAACATTTTTTTTAGTATAAAACCTAGAATGATATATATGTGTTTAGCCTACTTCCACCGATGTCGTCAGGACTTTTGTCGAATGATAGCGATGGAAGCAATAACAAACATTGACTGGAGTAAAACAAGAGGAAGCAAAGCAAGTGAAAAGTAGTTAACAAAAGAATGGTGAGAATGGAAGACTGAAAATGGGAGGGTAAAATCTGACAGAGTTGAAAAACGGAAGGGACAAAAAACGTGAAGGGAGAGAAACAAGAAGGATGAAAGCCGAGAAGGCCGAAAACAAGGAAGTTGAAAGCCGAGAGGGTCGAAAAACAGGAAAGTTGAAAATGAAAACTTTGAAAAGAAAGAGAATGCAAAAAAAAAGAAGTTGAAACGGGTAGGGAAGGTGAAAAGAGCAAGAAATAAGAAAAGTAAAACAGTAGATGAAGAAATGGGCAGGAGAAAAAAAGACTTCAAAAACGAGATTGGACAAAAGAGAAAGCGAAAACGGGGAGATAGCTAAAATAGGAAGAGAAGAAAATGAAAGAGAAAAAAATGAGAAAGAGAAAAATTAGAAAGAGAAAAAATGAGAAAGAGAAAAAGGAAAAGGGAAGCAGAAAAAGGAAAAGAAAAGCAGAAAAAGGAAAAGGCAAACCGAAAAAGGAAAGCAGAAAAAGGAAAAGGGAAGCAGAAAAAGGAAAAGGGAAACAGAAAAAGGAAAAAGGAAGCAGAAAAAGGAAAAGGGAAGCAGAAAAATGAAAAGGGAAGCAGAAAAATGAAAAGGAAAGCTGAAAAAGGAAAATGGAAGCAGAAAATGGAAAAGGGAACCAGAAAAAGGAAAAAGGAAGCAGAAAAAGGAAAAGGGAAGCAGAAAAAGGAAAAGGGAAGCAGAAAAAGGAAAAGGGAAGCAGAAAAATGAAAAGGGAAGCAGAAAAAGGAACAGGGAAGCATATAAAGGAAAAGGGAAGCAGGAAAAGGAAAAGAGAAGCAGAAGAAGGAAAAGAAGCAGGAAAAAGAAAAGGGATGAGAAAGGAAAGGAAAGCAGAATAAGGATAAGGGAAGCAGGAAAAGAAAAATAAAAGCAGGAAAAGAAAAATATAAGCAGGAAAAGGTTAAAGGGAAGCAGAAAAAGGAAAAAAGTAGGGAAAAAGGAAAAAAGGGAAGCAGAAAAATCGAATAGCAGAAAAATCGGAAAGCAAGAACAGGAAAACACAGGTAGAAAAAATAGTAAAGAAGGCAGCAAAAGGAAAAACAGGCAGAAAAAGAAAGACAGGCAGAAAAAGAAAACAAACAAGCCGGAGAAGAGCGAGAGAAGCAGAGAAAGAATAAAAGAAGCCAGGGAAAAAAGGAAAAAAAGAGGAAAAAAAGGAAAACAAGAGAAGGGGATCATGCGCAACTGAAAAAGAAAATCAAAACGGTGTGAAGATGTCTCAACAGAAAAAACCAAACGAAAAGTTTTAAAAACAACTGGTTAAGATAAGAAACAGCCGATGAAAAATTTTCCGAGCGAAAACAATAAAAAATTAAGAAAAACGAGCTTCATAACAAAAAACTGTTGAATGCAGAAAAATAATTCAAAACTATATAAAAATATACAAAAATAGAACGAAAGCAGTGGAACCAAAATGTTGATCAATGCATGAAAGGTTACAAAGAAACACGTAAAAACATAAAAAATAAAAAGACAGTTTTAAAATTATATAAATATAGGAAACGGCAATGTAAATATATATATATATATATATATATATATATATATATATATATATATATATATATATATATATATATATATATATATATATATATATATATATTATATATATATATATATATATATATATATATATATATATATATATATATATATATATATATATATATATATATATATATATATATATATATATATATATATATATATAAAAGTAAACAAATAAAAAAAATGATCCAACTAATCCACCTGCAAAAATATTTAGAACTATAAAACATAAACATTATATAAACGTTAAAAGTAAGCTTATTAGTGAACTTTTCGCGAGTTTCATGTGAAGAAAAATATTTGTTTGGAAGATTATCGTGAGGGAGTCCAAAACAAACATGAGAGAAATTATTTGGAAAACTATTATACCTCAATGAGTAATGATCATATAAAATAATCTAACAGTTACAAGTAGAAAATGAAGGAGTAGGACAGTATCCATAAGTTGGGAGTAGATAGCCTAAGAATAGGTAGGTAACGAGTAGTCAATTATATACAAAAAATATTTGTAGTAACAAATGGCTAACGAACGAGCAATTACGTGACGAGTAGAAGAGTCACAAGTAACAAGAGTAAAAGTAACGAATAGAAAATAGCGACTAGAAAAAAGGCAACTAATAGAAAGAGTGGGACATAGATAGAGATATTCGAACAGAATAAGTCCTAGAGCAAAATTTGATTGTGCTTAAATGAAACAACTACGAAATACATACAACCGACAGTATTTGCGAACACAAACACTAGTATCATAACGATCAAAAAGTGCTTAGTAGTGTCCTTTTGAAAGACATATCCAATAGCACATATCCAAATATTCTAGTCCTGTGTAATTATTACTGGGACGAGAACACCTAATCCATTGCACTTTATACTCTTAATCCTTTCCAAGCAATTGCATTTATGCGTTAATTTTTTCCCTTGCTAACAATCAAAACAGCAATCAAAAAACAAAGTCTTTCAACAGGAACTATCATCAACAATGCCCATCCGTCGTCCGAGCAGGACAATTTAAATTCAATTTCCCATCCATACGGAAAACCACATTCTCTTAATTACATTTCAACCACAAACTTGATAATTATATCCTGACCACAGAATGGATGCCAACAGTAGTGGGCTGGGCGGTGCTGAACAGTAGTAGATATGTCCGCTGTCAAAACAATAGGGCATGCAAACATGATATAATAAATGGAAGGTAGAGGTTGAATTGGGTTTTCGAGAATAAACTAGGAGAAGGATTGTGGTGCAAAAACATCAGAGCAGCAACAGGTTGTAATAGATGAGAGTGTAAAGTGAGGAAGAAGGAGACATGTAGTAGGGTCGAATGAAGAAATTATGGGTGGGGAGAATAGCAGGTTATACTAAATTCATATGTACGACAGGAGGCTGGAACAGCTTGTGGTTAGTAGTAACAAGAGGACTAGAGAAAGATACTAATTGTCGTATAGAAACTGAACACGAAAGTTAGTTTCGTACAAAATTTCAGTGAAATTAAAATTATTTCCAAAACAATTAATTGGTTGCAGCAAAAATATGGAGAAAAGTAATTAGAATAATTAGAATTAATATCCTACTTTTGTAAAATATTCGAGACCGAAAAATGATTATCTGATATTTTTGAAAGTTTTAGTAAAATTTTGTGCCCGACACAGAAGTTCCTCTGTAGTAAACTGTTACAAATTCTACAGAAATTCAAACGAAAAATCAACTTAAATGCAATGCACCACTTCAATTCATTTTTGACCACAAATTCAGATCGAAACTGAAGCATGAAATTTCCTTCGAATAACCACACAGCTGCATTAATCACCTAATCGTACCGTATTTTCGATTGATTTCTCAATTTTCCCCATTAAAATTGAAATATTCGAATCGATCGAATAATTACACGAAATGTGCAGCATTAATCAAACCGCTAATTTACGTGGCATGATAATTTATTTAATATACCCGCCTTTCATATAGTATGAGAAACAGCAAATTCATCGACTGATGAGAAACATAAATAATAAATCTTCTGAATATTTTTGGAAAGGTATTTTGCGCGCTAAAATAATCTTTTCATCTAATATTTTTTTAGCCATCTGGAAATCAACAACCGCTCTACAAAAATCGAGCAAATTACCGACAAATAGATCCATAAACTTTCGGTCTCGAGGCTATTTCCGTTTCATATACTTAAAAGTGAGAAAAAACACCATTTTTTATCTAATCCTAATTTTCTATCATATAATTTTGATGAAAGTCATAAAAGATACAATGGCTAACATCATCAAAGATGCAACACAATTCTGCAAAATTTTTGGTATCTTCAGTTACATTCACTTTGTCTAATTTTACACACTCACAGTCTATCAAGTCGTTAGCCATACTAAAGATATGTACCTAAGCTAATCAAATTTTTAGCTTTTCGCTGCATTGCGATCTGACAAGCTGCTCACTGTCAAAAGTTTTATCTAAAATTGCTTCGAGACAACCAAACAGTTGTATTTCACCTGTTGCGCTTTCAATTTCGGATATTTTTAATGCGTATCTTTTCTCATTTCACCGTAAGCAATTTGCCTGATTAAATTTATATTTCCTTCCATGATTTTCGCACATTAACCTATGCCAGTGTTGTAAATATATAAGTAAATGCAACATATTCAGGTTGGATGATTATGGTGATTTATTACATAGACTGGAAAAATATTTGATGTATCTATTTTTTCTTCTTGAATAAACAAAAATACGAAGAAAATATAGGAGGCATTAAATTACACTGTTTTTTTCGTCTGGAGGAATTAATTTCGTGCTGCAATAACCGTACGTGAATGCAAAAAAAACCCAAACGAACTACTTGTTCATAGGTAATCGAGGATGTGATGTGAGTGAGAGGCGATTTACAGTCTTTTATCTATTGTTTTTATGCATATTTAGGTGAAGCTGTAACTGGAAACCATTCTCTTGGCGGAGCGGTTGTTAATAAAACAGTCACAGTGATGAGGATAGATGCACGAACAAAAGATGCATTAGTTGCTTCCAAACAACAGTGTCTGGTAAAATGAAATAAGCGAGCAATTAGGGAAATAAGTAAATTGTGATGAGCAAAATGTGATGAAGATGATAACTATGCTGAATAAACAGGCAGTGAAAAGCGGCGGTGATTGTTGATTTATTATGAAATATGAACGAAAGTGCTGCATCCAAACTGTATAAAATAGTTTTTTCCTCTATTCAGCGTTTTTTCATAAAGATCCGATTTCTGAATTTAGTATGAAACGTGGGCTACATGATAAGGCAAAGTCAGACATTGTTTGAATAACCTAATGCACTGCATCTTTAATATGATTCTTAACATACTTGCCTACCATTGCTGGTATAATAGATATTGCTACCTCTTTCTTTATTGCCTCTAATGTAATACAAATTGATTTTTTTACGACGTTAGTAGCAACGCATCAATATTTTCAGGCAGATTAAAAAAATCTTGAAACAACATGGAACCCAAGACTGAGCCCTCTGTGGAGGTTGGCTATACAAGCCCTTTAAAATATTTATAGGCAGAGCAAGTACCCTGAGCTAGAACTACGGGTTTCGTTTATACATTTCAAACGTTTTCTAAATTAATAACCAAATGATTCCACTTTGAAATAACCTGTGTAAAATTAAGGCAACACAAAAGACTGTTGAACAGAAATGTGGTCAAAAATTTAAAATCGATAAGTGATTTGAAACTATAGCCGTGAAGCATAATGGAAAAATCGAACTTAATTTCAATAAATGACATTTCGGTTGAATACATCGGTGAAAAATTGCAAATATAATTATGTTTGATGAAAAGCAATGATCGAAAGCAACTTCCTTCAGCAAAGAGAATAGAAATTAAGGAAACTACAGAATTGAGAAAATAACAGATATTGAGTAAAATAACAATAGGAGTGAAACATAAAAAAAAATATATAAAAGGAGAGTCAAGAAGGAATAGAAAAGAAATGGAGAACTAACGAAAAAATTAAAAGTGAACTGAAAAAATTATAATAAAAAATCAAGAAAAAGCTAGCTGACAAGCAATAAAGAGGAGGTTGAAAAGATATTAATATAAGACTGAAACCCAATCAGAAAAAAAAACCGAAAATCAAATAACTGGAGGGGGCAAAGAAGGAATCAGAGGGACAGAAAGAGATGAAAAAATGTCGAAAAAAAATAACAGAAAAAATCGAAGACGAAGCATGAAAAGAGCAAGAAAAATAACAGAAAAAGGGACAAAAAAGTTAGAAGAGGGACAGAAAAAAAACAAGTGGTAAGTGCTACTTTACAAAAAAAATAGTATTAATAAAGAACAGTTGGGAGAAACCCCATGAATCCTCTGTGATTCACGGAAAAATATCAAAACAGTCAAAATCTTGAAGAAGAATGAAATTAGGAGAAGAGTAAAATCAAAAAGATTCATGAAAAAGAAAACCGAGAAAAAATTAGTCAAGAAAAAGGGGAGTCGAAAAAGAGGAGAGTCGAAAAAGAGGAGAGTCGAAAAAGAGGAGAGTCAAAGAAAGGAGAGTCAAAATAAAGAGAGTCAAGAAAAAGGTGTCAAGAAAAAGGAGTCTGGAAAAAGGAGGGTAAAAAAAATGAAGGACCCAAAAAAGAAGGGGCCCAAAATAAAAAGAGGCTCAAAATAAAAAGGGGCCGATAATAAAAAGGGGCCCAAAATAAAAAGGGGCCCAAAATAAAAAGGGGCCCTAAATAAAAAGGGGCCCAAAATAAAAAGGGGCCCAAAATAAAAAGGGGCCCTAAATAAAAAGGGGCCCAAAATAAAAAGGGGCCCAAAAATAGAAGGGGCCCAAAAATAGAAGGGGCCCAAAAAAAGAAGGGGCCCAGAAAAAGAAGAGTCAAAAAAAGTCAAGACAAAGAAGAATCAAGAAAATAAGAGTCAAGACAAAGAAGAATAAAAAAAAGAGTTCAGAAAAAGAAGTAAAAAAAAAAATTCTAGAAAAAAAATTAAGAAGAAAAGAGGAAGAAAAAAAGCTCAAGATAAAAACGAGTCAGGAGCAAAAGTCAAGAATAAATGAAGGGTCTAGAAAAAAAGAGTCGAGAAGAAGTAGTCAAGAAGAAAGAGTCAAGAAGAAAAAATCAAGAAGAAAGAGTCAAGAAGTAAGGGTCTAGAAGAAGGAGTCAAGAAGAAAGAGTCAAAAAGTAGGATTCAAGAAGGAGTCAAGAAAAAGGAGTCAAGAAGAAGGGGTCAAGAAGAAGGGGTCAAGAAGAAGGAGTCAAGAAGAAGGAGTCGAGAAGAAGGAGCCAAAAAGATGGAGATAAGAAGAAGAAGTCAAGACAAAGGAGTCAAGAAAAATATGTCAAGAAAAACGAATTACGAAAAAGGAGTAAAGAAAACGGAGTCAAGAAAAGGGAGTCCAGAAAAGGGAGTCAAGAAAAGGGAGTCAAGAAAAAGGAGTCAAGAAAAAGGAGTCAAGAAAAAGGAGTCAAGAAAAAGGAGTCAAGAAAAAAGAAGTAAAGAAAAAGTGTACGGAAAGAAGTACATGGATAAAAAGAGTCAAGGAAAAAAGCGTCAAGAAAAAATGAGACATATAAGAACGGCTTAACAAAGAAAGGAATAAAAAAAGAAGGGTCGAGAAAAAATTATCAAGAAAATAGATTCAGCCAAAAAACAGTCCGGAAACGAGAGGCAGGATACAAGATTTAGGAAAGTAAAGAAAGAGAAGTAAAAGACGAGAAACAAGAGCGAAGAAAATAAAGGAGAAAAAAGAAAGAAGAAAAAAACAGGTAACAAAAATAGAGGCAAGACCAAAGAGGCAATATAAGAAGATGGAAGATAAAAAGAGGGAAGATGAAGAGGGGCAAGGTAAAAAGAAACAAGGTAAAAAGAGGCAAGATAAAAGAGGCAAGGTAATAACAGGCAAGATAAAAAAAGCAAAAGATAAAACGAGGCAAGAACAAAAAGGCAGGACAACAAAGGCAAGAAAACAACGGCAAGATAAAAGAGGCAAGATAAAAAGAGGCTAGATAAAAAGAGGCAAGATAAACAGAGGCCATATAAAAATAGTCAAGATAAAAACAATCAGAAAAGAAAGGAGTCAGAAAAGAAAAAAGCCAGAAAAGAAAAAAGCCAGGAAAGAAAATAGCCAGGAAAGAAAAAGGCCAGGAAAGTAAAGTCAGGAAAGAGAATAGTCAGGAAAGAAAAGAATCAGGAAAGAGAAGAGTTAGGAAAGAGAAGAGTCAGGAAAGAAAAGAATCAGGAAGAAAGGATTCAAAAAAATCAAGAAAATACGATTAAGATTTTTTCTTCACTTCAGTAAACAACGTCCAGAAAAAAATAGACAACAAAGAAAGAGAAGAAAATATAGTCAAGAAAAAGTGAATACTATCTGAAAAATCCACAAAATATGCCAAAAAATTAAAGACTGCGAAAAACATAAAAAGCCGTCAAAGAGTTGTGCAAAGGTCTAGAATAAGAAAAGACAGCCGAAAAATCACCAGATCACTGTTCATACAAATAAACGAAGAAACGGTCGGATATATCACAAAACATCGAGAAAAGCAATAAAAATTAGAAGGGAACAGCTATCGAAAAAAAAACCCGAAATATTGGAAAATGATTAAGAAAATTAAAAACGATTGAATATATTCAAAAATTCCCAAGCAAATCGAAAAGTGGCCTGAAAGACAATTACTTAGGAAATAATGAGAGGGTCAGTGATATTAAGGAACAGTTAAAATAACAAAGTGATAATGAAAAATGAAAAATTTCACACTGAAAATATCGAGAATATTACTAAAATATTCAGGATATCTAAAACTGTTTTAGAAAATTAAAAACAGTATTCAGTTTAATGGTGAATGGCTGCAATACTACGAACGGCAAGTAAATGGGAAATCAAGTATATCAAGGAAATATTGAAGCAAAATATGAAAACTTTTTTATTTATAGAATTTTTTCATTCAAGAAAGCGAATCAACAGGCAATGTGGAAAAATTATAAACCAACTGAAAGTACTGAAAAACAAAAAATTGATCTAATCACAACTATAATTACCTTTTTAGTTCTTGGATTGAAGAAAAAGCTAAAGTAATCCCACGACAACCCCTGCTGGAGCTGCAATCAAAGCTGATAGAGAACATTCAGAAATTTACAGCTACAAGGTTTTTTAAAGCTTTGGTTAATAAAGAACGAAAAAGGGGGCTTCAATAAAGGAGAGAACATACATTGTTACATAACAGTTTAAAGCCGCAAAAGAGAACATTAACAGACACTTGATTTTCATGGCCTGAGTCTGAATAGTACGTTCGAAGTCTTGATGCAATTGGTTAAGCATTTGTGTGTCATTCGATTCGTCTTGAAACCAGTTGGGTTTGTGCTATTCCGAAGTAGTTTTTCGGTTTTTTTTTAACTTCATCAAAGCCCATCAACCTTTCATCTGCTACTAAATAATTCAACTAACCAATTAATCAAAGTTTCAATAAAAATCTCGGCCATTTTATTCATCATCAATTCGACACCTAAAAACTTCATTCGAAAACAATTTCACTCAATCGAATCGGGGCCAATAAAAACAAGCATTTTTATTTCCACAATTACTTCTTGCAAACAAATTCAATCAAATTAACATAAAAACAAATCGAATCGTTTGTCGATATTTTCGTGCTCGCATACACAGACGCACCAATGTAGCACTTAAACATTCTAAACAATTTCGCCGCCCATGCTTGTTGTCCCTGAGCGTTCAATTTGGTTAGTGTTTATCGAGCTATTCAGGCCAACGAATTGAGGAATGAAACAAACGAGACATACTTGTGATTGTCACCTCGAAACAATGTCATTCCACTGGGATTTGTCTGAAAACGAAATGTTTTTTTTTTGTGGTTTCGCAAATATGGTGATCCATGGTGATGATGATCATGCATTATGGTGATCATATTTAAATGTATTGTAAATATGCAGTAATCTTTGGCGCACAGCAAATAGAATGGATGTTTGTCTAGAGACTTGATGGAAATGTTTTTATGTCGCGTTTTATTGTACGAAAGCAAATAGAGGCTGATCATGTCGAAATTCATGATCAGTTTTTTTTTCCAAGGAAAAAACCTCTTCCGCTATCATAAGATTTTATTTTTTTCTCGGGAATGCATCATTGCATTCTTGAAACACGATTAACTACAGACGCAGCTGAGGTTTCGATGAACTGATCGCGATGGCAGTGATCATCATGACGATTTTCAACATCACTGCAATATTTGATGAGACTGATCATGAAATCTCAGTTTATTATTGGCCCCAACAACAACAAGCTGCAACGCCTCGAACAAATTTCACATGACCGTATTCGGATTGTATCTGTGAGCAGCGAAGTAACAACCAAGCATTTTAGACGAATTGCCAGGCTCCAGATGATATTTTGCACGATAAAACGATTGACGATGGTACGATCTGTAGTTTTTTTACGCGGAATGAAATCACCGAAACAAATGCAACAGTCCCGCAGACTAGGCCGATGAAGAGCAGCAGAAAAGTGATCTGAAGATAGCGAAGACGAAGATCAGTAGGATTTTAGCGCACGATCATCGATCAGCATTCGATGTGGCGAAATGTCAAATCAACAGCGCTGCAGCAACAATTGCTGTTGGTGTTGTGAAAGTTAGTTCATTTCGTTTTGGTGGAACCTGATGATTTTTTCAGGGTCTCAGGTAATGATGGATAGGCTGCTAGGTTCTCATGGTTGCATTTAAACGAAGGAAGAAATAAGATAGAAGAAAAACATTTACTATCTGCTAAATGCAGGTATCTACTGATCAGAGATACCAAACTATTGTATCTTAAATGCAGATCAGATTAAAGCAGACCTAATCCACCGAAACAAGCAACTTTTACTTTCCATTAAAAATGCATTCACCACATGATTCATTGTTTGATCGCGTCACTCCACGTCGACCGGTCCGTCCTCTCTGACTTGGCGATTTCTTTTCCTTCCGCGTTATGCTGATGATCAATGCAAATGCTTCAGCATATGGACGAGCTGGTACCGTTGAGTAGAGTACTCGAAATGTATCTTTGGAAGACCATGTACTTTTATCTTCAGTACATTCAAGAGGAGTTGAAATATGCGTATGATTCCCAGCCGCTTACATGCTTCAAGTGTACTTATAAACTTGTTGAGATGTGTACTTTGTCCGGGTACCGAGTATAGCAGTAGTGCTTACTTCAATGCTTGATACGATGTTGAATGCATGCATTTATTTATGGTAGTGGTAGGCTAAAAGGTGCAAGATCATGTTGAAGAGTGGGTTGGATTTTCATTTTCCACAGAATGTATGCGGTAATCAATTCAGTTCAGCATGATTTAAGTTGAGTATTTGTATCGGATTTATGGGTGTATATTTGCACATAAGGATGTGTTAGTCAAATATTATGTTGTAAGTGCTGGGATTTTCAGAGTACTCGAAATATTTAAGGTACACTTGAGTTTTATTTTACTAATAGCTAACTTGATTTATCTTAATTCTCGCAGTATTTTCGTGTTTTTGTCAATATTTCATTTGATTAGAAATAATTATTTCTGCTTATCTCTATTCTTTCATAAGATACTTATTTTCTTTCACTTTTCATCGAGACCCTTCAACTTTCATCGAATTTCTTGGAAATCTCATCGGATTCTAGAAAAAAATCGATCGGTTCTGGAAATTGGAAGAGTTTTTAATATCAAAGCAGCTCTGTCAAATTGGTAAGTTTCATAAATTTCGTAAAATATCAGAGGAATTCGAACAAAATTAAAAATATTTCTAAAGCACTGAAGAGCTTGAGTAGCCTAGTGGGTAGAGCACTGGCTTCTTGCGTGTGGGGTCCCTGGTTCGAATCCACATTCGGACGAGGGTCCGCGCACCAAGCTTTGAGTTCACCTAGCTCTGATTAGGTAAATCAGGGGTAAAGTGAGTCGTGGAACTAATCACTCCACACTCGTATCCACAATGATTAAAAAAATTGTAATGAAGCTCTCTACCAGTTTCAACCCCTAGACCCGTACAAGAGTTGTCGTGGGATTGCTTTACTTTTACTGAAGAGCTTCGCAGAAATATGAAGAGTTCCATGGAAATTTTATAGTGCTTCGAGAATTCAATGAATTACCTGAAAGTTCAATTAGTTTCTCAGAAAAATTGACAAGTTTTTGAAATAATTTGCAATTTCAGGGAAATTTGAGGAAGTCTCAAGAAGTCGAAAAATTCAAAAAATTTTAGGAAAGTCCGGAGAATCTTTCCAAAATGTTGATATCGATTGCGAAAGATCGAGAGTATTCAAATTAAAAAAAAATGACATTCAAATTTTCAAAGTGCCATTGAGGAAAATCTAAAAGGTTAAGTATCGACAGTTTTTGGAATCAATTCTACTCTGAATAGAGAGCGAATCCTCAAATTTATGACGGAGTTTTCAAAATGTATCGAGAAGTTTTTAGAAGTTTCAGAAAGAATTTTCGAAAAATTAGAGTCTCTTACAACAAAGTTTCTAAAAAAATGGACTTAAACAAAAATATGGAATGTCACAAATTCTAATGCTCAAATAATGAAGCTTTTGAAAAATGAAATAAAATTGAGTTATCAAAATCCGAAGTTTTCAAGACATGAAATTTGTATAGAATGAAGATACCAATGAAAAATTCTAAAATATAAAATTTTCGGCAAATAGATTTCTAATTACAAAAATTGACACCTCGAAAAAACCAAATTTTTTATGTATAATTTTTGAAAAATTGAGGTTTGTACAAATGAAATTTCTGAAAAATGAAGCTTTCCACAAATGAAGTTTTCGGTAAATGCAGATTCAACAAAAGGCGTTTCAACCAATGGATTTCCAAAATATGGAGTTATAAAACAATGGAGTTTCCTAAACATGGAATTTCCACAAAAAATGGAGTTCCCAAAAAATGAAAACTTTGTTTAAGGTCTAAGTATGGAGCTCCCCATTAACTAATTTTGCCAATAAAGGAGTTTTCATAACATACTTTCTACAAGAAGGTGCTACAAAAAAATGTTGTTAGCAAACTATTAAGCTCGCAAAAGATGAAATTTCCCAAAAAATGGATTTTCCAAAAAATGGACCGCCAAAAAGATGGACTGCCTTAAAGATGAACTGCCCAAAATATGGACTACGCAAAAGGATACGAGTTTTCAATAGATGAAGTTTTTAAAGGATGGGGTAAAGGATCTCAAAAGTTGGAGTTCTTAAAAGACAGAGATCCAAAAAGATGGTGCACTGAAAAAAATCTACATGGCACCCAGAGCTATGTAACATAGCGCTTTATTTATGGCCCTATACGCTATGTACATATGGCTCCCAGTGCCATAATGTCAGAATCTACAAAGCGCGTGGCCCTATGTAACATGGCGCAGCATTTATGGTCCCACACGCTATGTACATAGTACTCTGAGCTATGCAGTATGGCTCCCAGCGCCATAATTACATGGCTCAGAAATTATGGCCCCACACGCTATATTACATAGTACCATGAGCCATGTAATATGGCTCATGGCACTCCAATTATAACTCGCAGCCATACTGTATGAGGGGACGTATAAATGTCAGCAAGCTACATTTGAGTATTGCTTCTTGAGTATAGGAGAGGCAATGGTCTTTGATGTCATTTGTCCCTCGGGAATTTCGTCGATAGAATTCCATCACCTAACATCAACTGCTCTACCTCCAGATGCGCAGAACTGAGAAGGTTCGTGGCCTTTTGTTGGATGCGAACTGGATCATCTTTAGATGCACTGAAAAAACACATAGCGCCAGATGCCATAATTTATAGACTTCTGGCGCCATGTACATAGATAGTTCATAGGAGCAGGTGCTATGCTTATAGCCCTCCACACCATATAGTGTAGTCCTCCACGCCATATACTATAGTCCTCCACGCCATATACTAAAGTCCTCCACGCCATTTACTATAGTCCTCCACGCCATTTACTATAGTCCTCCACGCCATGTACTATAGTCCTCCACGCCATGTACTATAGTCCTCCACGCCATGTACTATAGCCCTCCACTCCATCTGCATGGCGTGGAGGACTATAGTACATGGCGTGGAGAACTATAGTACATGGCGTGGATGGCTATAAGCATAGCGCCTGCTCCTATATACTTTTCGCCATGTATTATGGCGTGTGACGCTATATTTTATCACAATCCTGAAATTGACTATGCACATTGCGCCAGAAGTCTGTAAACTATGGCGTCTGACGCTATGTGTTTTTTTCGCCTCTAGCTTCGCCACATAAAGATATCCACATCATTTTGAACTTTTCATTGAAGCATGAGCACATTTGCCTTTTAATACCAAATCAATAAGGCGATACTTTTGCATGCAATGCCTACACTTCGTAACTAGGTCAAAGTCCTAAACAATTGTGTAGGTAAAAACGATAGACACATTAAATCGATTCTCACAAGTAAGGTTTCCATATTATTTCACTCGAAGAATCAGTTTGGTTTAAACTTTCTTTTGCTTTCGTTTTCAGGTTTAGACGATATGTAATGAAACATGGGGTGTGGTAATTAAAATATGTGAGAAAAATTGTACTGATGCACTCACAATCGGCAAGTTAATGTAGAGGGTTTTTTCAGTTTTTTTACCGTTGTTTCATTGTGCAAGCTCTTCTTAATGAATGAAAAAAAGATCTGAAATTAGTGAATTGAATCTGTACAGGTGTTTTGCTCAGTCCCTGTTACGAAATCATCTTATTTGCCACCCCAACAAACCTTGCGTGAAAATTCATCTTCAAGGTACACATATTGATCCAACGAATGGATAGTACCATCTGTTGACCGACTATCATACCATACCCATCTGAGCCAGAACAGATAGGAAAAATAACTAAATTAGCTCTGGGGCGCCGTATGATGCGTTGCTTACACTTAAAGCTTCTTGTGAGAAAGATAAGTTGGAAATGTTATGATAATGGATAAGGGATGAAGGTGAAAGTACCTCAAATAATTGCTGAAAAAGATTTTGTTTTTATTTATTTTTTCAAAAATTTTTAAGCGTGTACGAACGGAAACGTCGCGTTTTCACCGACTTGGGGTGTGTTGAAAGAACGACAAATATTGCTAGTTGTTTGCAGTACAAATAAAGCATTTGACACTCAAAGTTATTGGCGAATAGTATCGAGAAGGATCCTGGCAGAGGTGATGCTTTTAAGGGCAGAACCTTGCCGAGCAACATACTCCGGCTGCAAGTAATACTATTTAGCCACTTGTGAAGCAGGTCACTGGAAAATATAGTAATAAATGTTTCGCTTGACTAGACTACGAATTATGACAGCTGTCATTTGAGCCAAACTCTGAAAACACACTTCCCTTTGAACAAAATTTTCGTGAAATCTACTACCTTTTCTATCCCCTGAAAACAATAAAACAAACGTTGATTTTTTAGTGGTTTCAAGTTCAATCCCTTTCCCAAAATATTATTAACCCTCTTCCCGAAATTTATTTATGTCTTCATCACGCATATTATTTGTTCATATGTTCCACAGTCTAAATAGCTGTCGGTAGTTTTCACATTGTTCAGATATTGTTAATGTATATTTTATCTTCGGTATCTGAAGGGTACAATCAGAAAGGGTGATGACAACGACAATGCAAACAGTATTCATACTGACGATAGTCCCATGATATGCCGTCGCAATCCTAGGGAAAATTTTATGATTTATATCTCTCGAGGGGCTAGAATTTGAATGGTCGAGGACTTTGTGCGTTTGCATTACATTGGGCCTAAGCCAATTTAGGAATAATTCGGCCGCTTGCCTTGACTTTCTCGAATAAATTGTTTGCATATTCCACTAGAAGCGAGGGAGTAAAGACGTATGTAGCCCATTAGAGTTCCAGATAAAATCTTCATTAGCCTTTTAGACCCCCTTTGTGCAAAATTGATTTTTTTACTGACATTTTCTTCATCAATTTCGCAAAAACTTTTGGCACACATTGTGTTTTTCGATTTAAGGCTCATGGGGACCAAAAAAACCGCAATTTAGCTCTTTCGATAAACATATATCCAAAGTCACGATGACTATCTCAATCAGATAAAACTAACAGTGGCACAAATAAATCCAATCAATCGTTTGATCAAAACAATGAATTTTTCGGCACTCGGGTGAAAAATGTGCCAAGACGAACTTGTTAGACATAGCCTTTAAAAAATTGAACGCTCTTCATTTGCAGGTCTGTTTCATTTTCATTTTTATTTAATTTCTTGCGCATTACATTGCAAATTATATATTTATCATTGCCAGAGTGGTGCTACGTGAACTAATCCAAACTGAGTTCTGTTAGCCTTAGTCGCGCGAAAGTGTTACACAATCGAATCGGGTATGGCTGGCTTCCTTTCTATTTCGGGGGGCATTGAATGCATTGAAAACGAAAACTCAGCTCAGCTCATCCGCTATTGCTCATCGTTTCGATTATAATCGCAATCAGACGGACTCGCATAAGATACACACCGTTGTAAAAGATATGATAGTGTGGCATGGTAACAAAAGACTCTTAAATTCCATTTCGACAGCGGTACCAACAATGATAACGACGCCGCGACCTTTCACTCTAACGAAACGTGGAAAATTCAAGGCTTCTATTAGGCTTGCTTATTGCTGCTCGCCGGTGCTACTGTTCAAACCGCAAATTTCAGCGAGTTTTCATTGCATACGAAGAGGTGCTTGGCAAACTGATGAAATAAAATCATCCATTGAATTTCAACTAATTGATTCGGAGCGAATCGAGAGGAAAATCGAACTTCGTTCCTCGTACGCTTTCAAAATTTGAAAATTTTGGAGTTTTTTTTTGTCAGGGTCCATATCACGGCTACTGGTCAATTTCATCTCGAACCGCTTGATCGATTCGATTCGGACGAGCTCATATGTGGCCGCTGATTGTTGTTTCAATGTCAGAAGTGAAACTGTTTTTCCATGCACATATGTACCTCAGAGCGTACCGAAATTACCACACATTAGCAATTAGTGTACCTAATCGAATCTTGCCGGACCACACTTAGTCCAAAATTGAAATTCAACTTTAAACGGCTTGGTGGCCTCAGTTGCCGCCGCAAAGCTGATCTGATCGAAGATCAATCGTTTTCCAAATATTTCACAAGATTTAAATTACTGGCGGCGGCAGGTCGTCAAGAGCAGATTTTGTCCGATCAATCATGCCCGAGGAGAAAAAGGTGTTAGCTCGTGGCTTGGGCCCGAAATACCAGATCGATTGATCGACAGTGACGTACGCACCCGCGCTTAGTTAATTCAAACACAATTACCACAGATTGAAGGCAGTTGCGCAAGCGACAAGCAAATTAAGCGCTTTTCTCCCGAGGCAAGAGTACCTACAGCTGTTGGCCTTCCGGGTTAGATAACCTGAAGATACTTCGTTGATTCGGACCAATTTCAATAGGAGACTGTTTACAAACAGATTTTCGAAGGTATTTGAATGAATAGTTCAGGCACTTCAAGTCTGAGTTGCAATCACTTTCATTTACTTGTTGGATCGTTGCGGCTTCGAACTTCCTCTTACTTCGCTGCAAAGATTCATCATCATCATCATCGTCAGACCCTAACAATTATTGATCCGATACAATCTCTTGAAGTCAATCTATTGACATTCGAAACTCGATCACTCACACCTCACGACTACGAGCAGTCTGAAAAATACCTGAGGACCAATGCATTTGGCAAACACAAACAAGCACTCAAATCTGATGTGCAAACACGCGTTCACTTCATCATGCCAAAAATAGCGCTCTGCAATCGAAATCGCCAAAAATCGCTTTGCATTTAAATTAGTTTGTCGAGCACACATATTTGGCATCATCATATAAGACCATCATGATCTGTCGATTTTCTGACGTCAGATTATTGCACTTGAGACGCAGGCGGGAGGTCTAATAATTGCGTGGCTGTTGTTGTTGCTAGCTGTTCAATCGACGTTGATGGAATGAATTGTTGCTCCACCCGCCTCCGCCTACTTGGACAATTCGATCGAGAAATAATTTCAGCGATCATTGCACTGTACCTCTTACCAAAGACCAAATCATCGTGGGCTCCGCAAAAGTGATCGGGCATTTCACAGTTTATGTGGTGCCAAGTGATCAAAAGCCATGTCTGTTTTTGCTGGGCTGGCATCTGGCTGGGTATGATTAGTCTTTGGATATGATGGAGGTAGTTCGATTTGGAAGTCAAGTAGCCGTTGTTTGAACAGGGTGTTGACAAGATAGTTTTTCGGGAAATAAGGGATGATGAGAAATATATTCACTAGTTAAGTTTACTAAGATCTAAGAAGATAAAAGAATTTCTAAAATGATTGAGGAACTTTTATAAATATTTAAAAGTTTTGAATGAGGTTTTCAGAAAGGTTGAAGAGTTTTTAGGAAGATATAAGGGGTTCAAGGGCAGATTGAAGATTTCTCACAAGTAATGATAAATTTGTAAGAATATTAAACGGATCTCAAGAATAACGAAAAGTTCCCAGCAATAACGTTGAATCCCTAAGAATAACATTATGTTCTTAAGAGTAACGTTGAATCTCCAAAAATAACATAAGATTCCCAAGGTGAGTCGAGAATTCCCAAGAATAAGTTAGGATTCTCAAGGATAATATCGAATTCATGGGATTATTTAGTTACTAGGGATTGCGGTTAAGTTCCCAGTAATTATGTTAAAGACTCAGGACTACCTTAAAGTTCATAGGAATAACATCAAATTCTTAGAAATACTTTAAAGTTCTTAAGAACATCATGAAGCTCCTGGGAATACAGTCCAGTTTCTAGGAATACAATGAAGTTTCCAGAAATATCGTACAGTTGCCAAAAATAATGTAGAGCTCCCAAGAATAACAGGGCGTTTCCCAATAAATTAAGCAGCCCATGAGATAGCTGTAAAATTTTTATGGCGGTCCTAGAGTACAACATTTAAGAGTCAGCAGAAACAGACTGGAAAATTAGCACAGTTTCCGAAAAAGCTATTGAATCTTAAGAAAAACAATAGATTTCAACAAGATTTTAAATTAATATGCAATAGTTATCAAGAAAATTGTGGAGATCCTAGTTAAGTTCAAGAGATCCAGGTTTTTTTTATGGTTCCTAGTGATATATGTATAAAGCAGTACTTGGCGACATTTTTTAAACTCACACAACTCCGAAAAATGTCAGCTTCTAAATCTTTTAGCATTTAAAAAATGTCAAATATCTCTGAGGTTCCAAAAAAACAGTAGTAACAGGAGTTTATAAAAAACTAAAATTACCAGTGAGTATTAGATCACAGAGTTTCTTCAGAAATAGTAGAATATCCTGAAAAATCGTAGAACCCTGGAAATTTCAAAGTCCAAAATATAAAAAAAAAACGTAAATAAGGCAAAACACCATAATTTCGTCATGTTAAGAAAAATTTGACTTAGCTCAGAGTGAAATGATATTTTTTTAAATAAATTTAAGTGGCGGATACATAAAGTAGTTGAACGAAATGTTGTTTTTGTAAATCTCATATTCAAAGGACTCGATTTGGTCATTATTAAAGTTTTTTTTTATTTAGTTTCAAACTTATTTTTGTACCCAATTTCATCAGGGCAATTGTCCATATTTTTTAACTTCGTCATGTCATGTATCTAACTTGGGCCTCTAAGGGATAGCGATATCAAATTCTATATGAGAGTAAGATTTGGATATGTTCGAATACATAATTCAATAAATAAAAAATCGATAAATATACATGAATATATGTAATACAAAAACAAATACATTCTTTAGAAAAAAAAATACTGAAAAATTCGAATTCACAAATAATTTACGTCACAAATTCTGAACTGCGAGGCAGGCAAAATAGGTTTTGCACTTAAACAAATATTAAACCAGATTCTGAGTTAATAAGCAACAAAATCAAATTAGATTCTTTATAAAATAAATAAATAAGGTAACTTTACTTAAATTATCTTATTTTTTTGGTAGCATACAACACAAATTACATTTTCTTAAACTAATATAAATCTGACGTAACGTAGATTCCTCGACTATTCAAAAGCAATGGAGTGTTAATTTTTTTAACACATCTTTCTCTTCATACGGTAGGATGTCATCTTTTTCAGGCCATCGCCAGTTTGAACCACTCATCGTCATTGTTTTTATCGTGTTTTTTTTTTCATCATTTCATTGTTTTTCATAATTAACGGCAACAAAATCACCTTTATTCACTTCGCATCCTTTTTTGTTTTCATTGCCTTTGCTTTTTGTCAGTCTTTTGGTGTCCTTTTCTTTTTTCTCTCTGTCTACTTTAAGCTGATAAATTAAAAACTCTTCAGCAGTAGTAACGTTTGGTGTAATTTTACGTTTAACTCTTGTGGCTTCCGTGGTTTTTACTTCAGGCCAAAATAGAGCTTTTTTAAAAGGAATGGGATAACACTGAGAATGGGCAACAACTGTAGATGCCTCTTTTATGTATGTCGTTTCATTTTGGGATATTTAATATTTTTGGGATATTTCAAACGTTTCTTCCATATTAAATTCTGGGGTTTTTTCTGTTTGGTCTGGTGATATTTTATCTGTTAAAATTTGGTTTTTAGGATGTACATTTGGTGTGGACGCGATTAATGAACAATCGAGTTGTATGTCGAATTCCAAAATATTTTATTTGTTCCACACTGCTTCGTCTATATTTGCATCTAGGGTTTGTTCATGATGCGTTATGCTATCGAACACGTCTAAATGGGTTTCATTTTCACAGGAAATTATTTCGTTAACAGATTTCCACAAATAGAAAAGACTTTCATCTTTTTCGCATACACTGAATTCGCTCTAAAAAATTCAACCTTCGCATCTCCTATTTCTTTTTCAAGGGTGGATAAAAATGAGTTGTAATCGACAACACGTCTATCATCAGCGAGGTCGTCACCGAAAACCTCGTTACAAATAATTTCTTTATTCGCTTCAGGCAGAACACTGATGTTCTTGTTCATGAGGAGCATGTCGTATCCAACAGCGTTAGGATTGAATGGATACAAGCCACATTTCCTGAAACCACTTTTAATTGTATCTGACTTTGCTGCTTCCTTTAGGCATGAGTCTACCAGACATCCTATTTTCATTATTACATCCTTATCCTTATCTATGGCAATAGAGTAAGAGGAGGCATAAGCTTTCCTCTGACTGACGCCGCTACCAACACTGTAATGCATTCTTTTTTGTCGTTGGCCGTGCGATTATAAGTATGGACTGAACCTTTGCGAACTAGGACTCTTTTGTCTTTGGGACACAAAAAGAATGATGCTTCATCGCAGTTGAAGATTCGATTAGGTTCATTTAAAATTTCCTTTAGCTCAGGAAAACTCTCGAAATAGGTTGATATTTTGGTAAACCAATTTCTAATAGATTCTTCCGTAATCTTGGACCTCCCAGTTGTCAGATTTTGAGATATTCTCAAGGAAATCTCCGGATTTCGTTTTAAAAATCTTTTATAGCAATTTATACCGAGGACACCGTTTTTTAGTTTGTTCTCTCTATTTACTTCTTTCGCCAATTTTGACACACTATGAATTGATAGCGTTTTTGTTATAGGAAAATCTAGATTCGCGACTTCAAGAATCCATTTGATAAAAGTCTGCTCTTCTGCTTGGGTAAGAGTTGTAGACGCTCCAACATGTTTTGAATGCTTTTTTAATTTCTTGTCTTGAAGCGTCGTTCTCGGAATGCCAAATCTTTTGGCAACGTCTCTGGTAGACTGCCCATCTTCAATTGACTTTGAAACGACTTTGAAATTAAGAAAAAATGCATTTGAAAGGATTGAAAATCCGCATGCAGGATAACGGAATTTTTCTCAACAATTTTTTTTGGCATAGTATCAAACTAAATCTTAAGGGTTAAAATACGTTGTTGCGTCGGAAAACACACGATTTAAAATAGATTTATTATCTAAAATCGCGACATTCTTCATCCTTACATCTTCTCGAAATGGGTAAAAATATTATGCAAATTTAACTAATATATAATAATGGTGGACAGGACGAAATTATGTCATAGGTTTAAATACTCTATTGACATTGATTATCCATTTTAATTTAGCAAAAATTGTTGATAGATTTAACAAAATTCTGCTGCCGAAACGACGTTCTAAGAACTAAATTTCGTCACTATGACGAAATTACCTACATTACTGTTAACGCGCCATTGGTAAATTCGTCATGTCTTTTTCTTAGTAATTTATTGGTGAATTAAAATTTTTTTATTGGTTTCGTGACTAACGATGCGCTAATTTTTACCCTTGTATGAAAAAAACCTATAGATTACTAACCTTGTTTCTGTCACCCTTAACAATGTTCACGTCTGCACTACACAAAACACTAACACGCAATGAGCTAACTATGAGACGCAGCACTGACGCATGCTTCTTAGCTAACTTTTACATAATTTGGAACCAATACGACATTCATATTAATTTAATGCAATTAAATATTAAACCTCTTTATGTCAAATGATAAAAAATTTGCATGAGCATTCGAATTTTCTTATTTTATTTGAAAATGTAAAATGTGACGATATTAAGTACCCTGACGAAATTATGGTGTTTTACCTTACTTTCAATAACTATAAGTTTTTTTTACATTCATAAAATGAATCGCTAACTTTGGGATCAATTCTAAACCATAATGACGGGATGAAATTTGATAGTTTAGCTCTTCTTCTGAGTATAAGTTCTCTAAAGTACACAAAAGTAGCTATTTTGAATTTTTGACCGAATAGTTTTATCACAAGATTTTTACTTAGCTTGTCTAGTGAGGTTTTAATCAGTGAGGTTTTAAGTCTAGTGAGGTTTTAAACACTCCCGTTTTTAGTAGTTAATTATTTTTTATCCAAGCAGGACTTATATTTTGCTTTATTTCTTATGGGTGAGATATACATATCTTTATAATGAAACCTATTTTAAGTTCTTTTTAAATCCACTTTAGGGGTAGACTAAAATACATCAATGGATAGATGATACATTATCCTTTAAATTTAAGATTGCTAAGACCCCTTTTTTGAGTGAAGTGGAAATTAAATCTGCAGTCGTGGAACGAGTCTTTGACAAAATATCCACGTTGGTTGATTTAGAATGTTAACGTGAGGAGCAAATAATCTCGTTTCTTTAATTTGGCGAAATTAGTTCCGCAAGGGTCGCAAAACAATTATGTATTTTTCTTGTTTTTAATTTATATTTCTGTTCCGAGCCCTTTCACGTGACACAACTTTTCGCACAAACCATCAAATTTACAGATTTATTGCCATTCATCACTACGATCTTACAAGCGTGCAAGCTTTTTTATGGTTGATTAGACTACATGCAGTTTCCTACAAAATGACACAGCTCGAAGTATTTACATAAACTCCAAAGTCAAGCTTAGGAACTTCACTCAAAATTAGTCGCATCACCAATTTAAAACATTCAAATATAATTCGTACATATTTTTCACCAGAATCACTACTATAGTTGCAATTTTTGAATATATTGACACATTTAGGGGAAAAATGATGCACACGGACTATGCATGCAGATAGAGTGATGGAAAGAGTAGAAGGAAGGAAGAAAAAAAAAGTATCTAAGCAAACGAAATTGATCTGGTCATACTTAAACAATTTGAGTAGCATAAAGATAAAAAATTTAAAACAGCTGATAAAAATCACCAAAATCAATCAGTTGTCTGCCTACAACAGCCTATTTTTGAATAATCTGTTTATTTGAAGCTTGAGTAGCCTAGTGGGTAGAGAGCTGGCTTCTTGCGTGTGGGGGTCCCTGGTTCGCATTCAGGTTCGGACGAGGGTCCGCGCACCAAGCTTTGAGTTCACCTACACTCAGAAAAATACTTCAATTTTTTGAGGAAAAATGAACATATTATCAAAGATAATTGGTAATTATTCTGATTCAATCCAAAGAAACGAAATTCTTCATTTCAAAGAACTGATATTGAACTTGCCCTGAGTAAAATTTGACATAGTTTCAAGAAAATGTTTCCATAAATCTGGGATCTATCGGTTCTCCTACGATTACCGAAGCTAAGTAATTTTGGGCGCGGCTATTACTTAGATGGGGGACCGCTTGAGAACATCGCATGTCGTTGGCACGCAAAAACTATGGCTCCCTTCATTTGAACAGTGCGGCTTACTTTGAAGGGAGTGAAAAATAAATTAAAAAAAACATAAGGAAAAAAAAAATATTTTCACGGGCCAAAGCAATATTTTGACCTCAGATAAATATTGTACTTGCAATAAGTATTTTTTGTTGTAGACATGTGGGAGAGAGACGGTATCAATCGTTCCATTAATCTTTCTGTTAAGTGCCACATTTTTATCTTTTTTTCTGAAGCGCTAGTGTTATTTATGCCTTAGTCATCACATAAAGCTATACTGTGACACTTAATGGAGCGCTGGCCCAGTCGCCGGCTGTTAAGACAACTGAAGACGAACAAATACAACCATGAACCCGGCGGAATTCGAACCCACGAGCAGTAGATCGCTGCTTCGGATTGGCGCATTAGCGAGCTTAGCTACCGACCTCTCATTTGTTTAAAGCAAATGTTAACAGATATCATAAAAGCTGTCCATTTTTTCGTCGAATATAGAACCGTGGTTGATGTTGAAACATGTAAAAACATGTGCGCATTGTAGATATAATTTACTTAATTTGTAGATCTAGTTTACTAGATTTGAGGAAAAATACTTGCTTGAAATAAGGTTAAGTAAAATTGTATTCCGTTGAATGTAAGAAATTTTTACACAATATTGATACAAATTACTGACATCAAATAAAAGTTTAATTTATTTCTGGAAAACTTCACATCTTCTAAGCAAGTAAATATTTTCTTTGATTCTCAGAAACATATTTTTCTGAGTATAGCTCTGATTAGGTACCTGTTCTAATTTAGGGTTTAAGGATGTCGTGGAACTAATCACACCGCACTCGTATTCACATTGATTGAAAAAAATTGTAATGAAGCTCTCTACCAGCTTCAACCCCTAGACCCGTACGATGGATGTCGTGGAATTACTTTACTTTACTATTTATTTTTATTTTATAGAAACCTGCAGATGGGAAGTCAGTTTATAGCTTACAAAACTAGACGTACAGATCAAGGTTTCTAAATTTTGAGGTCACCGGACTGCAGTTAGTCCGGATACTTATTAAAAAATAGCAATTCAATTGCTAGTTTTCTGTGAACCTTGTCCTCCATTATTGAAAAAAGTTCCGTACACTTTTATAATAATTATTCCAAGTGTTCATATCAATCGTATATGTTCCCATGCGCTGACGTCTGACGAAAAAACGGTATATATTTTGGAAATCACAGCTTAATAGAATTACATTTTTAAATAGTATATCAAACAAAAACACTTTCGCACTATTATTTATGTCTATTGTATCCTTTTTTCGTTTCATTTGCAAATTGTCATCATTATCCAAATGAACATTTCTCTTATGAAGTTAATCGACATGTTTTGTTTGATTTATAGTTCCAAACAATTTATATCTTTAACTTTCTCTTCAATTTTCGCATTAAATGTCAAGATGACTTATAGCACTACCTTTAATCATAGGAGCTGCATTTCCAACCCTAAGATCAAAACAAAAAGTATAGCTGCGAATGGAAATAGTTCAAGGTTAATTGAAATATATTGCTGTCGACGCACGCTGTCAGTATAGAGATGAGTAATATAATGGACACGTTAAAAAAAGGTCACTCTTTCATTCATTTCTTCAGTACTAAATTATTCATCTTCTCAACCTCCGTAAAAATCCGATAAAACAAATTACATCAATGCATGAAGCATCGTACATTTTGTCACTAGAGCTATAAGATAACAATTGCATTGTCACCAAAAATCATAGCATCACAAGCAACATATCCATCATTCACCTCAATTTCCGTTCATACCAGTATATTTTACTTCCCTGCGTACTATAATCCTCTTCAAATTACAAATTCCACAAACCAATGCAACAATGCACCCAAGAGCCCAGGGCATTTTTCTCCACACCAATTTCCTATCCATTACTCGCAAACCATGCCGTCATCATCAGAATTCTCATCAAAACAGATACAATTCACAACATTGAGTCAACTTGATATGATGCTGTAGCATAAACCTAGGGTCGAGTCCCATGCAACCAGCAGGAGATCAAGTTCTTCGACTTGCTCTGTTCTCTACCTCGCGCCAACCTCTTCCAACAAAAGCACTGTTGCTCAAGAAAAAGGCAAAGAAGGTCGAGAACCGGTTCCCGAAGACGTTGTCCTCCTGCTGAATGAATCGACTCGGTTCTATTATGGCGTGGTAGTTACGGTGCGGGGCGGTGAAGACTACAGATCGTATGACCTCGTCATATGCATGCAAGAAAAGCGGAAAAGTCAACTCGACATTCCTGCTGCGGTGAGACTGAGTTGCACTATCGGTTCACAAAGCGAAAAATTCCTTTGAAAGGTGCCCTGTCTCTGCGGAGGGTTCAACGCGCAGAGTATGCAGCACTGTGCAACAGGCCGCCAGCAGTGAAAAACAAAAGACTTGGTTACAGTCGTGTAACTCGATATTGTGCGGAGCTATTGATGTACGCACTCAAATCGGTGTGGAGAGATACAAGTAAAACTATCTGACTGTTGCAGAACAAAAAACAAACGCTTACCTTAACACAATCTCTTGACAAGACTTCCGAAAATTCCAAATCTGCACAGAATACTAAAACACATTCGATCATCAAATCCCACGGTTTGAAATATATCTTTTATCAAATAAATCACTTTTGCCTTATTTCAATAAACATTCGAACACTCAATCGGGCATATTAACAGATTTTCTCACTCTGCGTCAAAAATATCGAATGGCAACAAATGAAAACACTTCACCGCCTTCTCGACACAAATCGATTTCCTCGGACATAGTTTGCATCCAAACTAGTTGGCTCGAATGGAATTCAACGGCAAAGCAGTCACCACAAACAGGCTCGTATTATCCAAGTCAACGCGAAAAATATCCGGGAAAATCTTGAAAATTCATCAAATCACAACCGTCGAAAGATACTTCTCGCAAACCGAAGAAAATGTACACGAAAAAATCTTCGTCTTGCCTTTCACGTCAAAAAGTACGATGATTTGCCGGTTCGAAGTTCTCGTCCTGGCATTACGAGAGAATCCTTCTGTACACTCCACTTGGGCACGCTTCAAATGGTTCTCTGTTCGTTTTAATCGAACATCAAGGAACCTCACTGCCGCAGTCGTCAACAGGTGATTTCTATTCAAGGAAATTTACACAACACGAAAGTTAGTTTTTCCCGTCGAATCGGGATGTCAACGAGTGGAATAACGAAACACCCCCAGCACGAACTATGACCAAAACGCACGAAAGCCGGCGAACAACTGAACGTTCCGTAAAGTTGAACGCTGGATAGACGTGGAAATTGAACGGGTGGATTGAAGGCTGTATTGCGGTGGGCCGACAACTGGATGGCAGAATGGAGTGTGAAGAGGAATTAAATGTTAAGAAGAGCTGCCATACGACGATGATGGCTTTTCTAGGGTTTTATTGCGGTAGGAAAGTGAATTGATTGACAGGTAGGTCCTCGAAACCGTTAGGTTGATGATGTATTTTTAGATTGTTTCTATAGATGAGATGAATGAGAGATATTTTTGATGATGTACTGAATTTAGGCTGCATGAAAATTGTCGTGAGATTATTGAAGTGGTTATTTTGCCATTTTTTCAAATAGTGGTGATATAACTATTAATCATTACAGCTACCAAGTTTGTTAACTAGCTGTCCGAGCCATATCATGCTAATTACCATGTTTATTAATCATCTGTCACATGGTATCAGGGTGATTTAGTGAGTCGTAACAGAGACGGAAAGTGAAGCGCAAAGTGTTTTTGTTTTGTGTTTATATTAGTACTCAGGGATTTATATTGATGTAATCACTCACAATTAGACGTACTGAACCAGAAAAAAGCAAGTTGATTGGGAATCATATGTATTAGCGATGTTGAAAAGTAGTAAAAATTGAAAAATTCAATTGAGCATATTTTATTTAAGTTTGAAACTGGAACCCTCGAAAAACAAGTTTTACAAATTTCATCCATTGTTCCATTTAAAATCGAATTTTCTGTATTTGATTTTTTATCGAATCAATTATTTTATGGGTGTTTTGATGGAGATACAGTGCTTTGCAAACCTTAAGCAACTCACTCCATGTCGGAATGAAAGGGAAAATTGCAATCAAAATATAAAGAATTTTTTTTCTGTTTTTTTTTTTTTTAATTTACACGTTAGCATGTTGCTTAAAGCTCTGCAATAAAAAAAGTACAGCAGTATTTTAACTGTTCTTAAAAAAAATAAAATACACCAATAAAAAGGCTGTTCAAAATTCTTAGCAACTTTTATTAATATTTCGTGTAATAGCCGTTATTACTAATGTTCGAAGAACAATAGTATTAAACTCATTTCGCCGAAAATTCATATTTCTTTATATATATATATATATATATATATATATATATATATATATATATATATATATATATATATATATATATATATATATCAGCAAAATGATTAAGGGAGATAATCTCTGGAGTGGCCGATCCGATTGAGCTGACATTTTCGGAGAACGTAGATGCATATAGTAGGTAGGTCCAAATTCAAATTCAGATATCTTAAACTTAAACATTCCAAATTCAGATATCTTAAACCTTTTGGCAGTGGCGAGCGTTTTAGTGAATTTTGAGGAACTCCTATATTTCCAAGCAGTGTAAATTTTTGTTAAAGAAAAGTATTGGGAATGAAAACTAATTACGTTCTAAGCTTGTCTATGATAAAGAATTGGAAATTGTGATCCGGGTGTGGGTGCAGGGTGCCTAAAAGTAGGCAAGGATTTTTTTTCAAATTTTGATTTGTCATTACTTGCAAGAAAAACAATGGATCATCGTGAAAATTACAGAGCGTATTGATGTTGACTAAGATTTGGCACATATAGATTTTCAGCATAAAGCGGGTAACCCTGTGGCTGTGGCAGACTGCAGAAAAAATATCCTTCAAATCATTGACCTTCCTGAAAAATTTTTGATTTTTGACCAAAATTTCAAATCTTTGATAAATTTTATCCTTCGTCCTTCATCTCAAGATAAAATTTTCAAAATTCCGATTTGCATAAGAACGGCAACCCATCACCAAATTACCTCTATTTTTAGCACTCGAAAGTTCTGTTCACGAGAACTGACGACCGGATAATCCGATCATAATGAAATTTAAAGGATATGTTGGTATCAGCTAGGACCAGGTCTGATAGAAGTGATTTTGAAATGCTGGCAACCCTGTGGCAGTGGTACCATCTTGAAAAACAACTGAGAAAAAAAACATCTTTTTGGCCTATAACTTCCGATTCAGGCATCAGATTTTAACAAAATTTACACAATACTTGAATGTTACTCTATGTAACATTTGTTGAAATTTTGGTTGAAAAATTAGTATAGGGCTGGCAGCTGTGGTGATTTTTGTCTCATAAATCTTGCAAATTTGCTCAGCAAAATAAAGCTTTTTTCCCTATAACTTCCGGTCCAGTATAGAAATCAAAACGAAGTTCATGCAGTAAAAGGACCTTAATGTAGACCAAATATCGTAGGAATTTCGTACAAAAATCATGAAAGGGCTGCCAGCTATGACCATTTTTGTAATTTTGTGGAATTTCTTTACTGAGCGATTATGTCATTAGATTTCCAATTGTGAATGATCCTGCAATGAAAATTAACAACAAATATTAACGTTTTAAAAATTTGAAAAGTTTTGAGGGTGGTTACCCTAAAATTCTTTTCACCCGTATAGCTTCCAGCGCAGTGATTCAATCGAAACGAAATTTACTGGTTGGGTTTAATTTAACGTGAAGCAGATTTGGTATGTATTTTGCATTGCTGCTGACACAGGCTAACCAGCATTAGCCATTTCCGTAAATATTGCACCAACAGATGCTTCAAATTACGTTCTCATATGCAAAGCATTTGCAATAAAAATAAGGAATCAAATCTAATTTTTCGCATGGCAGCCTCAAACAACGTTTAACCGCTGAAACTTTCGATGAAATCCTGCGATGAGAACGAAATTCAAAGGATAAGTTGATTTAAGTATGAGCTTGTTATGGTAAACTTATTGCTGCTTCGTTCGGAAAGTGTTACCAGCACTGAACATTTTCATCATTTGTGTTATAGTTGAGTTTTGTTGCTTTGGATAAGGAATGGTTGATATGATTCTACAAAACAGTGTATTACGTCTTTCCACACTATTTTGTCACTCAAAGACAATTTCTTCGAAAATTAGTTTTCTAGCGGTTCAGGTGCGCTAGAGTTTTTTTTATAACAGCGGCACATCTGCGAGGCATTGATTCAACTAAATTATTTAAAATTGATATGTCAATTTTTTCCCATTCGGTTTTTAGGTTTGTAAACAATTGGTCCTTGTTTGCAAACTGTACTGTTCCCATAGGGCGTTTCAATACACCGAACAAGTTTTCTATAGGATTCAAGTCGGGCGATTGTGCCAGCCAATCAAGAACTGAATACTTTTAGAGCAAAGCCATTCTTTAACCAACTTCGATGTGTGTTTCAGATCATTATCATGTTGAAACACCCATCGAAGGGGCATATTCTACTCTGCATAAGGTAACATTCTAGATTCTAAGTTGCCCTTATACATGAATCTGTCCATAATATCTGTAATTCTATGAAAGGGTTCAAGACGTAATGCTGAGAAACATGTCCAGACCATGACGCTTCCTCCCCCATGCTTCACCGTTCTCCCACAGAAGCGTGGAGTCAGTTGTTGTCCCTTCTCTCGCCTCACACGCGATAGGCCATCAGAATTGAAGAGGTTGAACTTGGATTCGTTGCTAAATAAAACGCTCTTCCATTTAGCAACTGACCAGTCAAGATGGATTTTAGCAAATTCAAGCCTACATGATATTTAAAACGATATAAATAGTAAAATAATAATGTTTAAAAGTGTTGTTCAAGCAGTTTACCTTTTCTATGCATGTTTTCATTTTTGTGAGCAATGGTTTTTTTTAAAGCTGTATAGCTTTTTAGATTGAATTCAATTAATAGTGCTTGAGACGAACGAACAGTGCTTGAGTTGACATTTAAGTCTAGTTCTTTTACAACTAATTTTGACGAGATAAACAGTTTTCTTTTTATCAATTTTTTAATTTGTAAGTCTTTAATGGTAGCTCCACGCGGCCTTCCACCAAAATTTACACTTTTCACACAGCCCGTGTTTTTATATTTCGTAATCCATCCTGAAATGAAAGATTTGTTCATATATAACGAGTTGGCAATCTCTATTTCCGTTTTTCCGGAATAACATAGCGAAATTACGTTTGATTTAAATCTATTATCGTAGTGATTACGCTGCATTTTAAATTTTATTTTTTTAGACACAACTAAACCCAAAGGGAAGACGATCTATACTGATCTAATTGACACGAACATCAGATAAAAAACAACATCGGGTAATCCCCGTTATCTTTTGTTCTGAATGGGAATCGTAGCTGCGTTTTGAAAGTTGCTTGGATTTTGCACAGCCTTTTTGTTGGTGTATTTTGTTTTTGCTTTTTATTGAAGAACAGTTAAAATACTGATGTACTTTTTTTATTGCAGAGGTTTAAGCAACATGCTAACGTGTAAATTAAAATAAAGGAAAAAAATTCTTTATATTTTGATTGCAATTTTCACTTTTATTCCGACATGGAGTTAGTGGCTTAAGTTTTGCACAGCACTGTATCTCCATCAAAACACCCATAAAATAATTGATTCGATAAATAATCAAATACAGAAAATTCGATTTTAAATGGACCAATGGATGAAATTTGTAAAACTTGATTTTCGAGGGTTCCAGTTTCAAACTTAAATAAAATATGATCAATTCAATTTTTCAATTTTTACTAATTTTCAACATCGCTAATACATATGATTCCCAATCAACTTGCTTTTTTCTCGTTCAGTACGTCTAATTGTGAGTGATTACATCAATATAAATCCCTGAGTACTAGTATAAACACAAAACAGTGTTGTGTAGTGAGTTGCTTAAGTTTTGCACAGCACTGTATGTAAAAAAAAAACTTTTTCCAAAATTTTGAATATTCGAAATAATTTTAAACACAGCGATAAGATGGGTTGGCAAATCGGTAATATCAAAAATCGAAGTTCCAACAGCGACTTAATCTGATCAATAGTTAGCTACAAGAAGAAGATGATCAAAATCAATGTCGCAAACACATATTGGCCAAGCCAGACCAAAGCAAGCAATCGCCAGTGTGTGGACGGTCCAGATAAGCGACTTTGACTGGACTCGCCGGTGCCTGTGCGATTTCCATTCGGAGTGGGTTGTGGGCACGGGTCAATGGGATTTCGTGACGACCCCGGCAATCACTAACATAATTTAGACTCTCCGACATTTATTCTCCACTTACCTTGCCGGACACCAATATTGTGTCTAATTTTGAAGCGATTGATCCAACTTGGTGCACATGCGAGATTCGGTACATTGAATCGCGAAGCAAATAACTGGGCTTTATGCTGTAAAATAGAATATTCCCCGGTTTCGTTGCGCTTTTAACCACTGAAGCATTGTTTGATCCACTGGATCCTGTGTGGACGCCCGAATTCGCTTGGGAATCAAAACGTTATTATTGAACAGCTCTTCAATCTTTCATTTGCTATTCTTCATTGTTGATATGGTAGAGTGAGAAACACCAAACTCCTTTGCAATAGTCACATTTAATTCACCTGTTTCTAAACGTTGAATTATCGCACTCTTTTCTTCAATAGTAAAACCTTTTCGTGTTTTAGGCGTTGACATTTTTACGCATACAAATAAAACAAGGAACGGCATCTGGGTTGTTGGTTCGCAACTGAGACACGACTGCTTGACCTTACGGTATAGCAACAAAATTTCGTCGTTATAACCGGACAATTAAGAGCTTAATTCAGCTAAATTACGTCGCTATAAACGGTTTGTTGTTATAACCGGAGTCGTAATAAGCGAATGTTTTGTAATACTATTGTATGAGAAACCAACCAAACCGATTCAACTAAGTCGCGAAAAGCAGTCAGACGTTTTAAGCGGGGTCGTTATAAGCGGATTCTACTGTATTTAAATATATATCATCAACAAATTTCAGTGAAAAAATTTCAGGAACGCGCCATTTGATTGAACTGAAATTTTCAGGATACATTGGTGTATATGCAGAATAGTGCCAGGTTAAAAAGTTAATAATCTTTAACCCTTTGGCGCCGGCGGCCATTTTAGTGATTTTTTACATATACCTATTATTCTGTCGAAAAATAATTTTTGCGAAAATAAAGTTTATGTAATGAATTCTGAACGTGTTTTAAATATGAATCGGATAATGTATTTGAACTTTTTAACCCTATGTGTGCGCTAGGTGCCTAAAATGGGATTGGAAAAATTTGAAAATTGTTGAGTTGCGATATCTTTTTATTTGATTATTAGATCATTATGAAACTTAAAAAACATATTTATGTTGTTAAGTTGCACACTTTCATAGCTTTTGATGCAAGTAATCAAAACGTACAACTAATCAAAACGTACATACAATTGATGGAACCTATTATAGGCATTATTCAGGCCGAATTTGGTTGAAAAGCCACCACATGGTTGCCAGCTATCACTGGTCTTTGTATATTTGCTATATAACCCTAAATTTCTTTATACTCCTATAACTTCGAATGTAATTAAACAACGTGATATATTCTTGACTTTGATACTGGCAGAAAGTTGCCAGCACGAGTCGGTTGTGCTACTTTTGTATCAATAAATGCTCACAGTTAGTATTCATACCGGAAACATTTACAATGAAAATAAATAACCAATGTTTCAATTCCCAAAGTTCTGCAAATTTTTCGGATCGCAGCCCCAAACACTAACTTCAATTACAGTGCTGCAGGCTCTGAGCATTTTCTTCAATGATGTTATATGATATGCTGCTCTCAAAGTTTTATGCAACTGATAACGAATATAATTAACAAGTGTTTTGCTCTCATAAACTTTGAAATTCCTGCCAGTGGTAATATCTGAGACCTTTCCACCATATGAGTTATAATGCATTCTTGAGACTAAAGTAAAACGTGGCGTTTGAAACGGTTTGGCTGTAATAAGCAGTTCGTGTGGTAGAATATGCACTCGAAATCTGCACGGTTCTTCTACTGTTCGTCGAACATTAGTGTTTCTAGCGGTTCAGATGCGCTAGAGTTTTTTTTATCTGTGATATAATTATTATAATATCAATTTCAGTTGGTCATGGTACTGTGAAGGGCAAGGTTCTGTCTAGAGTTTTGATTGAGCTGGTCGACGTGGTTAGACGAGTAAACATTCAGTTCTTTCGTTCAAATATAGAATATTCCTGCAACACAGAATAATCCTGCAACATTTGTAGTTAAATATTTATAGTTGTAAGGGACATCATAATGTGTGTCTACGCAAAAAGTATTTTCACCCGATGTGCACTACGCTAAAAAACGAAATAAATCTCCAAAAACTCGCACAAAAGTGCGAACACAGCTGAGTGAGCAGCAGAGATCGGACGTGTTATTTTTCGTTGCTCAAAAGTGAGGAGTAAAAAGCCCGTTAGATGATATCCGGTGCTAGTGAATGTGTCAATAAAAAATTAAAACAGTTGGAAAGAAAAGTGAAAAGGCCGTGAAAGGACATCCGGGTGACAGTGGAAGTGTGGACAGATTCAAATAAAAACAGGGTGAAAAAAATAGTTCTGTTAAATAATAATGATAATAAATCAATGGAAAACTGTGCAAAACCAGAATTTGGAGTTACGTGTCTGAAAGCACGAAGCTCCCAACTAGCAGGTGAGTGGCAATTTTGTCCAATAATATATTCGATCCTAGAACAAAATATCGATTACATATCCGAGCTGCTGAAGGTAGATACGCAACAAATAAATAAATAAAAACAGAGCGAGGGAAGACGAAACTAAAAATGGCGGATGACTGAACTATCTCTGAGATTGAACCAGGAGACGCTGTAAACGGCAGGGTAGAGGAAGAAGAAGAAGAGATGAGCTCCGAGAGAGACAACCAGACGGCACAGCTTCTTTGACAGATCTAAAGACCTTCATTCACGAGAAGACCAAACGGTCCGTTTGGTTTGAGTCCACTTCAGCTCGCCACTCACGATAGAGCTTCGATCCAGTCAGTCCATTCCATTTTCTGCCATCAATTTAGAATCCATCAATTTAAAAAAAAATTTATGTGGAAATTGTTTGTGATGGGATGAAATTTGTCAACTTTCTCAAAACGAGAGCATCTACTTTCAAATATTCGTTTGTTTTGGTGCGAAGTTTAGTTTCCGAATTTCCATTCATCGAAATACCCTTTGTCTCTCCAATACCAGCTATAGTGATGCTTGTCGATTGCCTTTTCCCTCCAACTCTTTGAGCTGTACTTTCTGTAATGATTAAGGCCTGTGAACCTTGATCCAGCAAAGCGCGTAGTGTTATAAATCCAGTTGCTAACAATACCGTTTTTGTAGAATTGCTAGTCGAAGAGTTTATCTTCGTGACAGTTGTCACTGAAGTCGAAGGTCGATGGTCGAATATTGTGTGAAAACGAGGTTGAAGGTTCTTGATTGAATTCTAAGGTAGTAGGCAGATTATTTTGAGTGAATGAATTCGACGTCTGGTTTCTATGCCAAGATGAAGATTGTGACTGGTGGGGGAGGACTCCAGTTGTAGATACATCGGGTTTATGCAGAAGTGTGTGATGTGCCTTTTTACACTTGAAACATCTTGACGTGATGGGGCATTTTCCCACTAAGTGTCCTTTATTCAAGCAATTGAGGCACAAACCATATCTTTTTACCATATCAAATTTCGTCGCATGATCTAATTAAAGAAAAGTGGTACATTGTCTTAAATGATGTGGCCCCTTACACGAAATACACATAGTATGCTGCTCGTGTTTTGTCAACAACACATTATGCGAAGATCGAGTGGATTTATGTTTTTCTACCCCAGCAGCTTCTAATGCTCTAAAACGACGCTGCAAGAAATCTGTGAGGTTTTTAAGCGATGATGTTTCTGTATGCGAAGCTTGCTGTTGTTCCGAAATTTGACGCGTTTCAGTTGGTAGTTGTTGAGTTGTCAAATGCACTAACATTGCATCCCAAATATTCACTACTTCTAAATTGACGATTGCCTGAACGCTGTCGATAGTTTTATCGAATAACATTTTAATAGACGAAGCGGATTCATTTGCGTTATTGATGGCTAGCATCCTTGTAAATTGAGTATTCAATAGAACGCACTTATCATCATAATGTTCTATGAGCAATCTCCACGCTGAATTATATTTGGATTCGCTGATCGAGTAATGTTTGAGAAGTTGCTCAGCTTCCTCCGAAAGACTGCATTTTAGGTAGTGTAACTTCTCTACCCGAGATAAATTAGGTTTTTTTGGGATTAAAGATACAAACAAATCTTTGAAAGAGGTCCATTTCCCATAATTTCCATTAAACTTCGGCAAATTTATACGTGGAAGTCAAACATCCATGTCATCGTTTGATCGACAAGAATGACTTTGTACCTCATTATCAGCCTGTGCTGCCTGTGCCCCTTGTTCCATTTTCAGACCTTCTAAATCTGTTTCAAAACTCAAATTGAGTTCTTCAAAAGACAAACACAATTTATCTTTAAAATACTCTAAGTCAAGATCAAATTGCTCTTGGACTAATGCTAGTCTCTTTTGATGCGTTTCAAGAAAAGTTTGCCGAATCTCTTGCACTCGCTGTAGCAATTTCGTAGCATATGCAAGAGTTTTCCGTACTTTCGAATCTTTTCTGAAGTTACTTTGCATTTTATGCAGTTGTTCGTGTGACAATTTATGCTGAATCAATAATCGGTCCATTGCGTTGGATTATAATTTTTTGAGTATCACGACGCAAAAATTTGCACTATAAGTATAAATATTGTACACTAGGATCAATGACTGACACAATCAGCACTGGATGAATGATGGTGAAAATCTTCCGATCTATCTATCTACTATGCCTCAGTGACTCCACTCACTGCTTTCCTAATATCACAGCACAAATTGCCACAAATCTATACTATATAATTTGCAACCATCAATTCACCTAAATAGCGCTAGTATATTTTCAACCGTATATTTAGTGTCAGTCAATCCCGTACTCTTTGCACTAATCAACTACCCAATATATTTAGCCCCTTCAAAATTTTCGCTCACTAATTAAGTAGGACTAATGTTACAGTGCTTGCAAATGAAATGCGGGATTATGCATATTGAAATATACATAAAAAGGTAAATGTAATGGGATATAATGAAAGGATGGAGCAAGGACTTAGCAGACCTAATTTAATTGCCGTTGCACAATTTTTCGATTGCACTATATTTCGATCCGGTTCGAAGGACCAATTAATGTTCTAACTAAAACCACTATAGAATTAAAAACCGTCACGGATTATGCTTTAAAAAGTTTGTTATTCTACTTTAATTAGATTTAACAACGAATTTCAATTTTCAATCAATGTACAAATTTCTCTAACAACCGATTTCCTTACACACCATCTAAATTCAAAAATCAACTATAAAGTGAAAATTTCGGTACTTTTCTGTTCTACAAGCTTTCTCCTAATTAACTTGTTATAATTTTTTTACCAGTATTCTTACTCATGGTGAATATTAAGTGAAAAAAAAACAATTGTGAATAGACATTTATTAATTTAATGTCAAATGACAAATGTCAAGTGACAATTGTCATCAAAATATCATGCTGATGGACAATAATAGAAGCTAACTTTAATCCGATTCTTTGGTGCTTTTTCTTCATTTCAGGCTCCCGTGTTAGAGAGGTCGCTGCTGTGCCGCAACAGTAGGGATGAAACCAATCCCTTCCCTGGTAGCATACAGGCACTTTGTAGCTTCCTGTTACAAAAAGTTTTACATGGTATGAATTCCATCGTGATGTTTTTCATTATGATATTGAATGTTATCTTTTACAGCCTTTAAAATTAATCTGCAGCTAAAATCATGAATTCATTATCAACAGCAATCCATCCTCGAAATTTTTAACTCACCTCTGAAACCTTTAATACGGCAGCACTTTCACTACAACATCATCATCAACTTTAACATGATTAGGGACACGATATCGAAAGAAAGTATCGATACTTTTACTTTAAAGTAGTATCAGAACCAAGTATTGATATAAGTCCCGTACTCATTGCGACAGTACTGATATGAGTAAATATCAAATGATACTTACTATAGTCAGTCAGTTTAGACTTCCAACGAAGCCAGAGATTTCAATTATAATGATAGGGCCAGGAACTGGTCTGGTGCCGTTCCGCGACTTTGTTCTCGGGATCAAGCACACAAAATTTACGTCACACATTCAGATCTAATTTAGAAGGTTATTTATTGGTGAGAACACATGGGCGGGTACGTTTGCTTCACTTGATTATCCCTTTTCATTACTCATTAATCCCGTTCTCACAGCGACGCCAAAAATATGGCAATCGATGTAAGAATTATTCTGCTCAAAATCAGCATCCAGCAAAGGAAATAAGTCAGAGGCCGAAGCACAACGGTTTATCAAGAAAATGGAGGCTCAAAAGCGCAACTCAGCCGACGTGTGAAGCTAATCGCAACTATTCTATCAGATTTCGTTTTGTTTGCCCGCTCAAGACGGGAGCAAGCAAACATCATTCCTTGAGTCGGATTAGAAACATTAAAATAATAAATTTATTAAACTAAATTAAACTAGATAAAAGTTAATTTTGAAGAGGAGATAAGCGATGATAAAAAACAGTGATGTGATGAGGATGCGTACAGAAGACCAGATATTGTTCACGAGGATTGTTGCACTCTCAAGTCAAAAATGTGTCTTTTTACACATACATATATCACTTTTGAAACTAATTTAATATCATTGTTATTCGTCCATTGAGAGGACAATAGGATATGAAAGTTGATACTAATTACAGTGTACCAATAATGTCCCCGTACAGCAGCTATTTGAAACGCAAGTGATAAAAAACAATAAATTGTGGCAAGAAATTTGAAAAAGTTTTAATGCAGATTTATTCATTAAACATTTTTATTTAATTTAGAAACAAAAACAGATCCATTTCAGTTATTCATTACAAAGTTATTAACTAAAAATAAAGCAAAGTCAACAATATGTCTCCAATAAAGTCTTCGTACACTAACGAAACAGTTTATGAAAAATCTTAAAAACTATGAATACATTTTTTGTCGATATTTAATTGGGTAGCCTTTATTTTTAGTCACGGTTTTAAAACAGTGTAGCATCAATTCTACAAGTATTTTTGCATAGCTTGGCTCTATTTTCGTCCATCTCTGCTAAAGAGCCTGTTTCAACTTAGATTTTGAGCTAATATGATGAGTCCTAATCCTTTTTTCCAGCATGTTCCGCATGTGCTCAACGGGATTGAGGTCAGGACTTTGTGGCGGTGTTTTAAGCAAATGTAGAATTTTGTACGCCAAGAACATTCTAGTACAACGAGCATGCACTTAGGATCATTATCTTGTTGAAAGTAAAAATCCTTCGATTCACCCAATTTGTCAGCACTTGGCTGCAAATTTCCCTTGAGAATTGCAATATATGCCCGATGATCCATGTTTCCTTCAATTATTTCTAGGTTTCCAACGCCGCGGGCTGCCATACAGCCCCATACCATAACGCCGCCACCACAGTGCTTTACAGTTTTCATGGTGTTTTTTTTGGTTGTAAGACACCCCTGGCTATTTTCACACTTTAAAAGGATGTTTTTGGCGTATGAAATTCTACATTTGCTTAAAACAACGCCGCAAAGTCCTGACCTCAATCCCATTGAGCACATGCGGAACATGCTGGAAAAAAGGATTAGGACTCATCATATTAGCTCAAAATCTAAGTTGAAACAGTCTCTTTAGCAGAAATGGGTGAAAATAGAGCCAAGCTATGCAAAAATACTTGTAGAATTGATGCCACACTGTCTTAAAACCGTGATTAAAAATAAAGGCTACCCAATTAAATATTAACAAAAAATGTATCTATAGTTTTTAAGATTTTTCATAAACTGTTTCGTAAGTGTACGAAGACTTTATTGCAGGCAAATTGTCGACTTTGCTTTATTTTTAGTTAATAACTTTGCAATGAATAATTCAAATGGATTAGTTTTTGTTTCTAAATTAAATAAAAATCTTTAATGAATAAATCTGTCTTAAAACTTTTTAAAATTTCTTGGAACAATTTATTGTTTTTTATCACTTGAGTTTCAAATAGCTACTGTACGAAGACATAATTCGTAGCTCAGTTTAGAAAGATGGGTCGATTTTATAAAAATTTTTCAGTCACATGTCGATACGATACTACCATCAAAGTATTGATATGAGTAAAATATCGAACAGTTTCGATTCAAGTAAAATTTTACTTGGTATCAAACGAAAGTATCGATACCGTACTAATATCAGTACTTTCATCGTGTCCCTAAACATGATTAACATTTGATTGCATGTTATGTAGTACAGTCCATTTTCGTTCGTGTGACCTTTCGAAGGTAACTCGGCTCGACAGCAATCGACAATCAACCAACGAGTCAGCAGCTCTGCAACTTTTACAGACACCTAGCACTTTTCGCTTTCTTATAAAAAACAAACGTTCATTCCATCGGAACATGGCTTGCGTTCAGCTCACAGTATGTTGGCAGAATGCCCTGTCGACGATAGCAGAGCTAGACACTAGAAAACGATACGAAGTCAATTCAACCCATACCACTGCTGGTGGAAAGGCAAATTACAGTGGAAAGTCGATATTTACCAGCTGTTTTGTATTCAACGGCTTCGTTGAATTCAATTGAATTCAGTTGAATTCAATGCTGCTTTCGATTAATATTTTGAGAAACACTGGTTAGAGAATATGCAGTCAGATTGATTGTATCAGGGGTGTAAAACTCTCTTTTGGGACTTAAGAAAAGAAAATTTGGGATTTATTTGGGATTTTTTAATTAATACATTAAGATTTTAATTTTTTGGGGAAGCAGCAGAATAGTAAATGTGATAAAATTGTCAGAACAATAAATAATATTGTTAAGGCAGTATATATAGATCCTAATGGTTTTATGCGATATTAAATTGCTGCAAATGGGCCAGCAATTGCTTATTTATTTATTTATTTATTTATTTGGTACGTATTCAATACAACAGGCAAGACTGCCCAATTACAGATTGGATACCACGAACAAAATAAAATAATAAGAACTAAATGATAAGTATATAAAATATAAATATAAGTATATAAAATAATTAAAGTTAAAATAAAATAAAGTAATAAAAAACAAAAGTAAAAAATTCAGTAAAGTAAAAAAGAAAGAGAAAAAAAAAATCCATTGCAAACACGAATGTTCAATTCTACAATAATCGACCTAGTAAAAAATAGTAAGTAAATGAGTAAATATAAATATAAGTATGTAAAAAAAAAACAAATAATTAAAGTGGTAAATTAAATAAAGTAAAATTAAGTAGAAAAAAAAGAAGAAAATTAAGAAAATAGAAAATAAAACTAATTAGAAAAATATATAACTATATATAAAAATAAAAATATACAAAAAATTCAAGTAATAAATAATAAAGTAAAGTTAAGTAGAGCAAAAAAGAAAAGAAAGATCCATTATAAACAAGAAAATTAAACTAATTAAATAGGATCAAAAATTTTACTACGAACCATATTTTTGAAAATGGCAATAGATCGTGGAAGAGGACCAAGTTGAAGACTATTGTGAGTACGTAAGAGTCGCAAAACGGGAGAGTAGAAGAAAGTGTCAGTACGAACATACGGCACTTCAAATAAAATAGAGGACCTGATTGGCCTTACGGAGTCCCGCTCAATGAACAAAAATGCTAATGAGGAAGATAGGTAGCCGCGACAGATTTTGAACAGGAAACACTCATCCAAGTAAACTCTGCGCTGCTCAAGGAGAGGAATGTTGAGAAGAGATAGACGCTCACTATAAGGTAAATACGGCAGACTATATTTAAAAAGTAAAGTACGTGTAAACCTGCGCTGAACTGATTCAACAGCGTCAGCGAGGTATTTGAAACGAGGACACCACACTTGACTGCAGTATTCAAGTACAGAACGGACTAGGGTAATAAACAGGTGGACACAAGTAAATACTAAATGAATTGTGGCAGGAACGAACCACGAAACCAGCAATTCGAGAAGCTTTTCTAGTAATAGTAAGGACATGAACGTCGAATTTCAGTTTACGATCAAATGTGACCCCAAGATCTGAGAAATGATCGACACAAGAAAGAAAAGTACCATCAATAGCATAAGGAAAGACATGAGTGTGAAGCTTATGGGAGAAAGACATAGAAAAACACTTGGAAACATTAAGGGACAAACAGTTAATGATACACCAACCAGAGAGAGCATGCAAATCAACCTGAAGAAGGAGAGAGTCATCAGTATTTTTGATTACCCGGAAGCTTTTTAAATCATCTGCATATAGAAGACATGAAGACTTAAAAACCGTGGGAAGGTCATTGATGAATAGATTGAACAAAAGTGGTCCTAAGATGGAATCTTGAGGAACACCAGAAGAAGGGGAGAAAGCTGAGGACGAGAAGCCAAAGAGGGAGACAATACAAGTGCGATTAGTTAAAAATGAAGAGATCCAGGAGAGCAAAGGTTCACGAATGCCATAATGCTTCAGTTTGATAAGAAGCAGCTTATGATTGACAGTGTCAAAAGCTTTGGCAAAATCAGTATAAATGACATCAACTTGATTATTGCTGTCAATTGCAGAAGCGACTACATGAGTAAACTCAAGAAGGTTCGTAGAGGTGCTCCGGCCTTTTACAAAACCATGTTGTTCCGCTGCAAAGACACAATGGAGGGAATCATAGATACGATTGTAAACAAAGCGTTCCAAAATTTTAGAAAGGCAAGGAAGAATGGAGATAGGGCGATAGTTAGAGGCAAGGTTCCGATCACCCGATTTGAAAATGGGAAGAATGTTAGAGAGCTTCCAAGAGGATGGAAATTGACCAGCGTAGAGACTGACATTGAATAAGATTACTAAAGGGACGCAAAGTGAAGAAGCAAGATTTTTTACAAAGAAATTGGGAATTCCATCCGGGCCCGGGGAACAGTTTGAGTCAAGAGAGGACAAAAGCAATTCAACCTCTACTGGGTTAGTTACGATTGAGGAGAGGCAAGCAGAGAAATCAAAGGAAAAGCAGTCAGTAGCAGGAATTAATGGAATAGTGTAAACATAAGAAAAAAATAAAGCAAAGAGATTGCAAATGTCAGGAGGGTTGGAAGCAGTAAAGGCATTAAACACTAAGGAGTCGGGCATTAAACACTAAGGAGTTTTCCTATCTTTAAATGATAGGAAAAATAAATTAATCCCATGAACAACCGTTGAAGAATAAGTTAAAATTTGGATAACAAATTATTTCAAACATAAGCATGCGAAAGTGTTATTTCGGATGCGAAAACTCCTTGTGATTGACAACTACAACTACGAGTATTAATATTTATTTATTTATTTATTTATTAGCATACGGACAAGCTGTCCATTAAAGCAATAACTACAATAAATGCAACTTAATACTAACTTACAATAACTTTTAAGAATAAATAAATTGAAAAATTTAGAACTTAATTAGTTAATACTCGTTATTAATAACTCAATCGGGAAATAGTTCAATTTGCCTAAAAACAGCTTTTATTACATTAATCTTAACATCAAACGAATGAACATAGCTCCATAATTCATTACCTGTGCGCTACATGCGCTCTAAAGGGGAGTGGAGGCTAAAATTTGTTTTAAAATTATGTAGGTAAAAAATATCGTTGCTTCTTGTTGACCTAGAAGGAGTTCTTAGGCCGACATCCGCAAGCAACTCAAATTAATCAATTTCCCCATTTAACAATTTAAAGAGGAATATTGCGTCATCGGTTTTTCTTCTAGCGTTAAGGGAGGTTATATTAAGAAGGGATATAACCTCAGCGTAATTAATATTGGCCGGTAAAGCATGTAGTTTGCATGCAACATATTGCAAGAATTTATGCTGAATTTTTTCGATTGAATCAGAGTGAATACTATAATAAGGATTCCATAGCACTGATGCATAATCAAGTTTGCTGCGTACAAGAGAAAAATAAAGTACTTTTATTGTATTTAAGTTGTAAAAGTCTTTAGTGTTCCTTAAACGGCCCACAGACACGGAGATCTGATCGTCGACTTGGTTGCAGATATGCAATATCTGCGACCAAATTCACTGTCTGTGGGCTAGTCTCAGATCTAGTTTGTTCGCAAATATCGCAAGTCTCCAACCAAGTCGGCAACCAGATCTCCGTGTCTGTGGGCCGTTTAATAATGAAGCCCAACATTCTATTTGCTTGGTTAACAATATCTTTAATATGAGGTATAAAACTAAGAGAGGTATCGAAAGTCACACCAAGGTCTTTCACATTGTCAACATGCTTAAGTGGAAGATTATTGATTGTGTATGTATGATTGCAATAAGTTTTACTAAAGACAATAAATTGACATTTCTTTATATTTAGTTCAAGACAATTGTTCACGCAATAATTGTAAAAGTTGTTTAAATTGGATTGCAAAATTTCAATGTCAGCTAATGATGTAATAGTTTTAAAAATCTTACAATCGTCAGCAAATAGCAAAAATTGAACATCATGAAAAATTAAGCTGATATCATTTATAAAAATTAAAAAGAGTAAAGGGCCAAGATGTGATCCTTGTGGTACACCTGAGGAAGGGAAAAATGGATAAGAATAGTGATTATTAATTTTAACTAATAGAGACCGTCCTCGCAGGTAGTCGCAGAACCAATCATAGAATTCACCATGAATTCCAAAGTTTTTCAACTTTTTCAAAAGCAGGTTTAAGTTAATTTTATCAAAAGCTTTACTAAAATATGTGTAAATACAGTGAACTTGATAATTATGATAAGATAATAAAGATAAGCATATGATAAGTAAGCAAATTAGTTGAGATTGGTTTACCACCTAAGAAACCATGCTGGTTGTGAAGAAGTAGGGGCCTTAAAATTGGTGTTATGTAATCGGTTACGAGACTTTCGAAAACTTTAGGTATCGTTGATAGAATACAAATTGGGCGGTAATTCCGTACATCCGATCTCTGCCCAGATTTAAATACGGGTGTCACAAAGCTTAATTTCCACATATTCGGAAAAACGCCACAATTTAATGACCTATTGAAGATATGTAAAAGTGCTGGGGCCAAATTAGAAGCACAACTTTTTAAAAATACTGGTATGTTACAAAATTATAATTTACTCAGTTTTTATTGATTTATTTTTGGATAAGCTTATCATTATATCATTGATTTGTACCGAGTTTTTATCCTTAAATAACATTTTCTCCCCAATATACTTGTCTTCGCCAGCTTGATTCGTTCAATGCAATCAGACTAAGCAAGCAACAACAAATTCTATTTAATCTCATTCCACAACAGCTCATCTCACTTTCAATCTATTTCAAAATCACAATTTGAATATTACACAACAATTTCAATACCTCGTAGACTTATAGTAAACACACTCACACAATACCCCGATTACTTCCTTGTTACCATCGGATTATGCTCGTCGTTCACCGTCGTCCTTTTGCCAATATTATCTGATCTCGTATGCATTTTCGTGAAACTACACACGCAAACATACAGGACTCCTCTGTGATGCTTCAACGCCTCTGAATGCCTGTGTCCATTCCATTTCGCATCGTCTACGTGTACTATCTCTCATCGGGTGTCGAACTATCTTCTGAAGTAGCTGGGGAGTATATTCCCAATGGTAGTACGTAATCCTTTTTCGGACAGACCAGACGAAAGAACGACGACGCTGACAGCCCGGATGTCCGAAAAATTTATGCACTTGAAACCGCATCATGTTTAAAATTCAATTTTCATATACAAAACTAATAGAGAATGTTATGGGACCATCTGATGCTAGGATTCGAGGGTTTACAACTGAGTCTATGTTTGTCTGGGTTTTGGGGGTGTGGAGATGTGTGTGCTTCCGTGGTAGTCCTGTTGCTGCTGTTATTTTTTGTAGACGTAGAATAAGTGGATGAAACAAGTTGTATGGTCTTCTATTTGCTAGTGATAGGTTTAGGGTGGATATGAAGGATGACCCAACAAATGTGGGGGGAAAATAAATTGTTTGAATTAAAATAAGTTGTTGCAGCGTAAATAGTGTCTATATTTTTTATGATAGTAACTAGAAATAGAGATTTGCTTCGTCCTTGGCGTTGCTGAATACGCTGGACATCTAAAATATTACAAAATATTGAGATTGGTGCTCTTATGCATGTTTGGCACATTAAGCAGATGAGTATTTTTGTTTGCGCTCATGAAGAGCATTTCAGTGACAGGGTACAGGCGAGCCTCGGTTTACGTCGTTTTCGGGACCGGGAAAACGCGACGTAAACGGAAACGACGTAAACGAATCCAAGAGAAATGTCGTCCATGGAAATCAAGACCGTGTCTCGTAGAATGATTTTTTATTAACAAAAAGCAACATTTAAAGTTCTTTGCAAACTCCAAGGCATTTATTTACACCCTCGCAAAATACTCCAAATCTCCCTTTATCCGGATCGCAAGACTCAAAGATATTTACCGATTGATAGAAAAAGTTAAAGGCTTTTGACCCTTTTGCTAATAATAATGTGCATCTCTGGTCTTCAACATGCGTTGTTCGGATTTTGATGATCGCTCAAATATTCTAAATGTTCTTCGGTAGATAGGGGTTGTTCATTAGAAGTTACAAATTCTTCCACATCATTTTTGGAAAACATTTGCAGCCAACTTTTTCTTCTTCGGATAGCTAATGGCATCTGGATTTTTGAACAATTCTATTGGTGAATCCTCGTTATGCGCCCCTTCCTTGGTTATTGTACAGGTGTACATTTCAGGTAGCAAGAATGAAATTCCCACAAATGTTCAAACACAAAAAAAAAATATCGAAATTTCGCCGACGTAAATCGAAACTTGGATTTAAAAAGTATGACCACGTAAATCGAGGCGACGTAAATCGAGGCTCGCCTGTATATCCGTCTTTGTCAACGGGGAAGAGTACGCAAGTTAAGCCTAGTAATGTATTTGACGAACGAAATACAGCGCAAACGTCTGTGCGGAATCGAGCGAAATAAAGTTCCGTACCCCGACACCGGCGGCAGTATAAATTGCCATTGATGACATTTAACAAGTGCATTACATTTGAATTCGGTGCATATAAATTTAACTAACCGGCATCAAAAATGATATTATTGGCAAAAAAAAACTACTGTTGCAAGGATGCGCTGTTCATACATCCATTGCGATGTTCATCCATCAATAAAATATCTGCAAACTCGAATGAAATTATGAGCTGTCACTTTTTTCGCATCAATTTAAGGTACCTCAGAGCAAGTCACTGCGTTGTTTTTGAAGACAGTTATATGTCTAAAACACTTTTCACTAATTCTTCCCAGCCAACGACCAACCAGTTGCCAATTAATTTTCCGGAATTGTTGAGTCTGCTCACCTTTTCTGGAATTTTCGAGTCTGCAAAAGAAAATGAAATCAAAAATAACACAAAAATCAACACAAGCACTTACTAAGTTTTCAAGTTAAGCCCTGAAATGTATTCGACGCGAAACGAAACGTAGAGTCAAATCTCATATAAAATCAACCTGGCGCGGAATTTCGTTTCGTTTAGTTATACTCGTCAGTAATGTGTTCGAAGACGTATAAAGGTAGAAACACACTGTTGTCACGTCACGTGAGCTCACGTGCCGTCACATCAGCTGACCTCACGTGCCATAATGCAGGTTTACACCGGGCGGACCAAAAGTGACCTGACCTAAAGCGCGGACTAAATGGATTTAGTCCGAAGGTGTTTACATCGGACCTGACCTAAAACTTTGACAGGTCGAATTTGGTTCTCGTTTGTTCGTGACAGCTGTCATCTATTTTGCCGCTTGTATTTTATTTTGTGTTCGAATGCTATAGGTTTTTTGATATTTTTGTGAGTGCAATAATGGTTATTTTAAATGTTCTACGTCGAAGAAGAATTATGCGGGAACATATTGAACAATTAAGGGCAATGCAGAGAGGAATTATATTAAACTGGGCGGCAATTTGACCTATTCGTGAAATATTAGAAATATATTTTAACACTATACACGTAGAAAGAAGTGTATGGATGAAGCCAAGAAGTGACCATTTTTGGAGTTACATAGTACTGTGCATGTATGAAAAGTCTGAGTAGATAGAAAGCTTCCGGATGTGCAAAGGAACTTTCACTTCGTTATGCTTGTTGCTACCATCTGCTCTGGAGCCGAGGCCAATTTTCCTTAAGTCCAGGGAACCATGGTCGGTGGAAAAGCAAGTTGCTGTCACCTTATACAAACTAGCTAGCTGTGCCGAGTACCGAGTAGTGGGAAACTTATTCAGTATTCACAAGACTACGGTTAAAAGATGTGTGTACAGAGTAGTCAGTGCCATACACGACAGAATGATGGAATCGTATATTCGAATGCCAAATGTAGCGGAAGCAAAACAAATAGCATTGGAGTTTGAGAGGATATCACATATCCCACAAATTCTTGGATGCATAGATGGCATTCACATACCCATCCTGGCTCCATCAGAAGGCTACCGTGATTTCGTGAATCGCAAGGGCTGGGCATCTTACATTTTACAAGCGGTTGTTGACTCTAAATGCAGGTACATGTTCAAACTTACAGCAATTCACCCAATTTTTTAAAAGTTTCATTTGTAGGTTTATCAACATTTTCGTACGCTATCCCGGAAGTAGTCAGGACGCTGCTGTACTGATAGGTTCAAGTTTATTCAAAAATACAGTAAATGTAATTCCACAGGCGAAATTAAGAAATATAGTTGATAAATTTTAAATAATTCAATAATACTGTAGGCAACAAGAAACGTAAATGGTTTGGAAATACCATTTTTGATTATCGGTGATTCTGCTTATCCACTATCAGAGTGGTTGATGAAAGGCTATCCTGGCTTTGTAACACCTGAAGAGAAATCGTTTAATGTTCATTTGAACTCGGCCAGAGTTAATGTAGAAATGGCATTTGGTCGGCTGAAAGGTCGTTGAAGAATTTTGCAGAAAAGAATAGATGTACTTTACCAATTTGTTCCACAAATTATAAGTGCATGTTGTATTCTGCAAAATTTTCTTGAATCTAAAGAAGAACAGTTTAGCCAACAATGGCTCCATAATGTTTCAGAAGCTGAAGAAATATTTCCACAGCCAGTATGTAGAACGAATAGACAACATGAAGATCTTACTGGTTCAATTATTCGTAAACATTTAACCAATTATTTGTGCAATAATTTCCCACAACGAAGAAGGCTTTTAAAATAAAACACTGTATTTCTACTATAATTTGGTGTTCCTTTATTTTCTTTCCCTATATTAAATTTCCGTTTCAGTGGGGATAAGATTACGATTCCGCTTTGCGGTAGGTTAACACTACTAACGGGTGAAGTAAGTATATTATTCGATGAGCCGCTCGAAGATGGAGATGGTGGAATATGCTGCGGCTGCAAATTGTAGGCTATAGGAGGTGATACAAATGTATGCATTGTGCACGATGGTGATCGGTATTGGTTTGGCTGCATATTTGCCATTTGCATTTCCCTCATTCCACTTAAAAAACTTTCCACCAATTCAAAATTTTGGGCGTGTTCTTTCGCCAGCATCTCCTCTTCCCATTTTTTTGCTCATCCATTTGGGTTTTCACGACTTAATTAAAGCAGTCCATTTGTTCGTTTAAAACTGATATCATTGCCTCGGCATGTTTGGCAGCGAAGTTTTACGCCAGATTGACGTGTGTACTTCGACTAGTGATGGGCATTTCTGTTGTTTTCAGAAAACGAAAACGAACTGTTTTTTTCCAAAAATAACTGTTTTTTAAAACTTTTTGAAAACTTTTTTCACTCGACCAGCAGCAGATTGATACTGGGTGTTACAATTAGTGATTGGCATTTCTGTTGTTTTCAGAAAACGGAAGCTATTTAAAGAAAAAGCAGTTTGAAAAAAACTGTTTTTTTCCAACTGTTTTTTTCAAACTGCTTTTTTTCAAATAGCTTCCGTTTTCTGAAAACAACAGAAATGCCAATCACTAACTGTAACACCCAGTATCAATTTGCTGCTGGTCGAGTGAAAAAAGTTTTCAAAAAGGTTGAAAAAACAGTTATTTTTGGAAAAAAACAGTTCGTTTTCGTTCTCTGAAAACAACAGAAATGCCCATCACTAACTTCGACCTGCAAATATAACAATAAAAAATGTTCATACCTTACAATATATAGAGGTTTAATTTAAATGGTGCTTCTGATTTTATGTTTTTAAAAAATATTGGAGAACATTTTACACAGGTGACATCTATTTTTACTAAAAATTTCAATTTACTTTGTATTATATTCAAATTTTTCACTTTACCTCCCTTTCTTGCCTTATTAGAAGGCGTACACTGTGATTGTGAAATTGTTTCATCTGGACTTCCATCAAACAAGTATTCCACCTCCATGGCTTCTTTCATAGTGGGTGCTGTAATTATAGAAGGGCAATTCAGAACAGAATGTATTAAAGGCACTACAGATATATTTTGTATATTCTGCATGAAAATTAAATGTCGTATCATTTTAATAACACATTCGTCATTTGGTGCAGGCCGCCCACTTATCTCCGGGTATTTTCCAATATTTCCTATGTTAATGGGAAAAATTCAATTGATATTACCATTATTTCTGTCGCTCGAATCCACCCCAATGCCTGCAATAGCTTCGCTTGACGGTATTGTGCCGAAAATTTCATCCATTTCTTGATAAAAACAAAATGATGCAGCCGCAGCTCCACTAATTTTGTTATTTCTCTTGCATTTATAGTACGTCTCTTTCAAATGCTTCATCTTAATTAGCATTTGGGCTGCACTTTTTGTATTCCCACACTCTCGCATTTTTGGCTCTATGGACCGATAAATGTCGAGGTCCTTGTGGCGTTTCCCATCCATTAGCTCCACAATTTTGTTTTCTCTACAAAGGCTCAGGAAGTGCTTCGTTTCATCCACACTCCAGTTTGTTCCTTTAATTTTTTTTTCTAACCTGAGAAATGCAAGAACGCATAGTAAGTTGGCAAATAAAGATAAAAATACAAAGGCTTACTTACGACTGAGGCTGTTGCACAAATAAGAGCTCAACAATTTCATCTTCCCGGTTCTCCATTTTGCCACTATATAGAACAACTAGCAATAATTCAACGATACTTTGTTTTCTGGGGAAAAAAATTATTCAACATAATTCATGAGTATCAGTCAACTTTTAATTAATTTATTTATGTTGACAGTGTACCAATAATGTCTTCGCACAGCAGCTATTTGAAACTTAAGTGCTAAAAAACAATAAATTGTTGAAATAAATTTTAAAAAATTTTGATTCAGATTTATTAATTAATCATTTTTATTTAATTTAGAAACAAAAACTAATGCAGGTAAATTATTCTTTCTAAAGTTATTTAGTAGAAATAGAACAAAGTCGACAATTTGCCTCCAATAAACTCTTCGTACACTTACGAAACAGTTTATGAAAAATATTAAAAACTATAGATAAATTTTTTGGTCGGGTGGCCTTTGTTTTTAATCACGGCTCTAAGGTGGTGTGGCATCGATTCTGCAAGTTTTTTGCATAGCTTGGCTATATTTTCACCCATTCCTGCTGAAGAGCCTGTTTCAACTTAGATTTTGAGTACATTTGATGAGTCCTGATCCTTTTTTCCAGCATGTTCCACATGTGCTCAATGCAATTGAGATCAGGACTTTCCGATGGTGTCTTAAGCAAATGTGGAGTTTTGTATGCCAAGAAAATCCAAGTATTATGAGCCATGTGCCTAGGATCATTATCTTGTTGAAAGTTAAAATCCTTTGATACACCCAACTTTTGAGCACTTGATTCCAAATTTCTCTTTAGAATTTCAATATATGCCCGATGATCCATGATTCCTTCAATTATTTATAAGTTTCCAACGCTAATAAACACAGCTAGAATCTCAAGAGTGCGTGATTTGATCAAGCTAAAATTTTCATAAAAAATACTTATTTATTCATATAAGGGGCACGTCTGGCAGTAGGTAAGTTAACATAAAAGCATATATTCAATTTTTTGATGGCAGTGGGTGTTTTCGTGAATCTTTTAAAACCCCTTTTTTTAAGGAAAAAACAATTTTGAAAAAAAACAAGTAGGTGATATGAAAACTGATAACATTTTATGCTTGTTTATGCTTTGAAATTTTGGATGGGAAATTTCAAAATCTTTTCGTGTTTATAGCTTCTGTTTCAGTCATCGGACCGAAACGAAATTCTCAGAGTAAGTTAGTCTCAATGTGAAACAGATTTATTGAGTCGTTGCTGGCAAAGGTTTGCCAGTTATTAATACTAAGAGATTGTTTGATTATAATTTCATTTCATTAATACCTTATAATGAAAACCAGCAGTAACTGTTTGAATTTATTATGAACTTAAATTTTTGTGGGCGGTAGCTCGCTAAGTCTTTCTGCTTCTATAGCTTCCGATGCATTCATCACTGCAGTCAATGTTTTCATTCATTTTTCAAATGCTCTATGCCTGGTGTGATAATCCAGTCGTGAGTACAAGAAGTTGACTTAGTAAACAATTACACCATATTCAATATGGAGCGAAATCTGCGATTCTGCTATATATGTTGCTGCTTTCTTTGAAAATTAATTTTCTTAGTGTTCTTATGCGCTACAATTTTGTTCATATTAGATATAGTGTGATGCAATTTATTTAAGTTTCATATTTAGAAGTCTCATAAAGTTTGAATATGAAAATAGCTCATTTGAAAATAAAGTTTTTATTTTTCTAGTTTTTGCAATTCTAAATCAAGTTCTTTTCAGCATATTTTTTCTGCGCAAGAGTGATTTGCCAAAACTACTGCAAAGATTAAAAATCATTGCTTGAAATCATAGTTATTTGAAAATCACAATCATCACAATGAATTCACCGGTTCTAAAAAAATGACAAGAAGAGCTTGATATACAGTGGCGGATAAAAGTATTCGCGGTTTAGATATAAATCTAAAATATGACATTTTTGTTCCTTGTCTTACTCAAAACAACGTAATATTTTTAACTAAGTTTATTCTTAAGCTCACACAGATATTAAATAAACAATTAAACCTACAAAACAACATGTATATCTAAAGCAAAAACAAATTAACATGAAATTCATGAAACAATTGAGTGGAAAAAAGTATTCACGAGAAGTTTAATTTTGGAATTGTATTTCATTTAGTATTTAGTGACCCTTGGCCTTAATAACAGCATTCAGACGATTAGGCATCGAATGAACCAACTTTTCTGTGTAATCAGTGGATGTATTTTCCCATTCCACTTGTAAAACTTCTTCAAGTTGTGTCCTGTTTGTGATAGTATGTTGTCGAATCCTTTTTTCCAAATCCTCCCAGAGGTGCTCGATGGGGTTGAGGTCTGGGAATCGCGGTGGCGTATTGACCATATGGGGAACATTATACGCGATCCATTGACGCACACAATAAGCCATGTGCTTGGGATCGTTATCCTGTTGAAAGCAATAACTGCTACCAAGATCCAAGTTATTGCTGCTGATTTTCAAGATATCTTTCAGGATATTTAAATAAACGTTCTTGTCCATGATACCGTCGATAAATACAAGTTTCCCAGCCCCCGATGATGCCATACACCCCCACACTAAAACTCCACCGCCCCTATGTTTAACAGTCTGCCTTAAGTTTTTTTTGCAGTTCTGTGCATGATTTTCTCCATACTAAGCGCCTGCCATCGGAATTAAACAAGTTGAATTTATTTTCATCTGAAAACAGTACTGTATCCCAGAATGTTAAATCTTTCATGCCATGTTCTTTTGCAAAAGTTAGTCGCTTCTTTTGGTTTATTTTTGAGATTAACGGTTTTTTTCGTGGTACTCTCGCATTATAACCAGCCCTTCTCAGCACATTGCGCACTGTCCGGACAATCACTGTCTTACCATAAGTTTTCCTGATGTTTGTTACGATTTCAGAAGAAGTTGTTGCTGGATTTTTTGAAGTATTACTAACAATTTTCCGAGATTTGCGTTGAGTTAATACTAGTATAATAAGACGCTCACATCGATATTTACTTTTGAAATCATCCGTTGATCCATGTCGTTTGCAAATGCTCCGTACTGTGGATTCACTTCTATTTAGAGCATTCGATATGTCAACAAACCTTTTTCCTTCCTTTCTCAAGTTTATAATAATTTTCCTTTCCTCTGAAGTAGTTTCCGAACCTTTACGGCCCATTTTTTAAATAAAAAACTTTATCACTACTAAACCTTGCCAAACTCCACGCAAATACTTCACTGCGCTATCTATATTGGCGTTTTTAATATCCGCCGGCTTCATGTTGACATTTTAAGAATGTGATTCCCCGAAAAATTTAATTCGAACTCGTCATGCTATGATTTCGTTGCATACATACAGCCAACCGCGAATACTTTTTCCCAGGTATAATTAGGAGTCAACAGATTCTTCCTTCTTCTGTAGCTCATACGAAAAATCTTCTCAAAAATTATTTGTACATTTCAAAAGACATAGTAAAAACGAACAATTTAAGCAAATTGTTTAACTTATTTCGCAAATATATTGCCAAAAAAATTGAATTAATTACTTTTATTCCCCATCCGCGAATACTTTTTCCCGCCACTGTATGTATTTGTAATAAACGTTTCCATTGATTTGTTAATTTCGTTAGGAGCCATACTTGGATTTCACATAAAAGAGCAATTGTCATAAGCCTATTTCAACTAAACCTCTCTCAGGATATGTACATATCTTTCAATATCAATTCATAAATAATTAATTTCAGGTATTTAAAAAATTACAAGTTTGATTTCCAAGCAAACTTTGAATCTGGTCGACCTCTCTCTCTCTCGCTCTCTCTGAAAAGCTTTTCTGACCCGAAGCACTAAAATGTTTTCAAATACCTAAGCGAACCCAACAATTTCCCAACAGTTTTCAATTCGAATCAATAGGCCAGGTCAAACTTTGCCAAAGTATCTTAAAATGAATTCCTGCAGAAAAAAGAATATTTTCTACCTACTTTATATCGTGCCTATTTTAAAGGTCAAAGTCAATATTTTTTTAAGACATTTTCTTGGAAAATTTATTGCCACAGAAAATCTCTTCACTGCTCTATTCATCATATTTCCATGCTTTATATAATTGCCATTCAAACCACGTGCTTTTGATGCTGAGGAGTTTTTTTTTCGATTTGGTATGGTAATGATGATGGCTTATTATATAACAAATACTACCACGAAGGTCAGTTGGATGGAATTGATGTTGGCAGTAGCTATTTGTTGTTACTTTAAGATGATACAGCCCGAAAATATTTGAAAGGGGGGAGCTAATTTAAAACTGAATGCGTGTGTGGTGATTGTATTTCGAGAAATTGTTCATCTCCTTGTTGAAGAGGATTGAGTACTCAGGATTTTTTTTGTAGTTACTGGAAATGAGTCCTTAGTTTATTGTCTGGAAAGTGAAGAGCTTTTAACTTTCCGGAGTAATAACTTTTACTTTTTAGTAAAAACTACTTTTAAAATAAAAATACTTCTCACTTTGCACACAATTATTTTATTCCTTACGTTTCGGACACTAGACTAAGACTGAACAATTTTTCTTACTCATTACTATCGAAGCCACTTTGGTCTTCGTTTTTTAGATGAGACATTATTTCGAAGCCACGTTGGTCTTCGTTTTTCTCACGAGACATTTAAGAAAAACTATAAACTTATTTATTACATCGAAGCCACTGTGGGTCTTCGATTTGTTAATGCTAAGAACTTGATTCTTTCTTCATTTCTATTAATTTCAACCGGGCCGTTGTCGTCATGTATGTTATGGCGATGCACGAGTACCGTGTTGATATTAGTGTTTAGAGTGTTGGCATCAGGATGTTGATGTGCGTTTGTAGTTTTATCGGCATCCTGATGCTGACACATAACTCCGGGGTGTCAGTAGTAAATTCATGCTACGTGCAAGAATTACTTCGTCCAAAAATGATCAACCTTGATATAGAACAACATTCGCAGGTGCGATGTCTGCCCCCGGCTAAAATCTCAATATGGACTTTCAATAAGTACCTTATAGTGGGCTTTATTGTTTTGATAAAAGCTATCCCACAAAAACATTTTTCTCATTTTTCTGATAAAAAATTAAAGAAGATTTTCTGAGATAAAAAATTAAAGAAATACCCTATAACCTCAATATTAACCGTAAATTTTACAGATATATTTCGTATATGATATTCTTACAAAGTTTTCTTATAAACGAAATGGTGGTCACTGAATTTTTCTAGCGTATTTTGAACAACAATGAGCTCAAGATTTAAGCTTATAACATCAAGTCAAATCTATAGGTGCCATTCCTTCATATCATCTACCACACAACCAAAGGCAACAGAGCACTCTGCAAGAAGATTGCCATTCCGAATCGTTCTATTTGCACGCTGGCTTTACTACCACCTTTTTTCGTTCTTAAGTACCTCATTTCGTTTTTGGACACAAATACCTCAATGAAATAAAGATAGTATGACACATCAGTGCTTATAGTTGAATATTTTTCACTATCTTCCTTTCTCGATGCCAATCCCAAAAGAGCTCCGTCGTAGTACGCGGGACCACCGGCCAAACTAAGCTTCATCGAAATACAGATACGCTTGACTTGTTCTTCAGGTGGTATGGTGCACATTGTGTAAGGATTCAAATATGCATGGCCAACCTGCAGTTTATCGGTGTACTCGTATTTCTGGTTACGAAATCCCATGTTTACGACAGGTGAACCGATCGAGGGTCGTTCCAGAGCCACATGAACTGGCCGACTTATATTGACATCGGTGAATGGAAAGTTCAGTTGTATCAGAGCTATGTCATCCATCTCATCAGATACGGGATCGTAGAAACCTTCATGGACGCTAATCTTTCGTGGTCTCCGTGCCTCGCATGGAGGCTCGCAGCCCTTTCCTTTCTTATCAATGGTCCCACTCAGGATATACCCGAGAAAATTTAAGCAGTTTTCTTTCCTGCTCGCAACGCAAGTACCAGCCGTGGCAACGAAATTGTTCGTTATTAACGCTCCCAAACAGAAAGCTTCATCGTCGAGGTTGTGTTTGAATAGAACAACACTTGGAATTTCACCAATGCTAGCATCATGAGTTCTGGATCCGATTCCTTCCGCAATATCGGTCCACAATGCCAAATAGAAAGACGAAACGAGTACGGCAAACCACATTGTCTTGAATATAGCTTGACTAATTCTACAAATAATTAAATTATATGTTACACGTTAACAAATTTAACTATGGAACTTTTAAGCAAAAATGAGCCAGTTCAAATTTTTAGTATTTAAAAACGAACGCTAGATTGACAGTTGAAACGGTTGCTTGGGTGGCTTCGCTGGGTGACTTGGTAGCGTTTTCAGTTGTTTTTTTTTCAAATCCAGTTCCATTCTATCTAATCCCATTTCTGGCTCAAATTTAACTGGAGACATTTACTGACGACGCGACAGTGAGATTTTAAATTTCAGTCATTAAATTTTATTGAAATCTTTGCCACTGAATTTGTAAATTCTGTGTTTTTTTTTGAACACTTGCATCAACATCCACATATGGGATAGCTTGCAAAATATTTGGAAGATTTTTGAAATCTGCAATTATGTTATAATTTATAAGTCCATTCGATGCTGTACTATTTTATGAGAATCTACGTTAAGGTCTTGAGGCCAACTAGGACATAATCTTAGCTAGCGAAGAAAGTTTGTGACCAGACTTTCAATTTGAACGAAAAGCAATCACATTTATTGTTCCGTTGTTGAATTTAATGCTAAAAAGCAAAACATTACACAGAAAGGTGAGTTTTTCGTTGTTTTAATTGTGCTTGCCCTTTGAATCAAATGGGCTCTACGGTCTTAAGCGTCATTTTTTACTAAACAACAACAAGCAGCAAAGCTTTTGACATATGTATGTATATTAATTTTCTCACCTATCCAAAGACCAATGCCAAAGACCAATACAGATAAGTGCAATACCGTTAGAACTCCAATCTGAAAATCAAATAGTTTTGATCCACTTAAAATCCAGGACTGAAATATTTTTCAAGAAAGTTAATTTGGATGAGACAGATGAAAATAAAAAACCAATGAATGGCAGAGAAAAAGTAGTCGCAGAGAAAAAGACAGAATAAAAATAGAATTTTGTAGAATCTGTTATGGCGGCGGCGGAAAAGGCTTAATGAATTTAAACAGTTTGTTTATAAACACACATATTTAATATTAATTTCTCTTCTAATTGGTTGTTTAACATTTGTCTCTTCTTTCACCTCACTTTTCTTTTTTTTTCCTGTCAAAAAGAAACTCAAGGCCTACTTCGTCTTTCGGCGAGACTCGATACATTCGCTAGGAAAACAAGACTTGTTAGTCTCACTATAATAACATTAACATTTCACCCTCCGTGAATCGGCCTCCGATTCACCATAAACAGTCAGTAGGGCTAATTTAGTAACACGTCGGCTCAGCACGCCTGACTTTGTCTTTACGTCTGCAAATCTTACTTGCTCCTCTTTGGATGGAAATATTTTGATGACACGGCCTTCTAACTCTTTCAGGTGCAATGCAATTTGCCATTGCTTTCGTGGGCAAACAAATTCATCATCAGGTACTGGAGTTTAGGTGGCGTTTGCGCATCCAATGAGGAAGTGGTTACAAGTTATTGGTTGGTTCGTCTTCATCTGTAGTTAACGGTACATCTGTCAGCGAACGGCTGTTTAACATATTTTTGGCTTCAATCAACACAGACCGCAATGTTTCCACCCTAGGCGCTTCTTCATGTAGAGTAGATTCAAGGATGCGCTTAACAATCCGGATCAAACGTCTACAGCATCCACCAGACCTTGGGTTAAGCGGGCAGTTAAAAATCCACTCTTTGTTACGTTTCACGGCTTCTGCTTCTAGTTGGTCGGTATTCAACAGGCGTTGACTTGCTTTTTTCTTCTTTTGAGCATCAACAAAGTTAGTGACATTGTCGCTGCGAATGCGGATTGGGGTTCCTCGGCGGCTAATGAAATTTCGTAAACAAAGTAGAAAGGCGTCTTTTGATAGGTTTTCTGCAAGTTTAAAATGGACCGCTCTTATCGTCATACATGTAAAGGTAACTGCCCAGCGTTTTTCACGTTGTCGGCCTTCGTTCAACACCACGGACGCATTTTGATGATGAAAGATCTTACGGAAATAAATCACAATCAATTGGGAGACCTTGTGATTTTTTGGTAAGAGTATTGGTCGTCTAACGTTGAATGGTAGATAAAATGCCTCATCGATACGACCACTAACTCTGATGATCCCCTCCTCATCTAGGTAAGGTGTAAATTTGTATAGGCGACTTCTTTTATTTACTTGACCTTTCGATGTCAGAGAACTTATCTCAGCAGAAAATACTTCTCTTTGCACCGTTTTGATGATAAGCTTTTCTGCCATATCGGTCTCTGCGACCGATAGATGAGCTGAATATGTCACAGGCATAATGTAATCTGGTAGTTTGTTCAAAAACTTTCGAATTCCTCTAAGCATCCAGGCAACTGACCTTTTTAACCTGTAAAAGGAACTAAAACGGTTAAAATTGAGCCAATTGGTACTCGCCTCGATAAGCAAGTGACACGACTCAATTTCTTCTACTATCTCGATGTAGTCAAAAAACGGCAGCGCTGGCCAATGGTCCTCAGGTTGTATAAAAAACGGTGGTCCCGTTAACCACGGACTTCTGGAAATAAACCTTGGCGTTGTTGAAGTACGATACATATATATATATTTATATATATATATATATATATATATATATATATATATATATATATATATATATATATATATATATATATATATATATATATATATATATATATATATATATATATATATATATATATATAAATTTATTTATATATATTTCTCGGGAGCGCACCATCCGACTGAGCTGAAACTTTCAGGATACATTGGTGTATATGCAGAATAGAATCTTGAACCCTTTGGCGCCGGCGGCCATTTTAGTGATATTTTTAATAAACCTGTTATTCCGTCCACAAATAATTTTAGTAAAAATAAAGTTAGCAAAATGAATTTTGAGCGTGTTTTAAATGTGAATCGGATAATGTTTTGGATTTTTTATTAACCCCATGTGTATGCTAGGTGCCTGAAAATAGATCGGGAAAATTTGAAAATTTTTAAATTGCGATAACTTTTGACAGAGCCATAATAATGAAACCTTCAGGACATATTATAATGAAACCTTCAGGACATATTGGTATTATTAAGTTGTAAATTTGTGTTGCTTTGAATGAGCATGCTCGCAACTCTGTAGCCAGGGCAGACGCTGTAAGTGAAAACCTTCAAATCCTCGACTCTTCTGAAAAATTGTCGCTTTTTGAAAAAAAGCCACTCATATCTAAATCTTATTCTTTGTCTACATAGCCAAAGTAAAACATCTGAAATTTTACAACGGGCAAGAACCTTAACCCTTCCCCGACTAACCTTTATTTTTAGCATCAACAACTTTTGCTCACGGGAACTCAAAACACGATAATCAGATACATTTGAAATTTACAGAATGTATTGGTCTTAAGTAGGACCAGCTTTGATTGAAATACGGGCAATTCTGTGCCAGTGTTGCTATCTTGAAAAATCACCAAGAAAAATAACTGCTATTAACCCTATAAATTCTGATTCAGTCATTCGATTTTGACGAAATTTAGACTGTAGCTTGGTCTTACTCTAAACCACCTTTGGTATTTTGGTAAAAATATAGCTTTTTCCCTATAGCTTCCAGTGCAGTCATGAAATCATAACGAAATTCAAATTGTAAATTAAACTTATTGTAGGCAATGTTAGAAATTATAATTATCAATTAACAACTTAATTTCAATTATATGTTATAATAGAAATTAAGTTGGAAAACAGTGATAGGGCTCTTTTGTATTTTTTTGGCAAATCTTTAGTAAGCGATTTTATCATAGAATTTTTAAATTGGCATTATCTAATAGTGAAAATAAATACCAAATATTAAGATGTAGAAAATTTTCAAACTTTTGCGAATAGTAACCTTAAATTTCTTTGTTTCCCTATAACTTCCAATGCAGTGATCGGATAAATACGAAATCCGCAGAGCAGGTTGACTTCAACGTGAGGCAGATGTGATATATTTTTGTTTTCGGTGCTAGCAAAGGGCTGCCAGCGTGAGGTGTTTTTGTTGTTTTCGTACTAGTAAATGCTTGCATTAAGTATTCACGTCGCGAACTTTTGCAATGAAAATAAGTAAACAATGTTTAAATTTTCTAAGATCTGTACATTTTTCAGGTGGCAACCCCAAACACCTTTCTTTTGCTATAACTGTCGATGAAGTCGCCGAAATTGATATAAGCATAGGTCCTATTATTAATTAGGGTGTATTAGTGGTAGAATACATACTCAAAATGTGACAAATCCTCCACTGGTCTTCGAACATTAGTATTTTCAGCGGTTCTGATGCGCTAGGGTTTTTTTTTTTTAAATATTTGTAATATATATAGAAGATTTTGTACACCTCAAAAATCTTCAAATTTATTCTTGCCAGAATAACCTGACATTATAGTTTCAAACATTATCTTTTGACACCAAGCTGAGAACTTCCAATTTTATATTGTATTCATTTGTTCATTTAGGTTCAGTTTTTTAGGGAAAACTCATTTGCTGTGAGCATAACCACTAGTTAGATTCACTTTTTCTCCCCGATGAATAGGTTTTCACAGTAAGGATAATCCTATTGCAATAACATGCATAAAACTTTTGCAATTAGCGATGCACCAATTTTTCTCAGCTTGCCTCTCCTACACCGTCGATACCTTCTAAAACGAGCTACATCTAATAAGCAATATTGGCAATAAGTATGCAATGACTGGAACCAAACGATTTTAAGCGAAACGAATCAATTTATGCTTGACAGTTTTTTCGACGAATCGTTAAAATGTACCACGTGTGAAGTATAACTTGTTACAATATGTGTTTGATACCAGCATGAAGCTTATAAATCTATTGACTTGATCGAAACTGCTCATTGGAAAAAAAATGATGCGTAACCATTGATCTTTTAGGAAGAGATTTATCTTGTTCAACGAAAATAAAAAGTGTAAATAAGGTTCAATCCACAGTGCTCAGTGCTGTTATTCTCCGAAAGTTGAGGTTAAAGCCTCAATAGCTAGGTATACATTGCGGACTAATTTACGGATTGAGATTGAAACAATGGAAAGTAAACGGATTGTTAAAAGGTTTCGATTCCACTGTTGCAATTTCAAGCCGCTTTGAATCCACTTTCAAGGCACATTGTGTACGTAGCTAGTGAGTTTCCGTCATTCAGTAATGTCTTTTATAAAACCAAGATTCCTGTAGGGAATCTGTAATAAAACAGTTTGAATCGTTCGATATGTAGTTCCAAAATCTTTCTGCACCTTTAGGGGTTATTCGCAGTTATGAGGCCGATATAAAGTGATTGATCAAGAATTTTTCCCGGAAAGCCATTCTGATTAATTGTCTTAAAAATATATGCACATACTGTGGTAGCTTTTAGCCTTACTTCGATGTTTTGTCTGCAAAAATGTTTAAAGATCCTAAACGCATTTTCCGTGAGCTATTTCTAAAATAAGCTTGGTTTGAATTATTTAAAGTAAATGAAAACAAGTATCATTTAAGGGTTAAGTATTATATAGTGATTGAAAATATTCATTTCTAACAAAAGTGGTGGCTTCCCAGACAAAAAAAAATATATTTTTCACAAAAAAATAATCCTTAAGTAACGGCAAGGAAAGACATTCGATCAATCACAGCAAAATTTGTTAATAAATCACGTATAAAATTTGAGACTGACTATTTGAGTTCACCGACTCAAAAATAAAATTTCGAGAAAAACGCATTCAAAGTTGGCAAATCAATTTTTGACAATTCACACTAAGTCGGTTATTCCATTACGCTACAATAAAACCTCTTTTTTTCGGCAGCTTTTGATAGTGATGTATGGTCTAGACCTGTGCTCTAATGCGGTCTTTGGTTGGATATCGTGGCAGACATTTCACCCTCTGTATCGCCTCGAGACGTCTAAGTGTAATTTGTAGAATGTTTATTGGGTTGACATGAAATTTTCTGTGAATATACTTAAATATATGCACATTAAGAAAATGGTATTAAATATTTTACTATTCTAGCTGCGCATAGCCCCCTTTTGTCTTTAATTTTAGTTTTTTAGACAGAAGAAGTAGACGTTAAATGTCACCCAGCTCTGGAAATAGATTGTCTGACATCTTAGAAATATATTTCTTTATCAACGTGGCACAACAGCCCGACGTCGGACCTTGACCACCTGGATCGATCTCCTCCAATTGTCTCGGTCACGTGACCGCGTCCTCCAGTCTTGGAACCCCAATAGTTGCTCGGCATCCGCATACACTGAGCTCTTCCAACGAGCTCTTGGTTTTCCTCTTGGCCTCGCTCCATCGACTCGTCTTGCGTTCATGACACGTTTTGGCATGCGATCGTCATTCATGCGTTGCACGTGCCCAGTTCACTGTAACCGTTGTAATTTGACAATTTTGGAGACTTTCAGTTCATCGTTAAGTTCGTACAACTCATTGTTGTACCGGATGCGCCATCCATCTCGGTCGCGTACAGCCCCAAAAATCCGCCGTAGAACCTTCCGTTCGAAGGTCTCGATCCTATTTTCGGAGGCTTGGGTCAAAGTGCATGTTTCGCAACTATAGCACAGCACAGGTTGTATGATAGTCTTATAAACGCGGCGCTTAATTTTTCTGTGCACATATTTCGATTTCATAATGGGGAGGACCGAGAAGAATGTCTTATTTGCTGGTTGTATCCGTCGCTTGATTTCGTCAGTTTCGTTGGCGTCACTCGATAGATTGCTACCCAAGTAAACGAAGTTGTCCACGAATTTGATGCAAAAGTCCCCTACGTTGACGGTCGTGTGCGCTGGCTCCTTGTCCTTCCACGAATTTGATGCAAAGGTCTCCTACGTTGATGGTCGTGTGCGCTGGCTCCTTGTCTTAGATTGCATCATAGCTTTCTTTTTGTCCTCGTTGACTCGTAGTCCAACTTCTTTTGCTGCGGTGTCAAGTCGAAGCAGAAGTTCTTCTGCATCGGTCAGTTTTCGAGCCATGATGTTAATGTCATCCGCGTACGCTGCCAATTGTGTCGACTTGAAAAGTAGCATGCAACTGGAGTTCAGGTTTATTGCCCGAATAGCAAACTCAAGTACCAGGTTGAAAAAGGTGGGCGCTATTAAATCGTCCAGCTTCAGGCCAACCAGAATTTCAAAAGGCTCTGTCAGTCTGTTCTGAATCCAGACTTGCGAGACGGAGTTGGTCATCGTCATCTTTACAAGTCTCATTAATTTGGCTGGTATACCAAATAGCAGCATGATGCTATATATTGCACCTTGGTCGATGCTGTCATATGCTTGTTTAAAGTCGACAAAGATTTGGTATACGTCGACGTTGTATTTCCAGCACTTTTGTAAAATTAACGTGACCGAGAAGAGCTGGTCGATAGTGGAGCGACCAGATCTGAAACCACTTTCATATTCGCCAATGAATTCTTCCGCGAACGGTTTAATTCTGTTCTCCAAGATTTTTGACAGAATTTTGTAGGCCGTACAGACTAAGGAGATGCCTCTGTAATTCTCACACCGCAGTTTATCTGCATTTTTATGTATGGGACAGATGATACTTCTACGCCAATTGTCTGGGATCTCCTTAATCTCCCATATTCGCAGCAGTAGTTGATGTAGCGCACTTAATATACCCGCTCCACCAGGCTTGAGTAGCTCAGCTGGTATCGTCAGCGCCCGGCGCTTTGTTTCTTTTCAGTAAACGCAAGGCGAGGTCAACTTCTTCTACTGTCGGGGAATGTGTGGATGTGGGTTGACCAACGGTATCATCATGGAGCTCAGTTTCCACTGCAAGGATGTTTGATGGAGGATTCGAAAGCTCTTCGAAGTAAGACGCCCATCGTTTGCTAATACTTTCGGTGTCGCTGATAATACTCCCATCTTTGTCCTTACAGAGGCTATTCATGGATTGGTAGCCATTTTTGATAGTGTTTACTTGCCTGTACGCTTGTCTGGTGTTCTTACTAACTGGCTTACATTAATGTTCAGCAGCTGCTCGTCAAAGTATTTCCGTTTCTGACGCCTAATTATTCTATTAGATATTCGCCGTAGCTCATCATATTTTTCCTTTTTGACTCTGGTTGCACATTGGAACCATTGTCTGTAGACCTCGTTCATTGCGTCAAGTGAGTTTCTGCGTTCTTCGTCAAACCATTCATTTCGCGCTCGTTGGGCTTTTCTGCCACATTCTTGATTGTATTTTTGAACTTGACGAGTGGACGACTTAAGCTGTTTATTCACTATGAATGCTACTCCAAACTCCTCGCGGCCCGATGGTTTGCCGCTTGTAAAAATTGTGTGCGATTTCTTGTCTTTGTTTGATCTCGCAGCCTAAACAACTTGTTTCCTGCACTGCAGTAATGCTCAGTTTGTATTGTTCGACCTGATTAAGGAGGGCCTTTTCGGCCCCTGGTTTGTTCAGGGAGCGTACGTTCCAGGCTCCGAGAGAATAATGCGTTGTGCGTTTGCGTGGTCGTCGTTGTTGATCCGTCCAATCCGAGGCTATTTTCCAGATTTCTTTGGTTTAACTGAAATCCAAATTTCATCAAGAATGATTAAGGACGTTTATGGTGAATATTTAATTTAAAAATATAAAATCAATTCGATCACCTACCAAAAATTCATTCTTTCTAGACACCCAGTTTTACCTCAATTTGTCCCAACCGACATCTAATAAATCTCTCTATCTTCTTTATCTACCATCCCATAACCCCGATCTAGACGACCTCTTATAATAAATAAGTCCGAAATCGTACTAAATTTACACCCGCTTGAGAGCGGTGTGCCAAGCAAGTTTCAGGTGTCTGTGCTAATGTACTATGCGATTCTAATCGCAGAAAATACGAGGTCTGAGGTCTTAATTTATAGAGTGTTACCCAACAGATCGACATAGAGTTCGTAATAAAATCACGTAATCACTTACATTACTCACATGAACGTGCACAAACCCGAACAAGGTACTTTGTACTCACACACAATGTCCATCGTACTGGCCCAATGCCATTGATTTCTTCGAATCAACAACGAATTTGAACTTGAGACTCTCTATACCTTCTTCGTGCGTTGTCTTACCACTGCTTTGTTTGTCGGATTGTTTGATTAGAGCACACCTCTGGACTTGTAACGTGTAATTGTTTTGAATTACGTAAGCACTGGCATAGGAAGCAAACGAATTAGATCTGAGCAAATGATATGGGATCGTAATTATTTTGGCGATCACATCCATACATGTGCCACAGTAGCCAGACTTTGCAATGTGACCCGTGTCATTTGAATGTGTGACTTGAATTTTCAGTTTGTGAAGTCGATTATCGACCAGGTAGGCGCCTGATCTAATCACTAAGCGCTGTGAGTTGAATGACAGAGTGCCGAGGTAATGCCTGGCGGGGGTGCTAGAATTTTAACGGTTAAACGACTAGGTAATCAAGCGGATATTGAAAGCAAAGGCTTGTGCCGATATTGTTAATGATCTTTGTGAATGATTAATTGTTAGGTGTTTTATTTTTGAATGGTCTAGTCTTGCGTGGGCTGATGGATGTTTATTGTTAGAACGACTGGTCAATACTTGTATTTGATGATTGCAGAGATTTATGGTCATGATCTGAAAATGTCAATGTCTCGGATGATGTGATTGAAGTGTGTATTGATAAATTCGTAGATGGAATTATAAACAAATACACCACCTTTTTATATTTGAAATTATTTCAAATGAATATGAATCTATTTTAAGTGTATAGAAACTGAGCATATCAAAGTAGGCTGTTCTATAAGTAATGAGATTGACACAGGAAGGATATTTATAGAGTAAAAAGTTTATGATCTTATTAATGTTCGATTCTTAAAAGCTATACCATTTCAGATATTTCAGTTGAGACGTTATTTGTTATGATCAAATGAAGCGAACGAGCCAGAGTAATTTTCAAAAATGGAGCAAATTGGAATTCATGCTTTTATAAAATAACTGCGGGCTGGGTACAAAATCTCGTATTACAATATCCCGTATTACAAAATCTCGTATTACAAAATCCCGTTATACAAAATCCCGATTTAAAAATCCCGTAGTTTTGCATAATATAGAATAATATAAAAATCCCGTAGTTTTGCATAATATAGAATAATACAGGATTATGCAAAACCACTTTTATTCCGCTATTTTTTTATTGTAAAAAAAAAGTTAACGTTACGTAAGTTAACGATAGCTTAAATTAATGGAGGAGAATCAGAGAAGAAAAATTTGGCAAGGGACCGAAAAATTAAAAAAATTATTAGAAAATGGTCTGAAACTGAAACAATCGATTATTTGAGAAGAATCGTGTACAATATGTCTTTATGTTGAATTTTATTCCTAAATAAAAACTTAAATCACTATGTTTGTGTTATTTTATTAAATAAATAGGTTTAATTCCACGAGATTTTGAGTTTCAGGATTTTGATTTTCGATATTTTGAATTTCGTGATTTTGAGTTTCGAGTTTTTTAAGAATAGGATTTTGGAATACGGGAATTTCGAAACATACGGGATTTTGTTGATTCGGGATTTTGATACGGTCCTAATAACTGCATATCAAAGGGTTAGCGGCAACTGGATTGTCTCTACGAGCCTCTTTGCCATCGTTTGCTATAATAAACAGATGATTAGCGGAGTTTAATCGTGATCATTCACCTATTTGTGGTGACCGTCCAGATCGGTCAAAAACCGCTGCGGCTACGAACAATACGAAAATCCGCAATACAATATAGTCCTGGGAAATTTAACATGGTGCTTCGGAAAAATTAGGGGAAAGCTGAATTTTGGTGTGAACCTTGATACTGGCGTGTTGAGCAGAATTTCAATCGATCCGAGTGCTGCATTAGTCTTTATACGGAGTCAAAGGTCACCAAAAGTGACCTTTTCTAAATATCTCGGTAATGGTAACGTCTACAGAAAAACAATGCATGATACACTTGAAGCTTAAAAAATGTCCAACAAAAAAGATTTTATAACTTTTTCTGGCAACCATAAGCGGTTTTGAGATATATTGATCTAAACATTAATAACTAACAGTATCCACTTTCTCAACGGCATGTTGATATTATTCCGATTTTGATTACGATTTGGAATGTTCGTAAGTTTGTTTTTCTATGTTTTTCTGTGTTTGCTAACGATCGATCAAAAATGCATTCGTATGAACGTTTCACAGGAGTGCTTCGACATGTTTAAGCGCAATTAAAGAGAGTTTTTGTGACCATACATCACAGCAGACGAAACTTGAATTCACAACCCAACGCCAAAGATGAAGCAACAACCCGAACAATGGCTGGAAGTGGCCGGAAGAGCTCTGCGGTAGGAGGAAATAATCCCGTCGACAGGAATAGTGATGGAAACAGTTTCGTGGGACTCACAAGGCGTGGTGCACATGGACTATCTGAAGAAATGAAAAACAATCACCTGGATGTATTATACATCACTTCTAGATCGCTTCTGAACAAAGAGATTAAGACAAAATGACCTCACCTAGCAAGGAAAACAGTTGTCTTCCATAACGACTCGGTGGCTCGGAGGACGAGGAAGAATCCGCCCTTGGCGGAGAGGGGATTGGCGGCACTTGCTACACCATTTCACTTAATTTTGACCAAACAATCACTAGCAATTTTAAAAGGGATAGTGCGGTTTATTAAAGGAAGGAGATGGTTTCCAAACTTTAGAAAAAATCACTGTGTTATCATGACGGGCCTATTTATTCATATTTATTCGAAAATCAGAAGTTTGTTTTTCCTGCGATAAATTTATAAAAATAATTAACCCAAATATGCCATCTTGCAAACAATTTTTTCCTGAAATTCGAAAAAGCTGGTTATACTTAGCTTGGTAAGACTTTTTAATGACCGACACGAATTTTCGTGAAAGAAGCAAAAAATCTTTAATTGATCACAAGATAGTTCCAAAAAATTCTGGAACCACTATTTTCGGCCAAAAGGTATAGGGTAGCGGCTCTGGACTACAAATTAGAAGTAAGGAGCGCTATGGCATCAGCAATTTGCGACTCGCGCATGCCGTAAGCGCTGATAAGAGCATGGCGCCTGCGGTCTGTTATCATCTCCACACGGCTGTTTATCAGCTCAACAGGGCTGTTAATTATTTCTTAAACGGTTGTAGTTAAACTGATAAACAGCCCAGTTGAGCTGATAAATAGCCCGCTTACATAATGCACTACGCTTCCTTGCTTTTAATTTTGGTCCTCATTTGTGACCCAGAACAACTATCCTATACCTACTTAGAACCTTTGAATATTAAAATTCACGTCATCATCAAAGTGACTTCGTTGAATTGCAGTTTTTTACTAGCTACTTGTTCTTTTTCATCTTCTTCTTCTAAAGCAGTCAGATTTAAGTGATCTTTCACTAATAAAAAGGTGACCCTTCATAAATTCATAAAACTGCTTTCAGAAATCGAAAAACAACTATTTATCCCCACGAATCGCTCAAAAAAATAATGAAAAATCTTAAATTTTCTGGCCGCACTTTAAAAAAAGTTATGGGCATCAAAGAATCTAGAAGAAGATTCAAAGATTTTCCGTAATTTTGTAGGAGTTTCCGAGTCAACACGAAAAATTTATAAAAATTATTCGGAAATTTCTAAGCAAACTTGCTCATTTTTTCGAAACCTTTTGGCTTTCTCTTATGTGCGAATGTATAAGTTTTGAAAAAAAGAATAGCGTACAAAAATGGAAATGCCATAGGCATACAAGAGTTTCTGTGTATTTTTAATGCGTTTTAAGATTACATTGAAGACGGGAAAATTAAGTTTCCCGAAATGCCTGGTAGTTGCCATCAAATGAAGTGAATTTCCAAAATTGAGCGAATCTAGAACTTTCGGAAGCTACTAAGTGTGCTGAAAATTTTCGGGAACTTAATTTCCAGCCTCTCTCAAATTATGTTTTTCACCAGATTCCAGAAGAGAGGAGATAGAACGACTTTCTTGGAATATGTCTTTGTAATCTTTCCTTGTATTTTGCACTCCCACCCATTTCACTTATATGAACCTTTGTTGGGTATTCAACAACAGATGGCAGGGTGCATGTTGGTTGCGCGAAGGCATTCCATAATGGCTGTTGAAGGCATCTTACTGAACGCTTCTTCAATGTCTAACAAGCCCCCTTAGGCGTACTCTTTATAATGACGTGTCTTTTCAATTACAAGAACTATTCTATGAAGAGCAGTTTAAACAGATCTTATTTTACCTTCTGCTGTGGGGGAGAAAATAATGAAATTTTGCGACTCCAATCCATAAACTCAGTCTTGCGCAGAAATCAATGGGTCCTGAAATAGTATCGCGTCAAACTTATCTTCGTGGAGAGTCAACAAAAATACAGCAGAAGCTTATCGTGGTGCAAATTTATCTGCAGCATTTTTGAGTTGACCACAACGTCTTCCTTAACATATGAGTTAACTTCCTGGTGACTAGTAGTTGTTTTCTCTAGGTCAGTTTTGCCCAGATACCTCTAAATCTTGCCAGTCTCTATGGTTTTGGTGTCATAATTGTTTCGAAGCCACTTCTACTGGCGCAAGAGAACGCTGCTGATATCCCATGTCTTGTTCATTTGGAGAATAAAAGCCTACTCTGGTATCCGGCTACTTTACATCCATGATCTCCCAATCCTACGTTTAAAGATCCAAGTTTTACTCTTGCAGCAGTTTCTATGTTCCCTTTTGACCTACTACTCGTATACCACTTTCACTTTGGGTAGTATAAGAGTGCTACTTTTGTCTACTATTTATAATAGTCCAGGTAACTACCGAACTACTGCTTTACAACAGTGCAACATGAGTTCGTCATTGCACTTAATAGTATTAGCATCGTTTAACCAGCCCACCCCGTCAAATGAGAGGTCAGGATGTTTCTCTATTTCTCAGATTCTGACTCTATCCAAAGCGACAACTGATTTTAGAGGCTGCTACCGTTAATTAGTGCCACGATTACGTGTTTTGTCGCCAAATCATTAGGCTTCATGAGCCTTGTTGGTATTGAGGTGGAAGGTTGTCGGACTTCTTGTGGACAATTGTCATTTTTCGAACTCTTAGTTGAGAGTTTTTCAGCCTCTGCAAACTTCTGCCTATTCGCTGCTATTTTTGCGCCAAGCTCTGCTTTTTTACTAAGGAATGCAACGACTTCTAGCACAGCTTAGTCGTTCAAAAGAACTGCGCAGAGTGGGATGGTTTGCAGTTTGAATTTTGTCAGTGCTATCATTTCTCTTTTGCTTAGGCCTGTGGGGTCATGAAATTTAAGAAGGTTCTTCTCCGCTTCTGATGAAACCATACTTTCCGAATTAGTGTCTACGGGTATGAATTATTAGACTCGTGATCATTTATTTTGTGTGGCTTGAATGGCTGCCAACATAGTGGTCTCGCTCGGTAGTTGTTTCTGTTAAGAATGGGAATCTTATTAGCTTGGAGCTCCTCTTGATAGGATCCAAACCGATTTCACCACCTCTTTGGTGGCCAAATCCGAAACCGCGCTAACGTGTATTGCATTCGTTCGTGTCGCTCCTGCGGGATCATCCTTACCAGCTAGCAGAACAGAGTACCTGGTTTTCAGAAACGTGGTTTTATCTCCTTTCCTGTCTTCCATATTTGGTTTTTTTCAGGGATTCTGTCACATAGATCTATTCCTAGAAAAGCAGCAGCACATGTGACTTGATTCGAACAATTTTAAAGTCTAATGAAAAATAATAGAGCCTAGCATAAGCATACCAAAACTCTGTTTTCTTCTTTAAAATTACTGAAAGTTTAATGGTTTAAAAAATCTAAATTGTGATTGTGAAATCTGTCACTGATGTAGACATTATTAGAGTTCTTATTTTGTACTGTATCACCTTCGAATTGAAACCTTTGCGAATTCGATTTGTAGATACTTTGATTTAGATCCGATCAATTACAGCTACTGCTGTTACTCGCAAACCAAAAAACACAATGAAAAACTTCCTTCAATTTCATACCTAATTAATCAAACCTAAACGAAAAAATGTATCGCAAACAATTATCAATTTCATTCAATTTCAAAACCTCTTAGCCACAACCCGATTTAACTTGCAACAAATCAACTAGCAGCAGCCCAGCAGCAAAGCAATCATTACAAATGTGACTCAGTCGAAAAAATTTATGGTTCAGATCCGTCCGGTTTGCTGGCAGTGGACAACAATAAATATTACAGTTACAATACAAACGACATCCAACATTAAATTTAAAAGCTAATATTTATGAAATTACCCACCGGCATCTATAACGTTCCGTGAGCTTGGTGTTTTGTTGTTTTTGTTGTCATTCGGTCTGGGATTGTAGTCTGGCAACGTTTATAGACCACACATTTTTTTTTTATATCTGATACAATAAAGGTTAACAGATCGAATGATATATACAATATGTAAGTATATGTACAATTGATATCTGACATTAGTTGTAATGTAAGTTGGTTTGTAGATATACATACACTAGCTTTATGCACATAAAATTCTTCGAAGGCGATAGCTAATGCTGAGGAAAGAATGGAAGCAAAATGACATGATTGAATTACATCAGAAACATTTTGTAAGCTGTTTATAGGTTCATCGATATTAAGCATAGAAAAATGTATCTGGCTAGATATTTATGCTATCTGGTTCAAAAAGATACTTGTTGGTGGATTAGTTACTACCAACAAATATTTTGCTTTCACAATTTCGCTTTCAATGAAAATATTTTTGTTGTTACGAAAAAGCGAAAGAGTGAACTTGAAATTAAATGCTTTCTTTGGGATTATTCATAAAATTGCATTAACAAAATGCCGTTTCGTTTTATAAAAGGGTTATTAAAGAAAGTGCTGCTTAAGATCCATTTTTAGTTAAACTTGTTTTATATATACACATTTTTCGTTAAACTTGTTTTGGTTCGATCAAAGAGCTCCCATCAGTAAAAAGGCTATGCAAAAAGCCTGCCAAATAGTTTTTATTTCCAACCCTTTTGAGGTTTTATTGTCAGCTTTAAGTTAGCTACACTTTTGAACAACCGATCAAATCTCCTACCGGAGGGATATTTATCAGCTTTTGAAAGTGATAAATATCCCTTTTGAAACTATGCTACTGAATAGCTAGCTTTTATTAACGCATCTCAAGAGAATATATTTAATGGTAAAATATGTTGAACCATATTTTCGGCAAGAGTTGTTGGAAGTAAGCCCTTAAATCATGCAAGAGATACGATCAGATAGATTTAAGATTTAAGTTTTGGGCTTGGAACTTGGGTTGCTAACTCATTTCCTCTTAATCCAGCGTTTTCTGGTTCGACTCTACTTTCACCTTTCTCCTCCTCCTTTATTCTTTCTCTTATTCATTCTTTGGCAAGGTTTTTACTTTTATGCTGCTAATAGAACCGCTGTATCTGAAAAAGCACACAATTCTTTAAGAGCTCAAATACAACTACAGCCAACAAAAGAAATAAATTGTTTCTTATGTTCTTCTAATGAACTTTGCTTCCATTCATCTACTTTGCCTATTTATCTGCTATATGCTCTATGCAGAACAATGAATCACAAAATCCAGTCAGAATCTTTCAACTTTTTTCTGAAGTAGGCTTTCATCTAGCAACACAAAGAATCATAATTTTATCAGATTACTTCGTTGACAGCTACAGCTTTGATACTCCTACCAGAGTATTTGCCGTTTTATTAATCCCATGCCCTTAAGCTTTTATTTATACTGTCTTTCTAGCTTCCTTGATTTTGATTTCGAACGGTTCAAAAGTATATTGTCGTTTAAATGTGATTTTGAAAAACAGCTGTAAAGTAAGAAACTAAATAAGGGATTTTCGTATCAGTCTTGAGAATTTAATCTTTTGATGCTGTATAGAAAACTGAAATATACTCCATGCACCAAAACCCACCACCACTTGTTTCAAGTCTTTAAGGGCTCAGCTCGAAGCTTCATTTGCTCCTCGGTTCCCACAGATGTCGAATGATTGGGCTTTTATCTTATTATAAACTCTAAAGATCGACATATTATCTTCCGTCTCCATCTCACAGTCATTCCTCCGCTGTGGTGAAAATAATTTTCTTAGATGTGACCAAAAAGGACTAGTCTTCTTTCTGTGCTTGATCCCGAAGCATAAAATCTTACTGAATCTTGGCGAAAATTTCTGTGCAGATTAAAATGCACAAGATAGTAAAGTTGTCAATAAGCATTTACAATTTACATTTTTTCCTGTTTTTGTATTTTGCAGTTAGCAAAAGCTGATAGATGGAGACTGTGACACTTTGCACACTTTTGTTTTTCTTTATATTCGACTTTTTATTACGCCACTTTCTACTAAAAAAAGATTGTGTTTGATATAAAGCGATATTTTTCCGAAATTTCTGTGTGTTTTCGTGGAAGAACGAAAAACTGAAAGTATATCAGTTAAACAGCGGCAGCAGCAGAAGAATCTAAATCTCAAATATTGCAAGCCACAAAGGGTCAATTTAATCACAGCAGTAACCAACATAGTTATCGTATGCAGAGCGCTGCAGAACAGATAAAGCATTTGGCAGGAGTGAATGTTTGAATGGCGGTGGAGGTAGGCTGGTGCCAATATTTTTCGAACGGGAGCAGATGGTGGCTTTATCGCACATGCGTATTTTAAAAACAATCGTTCTGTGTTCACGTAGAGTGTTAATGCAGAGAACATTTTGGGGATGGTTCACCATTCCAAGCAACAATATTGTTTTTTATGGAAGCACAATTCACTTATGGGTTATGCGAATGGAGGAATCTAATAGCACCAAGAATTGAACCTAGTAGACAACGTTTACCGTCATAGCTTGTGCCAGTAAATGCTTACACAGACTATTCCTGACAGAACTTACTTCAGTACTGACCAAGTACATTTTCCCCTCTATGGGGCTGTGAATCAGCCAAATATCTGTTACTGAGTTAAATATAGCCCAATAATTATTCACGAAAGACCACTACATTACCCTAAACAAAAAAAAACTAAGCTACTTACTTACTTAAGGCGTTACGGTGCCCATCCTGTAGTCTGGAATGGGTGCAATTGTCAATTATGAAGAATTGGTGATGTGTGATTTTAACAGGATGGAGCTCCAACTAACAAAGTTGCTAAATATTTTGAAAAAAAAAGTTTCCCGATCTCTTTGAAGAGAGCACAGGCACTAGTTTTGAGCGTTTTCGATTTTATTTTTAGGAATACCTGAAAGAAAAGGAGTTTAAACTTTGCTCTTACATATTTTCAGAGTTTAGAAACCATAGATAGTTTCCTATAATATGATGCAATTAACTGTCGGCATCAAAACGTTTTTCTTCCAGATAAATCAATTACTGTTTTATCTTTCATGACACCCATGCTCAGAGTCTCCTTTAACATCGCAGCCAAGATAATTTGATAAGTCCCTTTATCAATTTAGTGGCTATAGAAATAAGTATATACCTTCGTCTGTAAATCGGGTTTTGTTCTCCTCTCTTTTGTCATACCTCTTCAGAAATTTGGCGTTCTACCTTGCGATTTACGATACTTTCTGCATAGTTTTTACATTTTGTTTGCCAGTACTTTGATCGAGATTGTGCCTACCATCACGTGTGCTGCCATTCCTGATGTGGTTATGGAAGCCCGAATATTTCTTAGTGCGCGGAGACGGTAGACTAAACTTACGAGTATATTCTTTTTGCTCGCGCTCTCATTTATTTTGCGCGCTCACACTGACACTACGTAGAGCAGGATTGAACTCATAATTCTAAATAAAAGAGTTCCGCAGTTCTAATTCAGCCCCCCAATATCCAACTAAAGCTTTCGTGCATATATTTAGCGTGAGTTCTATAGTTGAGTTTGGTACTAGTTTTACCAAAAATTCCAGGCGGAGCTATTAATACAGGGGTTCTGTGAAACATTTCATGGGTGGCCTCCGAGAGCATTATCACATGGAAGGGTTTTGTCATCGTAAATCCTAACCAAATGAACTGCTCAGATATTTTGGTCACCAATGGTAACTTCGAACATCTAAGTATTTCTAGGAGTAGTAACTAATAGGGTTTTGGTCTTGTAATTGGGTGGTTTCGGACCACTACTTTCAAGCCAACATTTTATCACTCTTAACGCTTTGTTTACAAACAGTTCAATTTCATTCAGATCATCCGCTTATTCGTCCACACCTAGCTCGTCCTAAGAATGGTTATTTCTTAAAGGTTTTAAGCCGATTATACAATATACTACAAGCTTCAAAAAAGGGAACCCAAACCCAAGTGTCGCATAAATCGTGAAAAAATTGTTATTGCTAATTAGTGCCACCTTTTGAAAGAATAAATTTATCAGCAATTGTAAGCGAACAACTTTTGGTGTTTTAATAAATTGGATAAAGTTTAATTTCATCCACTGAATAAACACTACTAATTCAGAAAGAAAACAGCAAAGATGGCCTAAGAAAAGCTCCATAAATATTATGAGGCATCCATTCTGATAGATAAATTGGTCAAACATTGGTTCGTTGAATTTTACCGTGGTTGAACCAGCACGATTATCGAACCAGTATGATTACCAAACCACCTCCAGGTCGCCTAAAAGAGGTAGTCATGCAAAAAAACATCAAAAAATCAATCCTATTTTATTGAATGACTGTAAAATGAAAGTGCGCGAAATAGTTACGGCCGTGTGTATATTAGATAGCTCTATGTTTACAATCTTGCAAAGCACGGTGGCGTGAGCGGCGAGATTGGAAGAATTTTTTCGTGGATTTAAAACGATGGACAAAATATGGATCTACTACTCTACACTCCACAGTCTATTAAAAAGTCAGCAGAGGATTAGAAGCGGTCCGAATTCGACGAAAGTGCCCAAGGACTCAAAAAGCAGCTGAAATGGTCTTGGCCTGCGACCAGTGTTTCATTAATCAGATTCCAATCCACGGAATTAAAACCATTTTTGCATTCAGCTTAATAAACAACCAATTTTTTTTAGAAAGGCACCTTATATTCCAACCGCAGGCATCGCAGATTCGGTTAGCTGGTTAAAGGGCGTCAATTGTCAAACGCGCTCTTTGGAAGCTAGCCCATTGTTCACTTAGCTCTCCACTATTTTCCATAATCTCGAATAATCTGTAGTGTATGACTCTTTCTGAGACTATACCCTACTCCTCCAATAGGTATACAGGGTGGTACGAGAAACACTTTTTACTAATGTTCGAAGAACATTAGTATTAAAATCGATTTGGCCAAAAATTCATATTTCCATATAAATATATTTATGTATATATATATATATATATATATATATATATATATATATATATATATATATATATATATATATATATATATATATATATATATACTATATATATATATATGTATATATATATATACCGAAACTTTCAGGATATATTTGTGTATATGTAGAATAGGTCCAGGTCTTACTAAATGTCAATTATCTTTAAACCTTTGGCGTCGGCGGCCATTTTAGTGATATTTTGAATACAACCTACTACTCTGTAAACAAATAATTTTTGCAAAAGTTAAGTGAGTGAGATGAATTTTGAACGTGTTTTAAATGTGCATCAGATAATGTTTTGGAACTTTTTAACCCCATGTGTGCGCTAGGTGCCTAAAAAGAGATCGGGAAAATTGTAAAAAATTTTGAATTACGATAACTTTTGGCAGAGCAATCAAATCATTATGAAACTTTCAGGACATACTGATATTACTCATTTGTAAATTTGCGTTTTTTTTTATGAGCGTGTTGGCAGCCTTGTAGCTAATGTAGGTACTGAAAGTGAAAATCTTCATATCATCGACTCTCCTGAAAAATTGTTTTTGCAAAAAAACCACTAATATATAAATCTTATGCTTTGTCTACATAGCCAAAGTAAAACATTTGAAATTTTACAACGAGCAAGAACGATAACCCTTCCCCAATTTACCTATATTTTTAGCATAAAAAACTTCTGTTCACGAGAACTCACGACGCAATAATGCGATAAAGTTGAAATTTAAAGAATGTATTGGTCTTAAGTAGGGCCAGGTCTAATAGAAGCGATTTTGAAATTCGGGCAATTTGTGCCAGTGGTACCATCTTGGAAAATTACTAAGAAACTGCTTTTAACCCTATAAATTCTGAATCAGTTACCAGATTTTGACGGGATTCACACAGTAGCTGAATCCTACTCTGAACCACGTTTGATAGAAAGCTACCATTTATAGTAATTTTAGTGCCCTAAATTTTGAAAACTTGCTCAGTAAAATAGAGCTCTTAGCTCTATAGCTACTAGTGCGGTCATGGATTCATAACGAAACTCATATGGCAAATTGGACTTATTGTAGACAATACTCAGCAGAAATCTAGTTGGAAAAACAATGATCATCATCATCGGGGCATTACAGCCCGAATCGAGCCTTAGCCTCCTTGATACTTCGCCTCCATTCGTCTCGGTTCAGTGACCGCGTTCTCCAGTTCGGTGCTCCCAAAAGTGACCTGCTGTCAGCATCTATCGAATCCTCCCAGCGCTTGCGTGGCTTACCGACTGGCCTGGCTCCGCTCGCTCGCCCCTTGAGAGATCGTTTGGGGATTCGACTGTCGCTCATTCGTTCGACGTGGCCAGCCCATTGTAGTTTTTGGAGTCGTATGATGGTAGAGACTTCCGGGTCGTCATATATGATATACAACTCGTTGCTGTATCTGATTCGCCATCCATCTTCTTCCCGTATTGGACCGAGGATCCTTCGCAATACCCTTCTCTCGAACGTATTCAATGCTTTTTCAGACGCCTGGGTCAGTGTCCAGGTTTCGCTTCCGTAGCATAGCACAGGTCTAATAATTGTTTTGTAGATGCGAAGCTTCGTATTCCTGTGTACGCATCGAGATTTTAAAGTGGGAAGCACCGAAAAGAATGTCTTATTAGCTAATTGAATCCGTCGTTTGATTTCGTCAAGCTCATTCCCATCCTTCGAGAGGTTCGCCCCTAGGTACACGAAGTTGTCTACGTTTTCAAGGTTATAGTCCCCTATCGTTATGTTTTGTCTTACTGGCGTCCTTTTCCTTGATTGAGTCATAGCTTTTGTTTTTTGTTCGTTAATTTGAAGACCAACTTCCTTGGCGGTTTCGTCTAGAGCTACAAATACTTCCTTGGCGTCGTTGAACGAACGTGACATAATGTTGATGTCATCAGCGTAAGCTGCTAGCTGTGTCGACTTAAATAATAAAGTTCCTCTCGTGTCAACGGGGATTTTTCTGATGACATACTCAAGCGATAAGTTAAAGAGTACCGGAGCTAATCCATCCCCTTGTTTTAGCCCTGTATTCGTCGAAAACGAGTCGGTCATATTATTCTGAATCAGCACTTGTGACGTGGAGTCGGTCATGGTCATTATCACCAGTCGTACCAACTTTGCTGGGATTCCGAACTGCAGCATGATGTTATATAATGCAGTTCGGTTGATGCTGTCGTACGCTTGTTTGAAGTCGACGAATATTTGATGGACATCAATGTTGAATTCCCAGCATTTTTCCAAAATTTGTTTCACCGTAAATATTTGGTCAGTTGTCGATCTTCCACGTCTGAAACCACCTTGATATTCACCGAGAATTTTTTCAGCGTGATGGGAAATCCTTAACTCTAAAATTTTTGTCAAGAGCTTGTACGACGTACAAAGTAGTGATATGCCCCTGTAGTTTTCGCATAGCAGTTTATCTCCTTTCTTGTGAATGGGACATATAACGCTTTTTCGCCACTCATCCGGCATCGTTTCTTGTTGCCAGATGCCTGTCACCAATCCATGGATTGCCCTTAAAACGGAAATCCCGCCTGTCTTCAGGAGCCCAGCGGGGATACCATCGATACCCGGTGCTTTGTTGGATTTCAAGCGGCCCATGGCCTGTCGGACTTCATCTAGTGTAGGAAGGTGAGATGAGGCACTGTCAAGGTATGTGCCAATTAATGATGGCGATTCGTTGGGTGCGGGGACATTTCCGTTCAATAATTGCTGGAAATAGGACGCCCATCTTTCCTTCACCTGTTCTGAGCCACTTATGATGCTTCCATCGGCAGCCCTACATAGGCTAGTTCGTGGTTTAAAGCCTTGTTTTAAGCGCCTCACTACTTTGTAAGCTTGTCGAGTGTTGTTAGCCATAAAGTTGTCATTCATGTTATTCAGCATGGTGTCAAAATGCTTTCGTTTCTTACGTCTAATTATTCTATTAGCTACTCTCCAAAGATCGTCATATTTTTCTTTCTTGGTTCTAGTCGGTCGTTCAATGTGGATTTTGTAGGCCGCATTCTTTTCATCCAACGCGGCTTGACATTGCTCGTCGAACCATTCATTTCTGCGTTCCCCGGCTGTATATCCCACTACTTTTTCGGCTGCTGCGTTCACTGCGCTTTTGATAGTAGTCCAAACATCGTTGATAGACGTGGTGTTAGGCGTGGAAGCTAGTTCCATTTCCAGAGCAGATCTATATTCGGCTTCGATCGTCTTGTTTCGAAGCTTGTCGACATCGAACTTGCGTCTTGAACTTGCGTCTTGAACTTGCTCTGGATTCATACGGCAGTGATATTCGACATCGATATCGAGTCTTCACTAAGTAGTGGTCGGAGTCGCAGTTGGCTCCACGGAAGGTTCGCACATCTAAAATACTGGAGGCCCACCTTTTCTGAATCAGAATATGATCAATCTGATTAAAGGTGTGGCCGTCGGGGGATGCCCATGTCCTTTGATGGATGACACGATGCGGGAAACACGTGGAGCTTACGACGAGATTTCTGCTACTCACAAAGTCGACCAGTCGTTGTCCATTATCGTTGCATAGGTCGTGAAGACTAAATTGGCCGGTGGTTCCGCGGTGTGTTTCCTCCTTTCCCACTTTTGCGTTGAAGTCCCCCAGCAGGATTTTCACATCATTTGATGGCAGAGAATCATATAGCCTTTCCAGAAGGTTATAAAAATTATCTTTCACTGCCTCATCCTTATCTTCAGTAGGGGCATGAATGTTAATGAGCCAAACGTTAAAAAACTTTGCACGAATGCGGATCGCACACAATCTTTCATTGAAAGGCTTTAAGTCGATTATTAGCGGTTTCATTTTTTTGTCCACGATGAAGGCCACTCCAAATTCGTGACTTCCCGATGACTTCCCGCTTTTGAAGATTGTGTACGATCTCATGTCCATAATCTCGGCACCAAACAGTTTCGTTTCCTGGACAGCGAGAATGTTGATTTTGTAGTGAGTGACCTGTTCCAAGAGGGCTTTGATGGCCCCCGGTCTGTACAGGGTTCGCACGTTCCAGGTTCCAATAGAGTAGTCCATATTTCGTTTGCGTGGTCGTTTCCATTGATCCAATCCAAGTATCCGAGGCGAAGTGTCAGGTTCCTGAATAAGTCAAGTTTTACGGGAACGGGTTATTGGCCCATTGCCCAACCCCCAACCTGGAGGGCCAGTCTGGTTAATGTTCCCGATTTAAGGCGCGGGAAACTCGCCCTCACCTCCTTCGTTGGCAAGATTCATGATCTGAAATGTCATGATGGTGTCATCATAAAATGTCCAAATGGTAGTGATCTTGTAATGAAAATAAACAACAAACATTAAGATCTGAAAACTTTTACGGGTGGTAACGCTAAATTTCGGTGCCAGCAAAGGGTTGCCAGAATGAGGATTTTTTTTTATTTCCCTACCAATAAATGCTTACTTAAACATTTAAAAATAAGTAAAGAAAATAAGTACAGCAGACGTAATAAGTACAGCAGACATTTAGACTGCGGACATACACCAAATTCCACCTAAATTATTAAGTCCAACTGCTGTAAACACTCAGTACCCGACCCAAGCAACAAGCAATAGGTCAGTATATGATTTCAAGCGACCTGACTAAAATAGGTCGTGGACTATATCGCTGTTAACACACCCGACCTAAGCCTTGATTTTTGCGCGACTACTAATAATATATGTACGTTGAATTGAAGCTAGCATCCCTCTCGTTTGACTCAAAATCATTTAAATAATCATGTTTGAGAGACAAATGAAAAGATAATTACAGTATATGAGCTAAAATTAAACTAAATGACAGCTGTCACTGATATACAAACAAGGACTAAATTCACTTAGTCCGCGCTATAATTCAGGTCACATTTGATAAGGTCTAAGGTCTGAACAGTTGGTGGATGGCATGACAGTTGGTGGATGGTGCATGGCAGCAATAGTGTTTCTAGCAGTTCTGATGCGCTAGGGTTTTTATACTTGTTTGAATTGTCAGTTTTAGGCACTTGACTTCTTGAAAAAGAAGTTCATGATAATTTGGTTGGTGTTTGCCGTGCTTGCGCCTCATTTAAGTCTTAAAAAACTCAGAACGTGGATAAGCTAAATACCGCCTGTAACCTGAAGCCCTATGTAGATGTGACTTCTACTTTTTTGAGGTGTCAAAAGCACAGGATAGGTTACCACAAATTGAGTTGTTTCTGTGGCCAATCCTTGGTTGTTCGATTTTTCCTATCATTTCACTGCAGGCTTCTTAATACAGTTTCCGATTTGACAAACTATTTCAAGTTTCGTTTAACTGAGTTAGAGCACGTGAATTTTAATTGAAATACACTAATTCCCCATTCGCACTCTTAGCTTTTTTGATAACAGACTTTAATTCACACAAAACTAAATTTCCAGAAATCGTAACAAAAATTCGAATCTTAGAAAAGCAAAAAACCACGTTGGTCGGAGTCTCAGGAGCAAGTTAATGTGTTATGAAAGTTTTCAAAAAGACCAGTTAATCTTTAAAATTTCCAGTGATGATGCCATTACGGCCAGCATCCAAATTATTATGTGAGATCCGGCATGTTTCGAAAATGTAAACTCTGTCCCAATTTTTTCTAATTTCCTTATCAATTTTTGATGTCGCGAATTGCATGCTGTTCGGTATGGACGAAAATCAGAGCGTCAGCCAGTCTAGAGCCTCAAGATGGATCTAAATTCAGATGAGTATTAATTTTATGCTATAATTTGCCAGATACTTTATGGATTTTGTCGTTTCACGTGTCGACGAACACCAACCTTTACCAGTTTTTTTACTCTGTGCTTTGTATCTTTTTTCTGTTGAGGCTAGTTTCAAAAATTGTAAATTGGTGAACACTATCTGAATAGGCATTTGCTACGATTGCTGTGCTGGATAATTTCAAATCTATAATTAAATTTATTTCTCTACCCTGTTGGGTTGGTACATCGTCGCAACTCACTAGAATGATGTCCAGCTGGCAGGGCCGGGGCTTCCATAGGCGCGTATGGAGCAGTCGCACCGGGCGCTGGCGAAAAGGGGGCGCAAATAATCAAAAGTAAAGATTTACCCTCTCGCCTTCAAAAATTTGATCTTAAATTATCAGTCGCTTAAGTCATGCTTATTAACTTTTTCCGTTTTAAAGAAAATATGTTCGAATTTCTCTTTCTATTTAAAAAGTCAACTCTTCTCAAAAAACAGTTTATTCTACCCGACAATCCCATCAGGAAGCAAAGCAATATGTGAAATCACCATACATGATACAATCATTACCTGCAATGCAGTCGTAAAATGGTTGAAAGCTGTTTTGCTTAAAGTTCATGATATATGTACATATGTATGTAAATTACTTGCAGCAAACCCTGCCTTCACATGCAAGAATAAGAACTGCCTACACATTCCATGCAATGTAAGAAAACACTATTTATTTTCCCACAAAAATCATTTCCCTTACCAGCCGATGACTTCCCTCCATAAAAAAGAATTAAACTAATAATATAGCTGTAATATTTCCATCCTAAATTGAAAATTTACATAAAATACTCTTGGACATTACTTTTCTCGTTGGGATTTGACTTAATCATTAATACCGTACGCAATGGTGCAGTATTTAAAAGTAGCACCAGAACATTTTGCTCCTAGTCTATTCCTTACAAGCAGTATGCCTACAAAAATATGTATCGATCGATCTATCAGCAGCGAATGGTGCACTGGAGAAAGTCTGCGCCACAGAAGTTTTTTTTTATATGAAGTTTTCTACATGGCGAGAAATTTTCATGAAGATCGTATACGGGGCATGGCGCAAGATCCCAATATTGCTCCATTTACTATGGTATGCCACTCAGGCGATTTCGGCAAGTATTTTGTGATGAAGAGTTGTTTCGCTAAATGTTAATGAACATTTTAGAAATGCTTATTGATTTGTAGGTTTAGTAATGAATTTTAGGGTTGAATATTAATGCATTTTTTTCAATGATTAAGATCAAAATAAAATATCTATGTGGGGAGTATATATGAAAACGGGAGTAAATTTATAAAACATTTATTGGTAAATTATTGCCTTTGTAGTTGTGTTGTTTTGTTGTTGTATTTTATATATATGAAAGATTGATTATCTACTAGAATGTCATCAATTGTTAGCAGAAAATTGTCGGGTAATGCAAATAGGAAACGAAAGCGGCTCTTAGAGCAGGTTTTGAAAAAGTATATAGTGACCCTGGCCTTTAAACCCTTTTGTGAAACGAGGTGGGAAAGTAGAATAAATGAAAGTTTACGAGGCTTTTGTCGAACTTTCGCGAGGCGGTGATACTAAATTCAATCACACCGCTGAATGCTTAGGTAATGAAATTATAGAATTCCAATTTTTGTGTTGCATTTTGATCTAGTAGATATTTTAAACAAAATAAATATTGCAAGTAAATGTTTGCAGAGTCCTAAAATTTGCTTGGAGACAGCGGTTGAAATATTAAGCTCTACAAAGATGTTTTTAAAGCAGTTACGTTCAGAGAATGAATTTGTAAAGTTTTTTGGTAATGCAAAATCAATTGCGTGTGACTTGGACATTCCTTATGAATTTCAAAGTTCATCTGCATTAAGATCAATGTGAAAAAGACATCTCTTTCATTACAAAGGTAGAGATGTAGTGGTTTTGGATTCTCAGGAAAAGTTTAAAATTGATTTTTATTTTAAAATACTGGACTAGGCACTACAATCATTTTCTGAAAGGTTCGACCAAATAATTGCACACAATTAAATACTCAGTTGCTTATATATGTAATATTAGAAAAACGCAATGTACTCCAGATATTATTTTCCAAGCCTGTCTCAGTTTGGAGGAAAAGTTGATTTTAAATAGTCAATCTGATATAAGTGAATCTGAGCTTTTTGAGGAGATAAAAATGTTTTCTGTAGCTATGCTTCCTAAACATTCACCGAAGAAAGTGTTGTCTTTTATTTTTGATAGACATTTGGAAACAATGTGTCGAAATGCAGTTATAGCATTGAGAATATTTTTAACCCTTCCTACTACAGCCGCACCTGGTGAGCGTAGTTTTTCTAAGTTAAAGCTGATCAAGAATTACATGAGGTCAACTATGTCTGTGAATTTTACATTGAGTTTACAACTCCTATGATTTTTATTAGCGTATGTATGTAAATTTATCAAAAATTGAAAGTATTCTTTTAGTTGTTATGTTTTATAAATTTTATTTATTGTTAAAATATTTATTTTTGTATATATTAATATCATGTATAACCTTATGGGTTAAACGGACTAGGCCTATTGGGGAAACCTTTTAACGTGTCTAATTTTCTACGTCCTGTGTTGTGGATATTAGCATATATATATATATATATATATATATATATATATATATATATATATATATATATATATATATATATATATATATATATATATATATATATATATATATATATATATATATATATATATATATATATATATATATGCCCTTAATTCCTTAGTTTACTCACACATACGAGTATTGGTTGATTGACCATGAGGTATATTCTTTTAGGATTCATTGAATGTATTGCAAGGCGCATCATTTGGCTTTTGCACCGGGCGCAGAAATCATTCGCCCCGGCCCTGCCAGCTGGCATAGCCAATCCTTGAGCGTAAGCCATCGAATACTTGTAGTTTGGTTGCCCCACTCCAGCGCCCAAGCAATCAAATCGCCAGCTATAATGTGTTGTTAACCTATCAGTCTATCCAGCAAGTCTTATGATTTCTCTTTCCTAAAACCATCAAACCTCCTTGGCCTCCAAAGTCTTTCATCTCATCGCCATCTCTTCATCACAATGTTAATTCGATTACTCCTTGTGAAACTATGCGCGTGCGAGTATTGAAGCTGTATTAAATAAACGTTTGCTAGAAAGTCCTCATATTGCTAAGGACTTCTCACCCTTATGATGTGGACAGATAAGTTTATTAGAACATCCCGGCCTAATTTGAATCGGAAATATTGTAGAACTGTTGAAATGAGTGGTCTAAAATAGTTCATACGTTTCTCATGCATGTTATTCTATGAATACTTATTTAGTGAATGAAAAGTATCAATTTTAGCTTACTTCAAATTTTTAAATATTTTCCATTTTTCTTACCTATACCACCCACTAAAACTCATAAATTACATCAAAACAATTCGGAGCAATATCTATATTCCTCCCTTCGTCCACATCTGACATCTTCAAGTCTCCGAAACAACATCTCTCCTCGGCCTAACAAACTACGTGACACACCTGAACTTCCAAAAGCAAACCTTCTTTAGATATGAATAAAATTATGTAATCCACACGGCATAAAGTTCATTATCAGCATCATTTCGTGATGTCGCCATCTAATCTGGAGCAATTACAGCTTAATCTCGGCAAAACAATGACTCTGCTCGAAGGATATGCTGCCCTTGATATGGTAGTGGTGTTCGTATTCCAGACGGAAATTGTGGTCTAGTCTGGGGATAAGAAGTGTGAATGATGTCTTCAAGAGTCCTTAGAGTCCTTGGAGACGGTGTTTGATTTGCATATCTATGCGTGGAATAATTTTTTTTCATCATTCATCTGCAAGAAGAAGTGAGGTTTGGAGTTTGGAAATGTTACATGGGGATATAGGAAGAAGGTTAGAAGTGGATAGAGATAGTATTAGATTTTTATGGAACATTTTATGTTAAAGAGCTAAAGAGTACATTGTGGACCAACAAAGATTTTCCATCGAAATCAATATATTTTCAATTAATCATGAGTCGAAAGTTTCGTTTTAAAATGAAGCAAGGTCCTTACTAGCAGAAAGCCTTAAAAACAAACGCTATTTATCTTAAGATATTTCCCAGTTAAATATAGACAGATTCTACAAACTCAAGGTATACATACATACATATCTTAGATACAATGATACAATCTATTACCAGCTAGATTGAATTTATTTACCTCGAGAACTTAGTAACGGTCATGTACTTAAGTATTTTATTTATTTTTTCATTCGGCACCCGATTGCATCCAAAAAAATATCGTTTCAACTCCAACCTAACCACCAAGTTGATTGTCGTGCATTGCAATCACGATTTGACACTTCGTGACATCAAAACCTAAAGGCGGCTTTAGATATGCGGTGTTTGTCAAATACCGGGTATACCGGGTAGTTTGGCAAACTTCGCATGTGTGGTTGGGTTGCTCGCCTAGTGCTTGCCCTAGGCCAAGCACAAACATTCGGGTGCTCGCTATTCCCGTAGTTTGTGGAACTTTCAACCAAATCAAAGTAGACGAGCACTGTGTTTGGGTATGTTCGGATCCCCGCTTTAGACATTCGGTATTTGTTGCGGTTGTTGATAAATACTGAAAAGTGTCTAACTGTGTGGCGCGAGTAAAAATTTTCAAATGAAAATGGCGGGAGTGAACAACGACGAGCAGCTCGTACATGTTCCAGTTTTGGCAAACATTCGGCAATGCCCGAATGTCTAATTCAATGTGCTTGTCATTTCGCAATCACCAAGCCAAATGACTTGACTAGGTGTTCGGTATTTGGCAAATAGGAGGTGTTTGACAAACACCGCATATCTAAAGCCGCCTTAATACAGTTCACTATACATGATATTCGAGTGTGTACTTGAAAATCGCATTTTCCACTGCAGCAGATTCATCCTTTCCGTTTTTCGGTTTAGTTTGCGGTTTGCATGCAAAACTTTCTTCTTCTTTGATTTTTGGTTGATGCCGTTGCTGTTTTATGTCGTTATTGTCTCGTAATCGTTACTTCAGGGCATATTTACAGCGCATGTATGATATAAATACTCGAATGGTGTTTATTCCTTTGCGGAACTTTTGAAGTGATGAGCGGAAGAGGATCGGCAATTGAATAAAGCGAGAAATCGTTATTGTCGGTTTGATATAAGCAGATATAAGAGCGGAACATATGGTTTGATTTAAGCAGAGATAAGAGCGGAACATAGAAATTAAAAATGGGATGAAAAGTTACATCGTATTGGAATATGTTATGATGCAATTAACGTCGCGAAAAGCAATTGATGAAAGTGAAAGCGGTTTAATGGTGATCATTATAGCATTCCATATGATATTAATATTTATAGGAAAATTAATCAGATCCTGGTATTCTAGTTTCTCTCCCCAATTTTTATATTTCTCTGCGAAAGTAATTCTATTTGTATTGAATCAATTGATTTCGGTTGATTCATTTCGATTCGATAGTATAATGAACAAAAATAAATACTTTCTCGAACCGTATGGACTTTATGATGTTCTTCCTGGGAACAACTTTAGAGAACTTCTCTCCCTTGATCCTGGCTGCCACTCGGTTCCAAACAGGACTGTTACTAGAATATGAAGCAAACTGTGTATTTGGTTAGGAGATGCTAAAATGCATTTAATTTTAACAGAAGCTTTCAAATGCTTAGAGAGTAAACATACTGACGCAAAAAATGGCATATAAAGTGATTTTGAGCAATTCATTGCTTATTAGATTAACACCACATTCAATGGCATTTCTGTGCTGAACGAAGTTTGCAAACTCTTGAAAAACCAGAAAAGTCTCATCAAAATACTTTGTGTCACATCTCACTGAACTTTAGCTATCTCAGTTGTTCCGGTAAGTTTGAATTTCTTCTAAACAGAAAATGTTTGTTCATTCCAAAAACTGTTCTTTTTCATTGTTCGAACTCCCTTTTTTAAGCAAAGACTCTATAAGATTGGTGTAAGGTCAATGAAACTGGTCAAAACCCTTTTGGCGGATAATTGAAGATAACATTCTGGAGTACGAAGAGGACGTTTCTTAGCTGGATTTCTTGATCCTTCTCATTGAATCTTGGCTGAACTGTTAGTTCACCTAATTACGTCCTCACTGACTTCAGTTAGTTTCTCTTTTGGTCTCGAGGCTAGTATAAATTGGTTCGTATTCCCAGTTGAGCTAAGTTCTTCCTGCCACTCCAAATAAGGCGGGAATTTTAGAGGATAGAGATGAGTTAAAACGAATTAAATTCGGCTTTAATTTGAAAATAGTATGTGTTCTAAGTAAACAATTTACTACCCCTTTAACTTTACAAAACGTCCAAAAAGTAGAACGAAACTTTGAATCAGTCTTTTTCTTAACACTTAACCCATACGAGTTCCACTGAGAGCTGAATAGTAAACCTTTGATTATCTGATGCAAATAAAATTTATTCCTTTGATGAATTGCCATCTAACCCTCATCATCTTAATCTCTTTATTAGCGTTAGCATATCACGATTTGAGAAAGCTATGCTACCATGTTTTAATTATTTCAGAGTTGACTACGATAATACTACTGTCGAGCTCAATGGTAGCGATTTGTTGATGAGAAACAATGCACACTTTGGAAACAACTGAGTTAAATTTCAATTTTTGATTATCTCACAAAAAGAATTCCACTTAAGCTTTTTTACTTGATCTTGACTTTAATGGGAATCTGTCATTTTTTTATTCATTTTCTTAGGGACAATAAGCGTGAAAATTTTTTTGGGGCTTTACTATTAAATCCCTCTTTGGTTTCCAATTCAATATAACACTGCTTTTTGCGTAAAAGAGACGGTATGTGTTAATTTTCAATTATCAATGGTTGCTAAGAGTAGCGAAAACAGAAAACTCAATGGCCATAAGTTTAAATTGAGTCATCTTTCCTCACTGTATTACCATTAGTTGCTGAGTTGATCACGTGAATTTGGAGTGAGTAGGGCCCCACTTGCTTAAAAAAAATCGTAAAGCGGCCAGTCTCCCAAAGCATCAAAGCGAGATAGAAGAGCAATTCTAACCAAAACACGCATCAAACTTATTGACAAATCGAAACAGATACCTATAATGTAATGTGCAATAATCGCACTTTTTTATTACCTCAACTGCAATAATAACAATAAATCGTGAACTAAGATACTTGGTTTACTTCCTAAATTTCTACCTGTGCTCGTCTCATCGCACTTCACGGTCAAATCCAGTGCTCCCGGAAAACTCGCCATAACAGATGAATCCTGGGTTTAAACTTTCTCGTCAAGCCATAATTCGTAGGATCATACACTAAATCGACGCTCGATATCTGATGTCGCTATCTCCTACACTAACCCAAGCTCATCGTCAAAAACCAAGAGATTCTCATTATTCACGATTATTTTACTGATTTTCGAACAAAATTAGTATTAGATTCGTTTCGCAGAAAATTCATTTTTTGTTATATATATATATATATATATATATATATATATATATATATATATATATATATATATATATATATATATATTTATATATATATATATATATATATATATATATATATATATATATATATATATATATATATATATATATATATATATATATATATATATATATATATATATATATATATATATATATATATATATATATATATAAAAATTAGATACAACATTTTCGGAGTGTTAGTAAAATAAGGCGTGCTTAGTCTCGTCAGCAAACTGCCACGAAGTATCTTTCGAAAATTTTCTTAAATTATACATTGAAATGTATTATTTAAGGGTCGCAAAAAATGAATCGTTGCTCGTGTTTTCAATGTTAAATGATACAATGCCCTGAACAATGGTTACTTTCCCGACTCATGGAATGTAGCCAAGATTATTCCCATCCATTAGAAGGGCAAAAATAAAGCGGCCAGCAATTTCCGCCCAATTTCTCTGCTCCCTAATCTGGGGAAGATTTTCGAGAGAATTTGGCTTGAAAAGATAAAATAACATTGAGAGCGAATGCAGGTGATTCCTGATCACCAATTTGGCTTTAGGCGCAGGCACGGGACGCAACACGCCATTTCATACTTGCACGATCAAATCGTGTCTCACTTGAATGAGCGAAACATTCCAACAGTAGTGTGTGCTTTAGATATCGAGAAGGCTTTCGACTCCGTATGGCACGAAGGTCTTCTGTTTAAGTTGATCAAGCTTAGATTCCCGGAAGAGGTGATAAGACTCGCAGCGAGCTTTCTTACCAACAGGCAATACTATGTCAGCGTTAATGGAGCAGATTCTCCCAAAGGACCTGTGACGTCAGGAGTGCCACAAGGTTCTGTCACTGGACCAATTCTTTACACCATATTCATAGCTGACTTTCCCATTCCAGTGGGCCAACCTCAAGTCCAAATTCTTCAATATGCCAATGACACGCTCATATTCGCGTCGAGCCAAGATCCGCTCAAAGCAGCGATGAGCCTGGAATACTACTTGGCAGAATTAAGTCTTTATTTTGACGAATGGGGCATCAAACCAAATAGCAGTAAGACACAGCTTAGTGTATTTCGCAATCCTTCTAAGTATCGGGGATCGCAAACTATTCGCAACAAGACCAAAAAACTCGCTGTCTCGTTCGGAACTTCTAAGATTACTCCTAGCTCATCTCTAAAGTACCTCGTTGTTAATTTTCACGAATTTCTGAAATTTGTTTTATGTGCGGCGTAAAATCAAAGCTGCCAGATCCGCATTTCAACGCATACGACCTCTTTTCGCCAAAAAAAATGGGCATGACCACCAAAGCTAAATCAATTTGCTATCAGACCCTGATCCGGCTTATCCTGACTTATGCTTCCCCTTCCTGGATTACCTGTTCAAAGACTGTCATGGCCAAAGCGGAGATATTCGAAAGAAGAATCCTCCGCTTCTGCACTGGTAGGCTCTACAGCCCGGTAACTAAAAAGTGGCCGAAGAACCTTCTCCTCAATCAGGAGTCGTAACTGAAGCCACTTAGGGACTGGGTTGTAGAATTAACGACAAAATTCTACGGACAAAATTACGGGCATGAAAACGGACTGATTCGGTCAATAGGGTGTACAGGTGGCTCCAATGAGCCATTTATGCGCCACGCGAAGTCAGCGTATCAACGGCAGCTCATGGATGCGCTATTTAGCTATGTAGGCTTTCCGTCGAACAGAAGGGGCTAAATGTAAGACCTAGGTTAAGTTTTAGGTCTAATTCGGTTAGGTTAGTTATAATAAGGTATAGGTTAGAACTTAATTGTAGTGTAAGGTAGATTTGAAGTCAAGTATTGTTCAGGTAACCCCAGCACTTGTACAAGCTGGGTAGTATTATTAGTGTGTAAGATAAAAACTGTTTAAGGAAAAAAATATTTATATAAAAAAAAACCATAAGAGCCAGCAGGCCAAAATATTATAGCCGCTAGACTTTAAATTATCATTGCTAATTATACTTTAAGCTAGGTTAAGAATGTACAATAAAAATGAAATAAAAATCTTCTTCAATCAATCAATCAAATGTTAAATGATAATTTTGCTATTTAGTTCAGCAACAGTATAGCTCGTCAAATATGATACATAAACAAATCAGTAGCGATTATTCAAATCCTTAATAAATTTTTTTTAATTGATATAACACTTTTGGATTAAGCCATTTTCGCAAACGTCTTCGGCTGATATCATCAAAATCTCATTAAAATCTACAACTTAATTAAATGTGCAAGTAATAAGTTTCATAATCTTCAAAAAATGAACTCAAATTCGTGCGCTAAACATCCGATAGTATAACATTCATTAAAATTCTCCAAATATGTTTTCTGTACCGCCTCGAGCGAAACAAATCTGTTTCCAGTCTATATAACTATTTCTACCTTCTTCAAGAAAAAAAATCACCGGAACTACTTACCTATCTAAACAAACAATCTTCGAATTCGTTCGCAAATTCTGGTCATGATATAAACACCTCAGTTTCATAGCTCCTCGGATATAGCAAGTCAGCAGATGCAATTGATTATATAACGATTATCCACTTTGCTTGCAACTCCAGTTCAATCGACCTGAAGACGACTCCAAATAGCCTAATCTCCTCAATTCCGTCCCTGCGTCAGCTACAAATGATCATTTCGTCCAAGACATGTAACACCTTTTTATTATTTTGATATCATAACATGCTCGGCCGTTGTGACCTTCCTAATTTCATCTATTCGCCATTAACGCTTGATAATAGCAGAAGCAATAACTGCTGGAGTTAACAGCCGAATGGAGGGCAACAATAACTTCATTGTAGTTTTTTAGGCTTTTCCATGTCTTTTTAATCACCTACTGAGCATTGTTTGCACTGCAGCCATTCGTTATTATCCGTATTTGTTAGTTTTTTTTTATTTCAGTGGTTAGTGGTGAGTAGCGTTCGTAGCCGTAATTTTTGCATCATTCACATGAATTGTGCAAGCTTTCTGATCGTTTTTTGTTTGTCTATAGTCCGGCTCCGTTGTTTTGTCTTATGATGAATAAAAAAAAAAAGAAGTGGAGATGAAAGATTATAATGATGATCTAGAAATCATTAATGGCCTTTTGTTGTGATTTTTATATTGACTTGCACTCGGACCTTGCCTGCATAGATACGGTAAATGTTCAATTGTTTAAAATTTTCGTGGAATTTGTAAATAGATAATTAAAGTAACTAATATGCTGGTAGTTTTGATGATGGTAGCAAAAGAGTTCGATTGATGATGTTATTATGGATTTTGATCGTATTGTGACCTTGAGCTTATTGAAAAATTCAACGAAAATAATGGCTTTACCTTTGTGATGTCAGTAGCATATGAATAAGATTTACGGATAATTGATGGAGGTTCTCGTGTAAAAAGGCACTTATCTCGATCACCAATTATTTTACGAGTGTAGCGAATCGATATATTTGCTTGAAAGTTGATGATCATTTGAGTAAATATAATGGTTTCGTGTGCACAAATTTCACATGTAACAAGGCTAGTAGATGTGGCGAATGTTGCATAACACTCAAATTAAACTTTAAATCCATTGTTTCAAAATGGAATAATTCATTGATTTTGTAAGTCATAGATCTATTATAGCACTAAGGATTTAAATTTAAGTAAATCAGGTACAGCAGCCTGAACTAAAAGCTTCATCATTATAGACTATCTACACTATTAGTCCGCCTACGTCAGGCCGACAACGTTCTGTGCAGAAAGCCCTCAGTGCAGAATATCGTTAAAAATTAAGTTGAGAGTGCAAAAACTTCATATGTTTGAGATAAATTCTTTCGGTATCGTTCAATAATTCATTCTTAATATCACCTTATTCAATTTCCGGCCACTTAACAAATTAACTGCGCATCTATTTTGATTAATTGCGCGTAAATCTTTGTTTAATTATGCGCAGCGGAATAGCTCCAAGAGTTTGATTCGGGTGTTCTATTATCTAGGATCCGTTTTGACCGTAGAATGCATACACTACTTTATCCACTTTTTCGACATTCTGGCTGTAAAAGTGCATTAACAAACAAAGAAGTTCCAAAAGTACAGTTAGATTTTGTGCAGTAAGGTTAACTTTCATATAGTTTTTACTGCATGCAACACACCACCATAGAGCAGTAAGTACGAATTGCTGTCACTAACGCTGTGAGCTCATTTGTGACCAGCGCCCTCCCGTTTTTACTCAGTAGTTTTTGGTTTCGTGACTTCTAATAATATCATTTTAGAGTAAAACAAAAAAAATGTGAAAAATAATTTAGAAAATTAAAATTTCTGCAAAATAACTTCACGCAGTCGCATCTAACCAACTTAATTTTTTTGCGATTGCATAAAACATTTCGCAACAATGATCAGTCCTTAGCACTGCCCTTCATTTCAATTAATGGCATCCACAAAAATTTGGAGATAGTACAGTATCTCGGACCAATTTTAAATCCACTCGATTCAAGATAACTACCTACGCAATATCCAGCACAAAGTAAATAAAGCCTCTTCCCATAGAAAGCAGATAGATAAACTGTCGGGGGATGCAAAAATGGCTTTGAGGTTGATGTCAGGCCTTCTAAATTCCCAAAAACAGAAAAGAAAAAGTGTATCGATCACTATTTTGATATCGTCACAAGACTGCAAAGTCACCATTTACCTTAAATGAATAGCAGGTGTCAACCAGTAAAAACTATCACCTCATACTTTAAGATAAAAATAACTCCAAAATCGCATTATTACAAAAACAGATTAAGCCACTAACCATTTATCTTAGGGAGAATAAGCAATGGCTTAGACAACATGTTGATATCAATTGCAGGTTTGAGATTAAATCCAAGCTTGCTCGGGAGAAGTCTTTAGGAAGGTTGCAAGAGAGCTAGAGTCACAGCGTTACCAGTATTGTACAGTTAGAATTGTTGATGATAAATAAAGGAATACAAAGTGATACTGTTAACTTGAAGCTGGAGCTTAGCTGCCCTGGTTTTGGTGTGAAGTAAATCATAAATATTTCAAATAAAATAAACAGCCATTGCCAAAAAAAATATTTTTAATAAAAAAACCGATTTTTCCTTTCGAAGCTAGATATATTGAATTTTGTGCCAAATATCGATATTTCGAGGGTAATCTGCCCTCTTCTTCAGTGACACTAAAGAAGAGGGCGGATTACCCTTGAAATATCGATAATTATCTCAAAATTCAATATATCTAGCTTCAAAAGGAAAAATCTGTTTTTTTACTAAAATATTTTTTTTTTGTTTAGCTAGGAAAAAATTGGTACACATGAAATACAATTAGCCATTGCCACTTTATCACACTTGAACTGGAGCTCAAAACTAGCAAGCCCTTACTGATGAAATTCACGAAATTCATAGCCAACGATGTCTCATGCTGTGCAGAATTATTGTAAATTATTCGACCAAACTTATCGGTCACATGCAATATGCGAATTGTCAAAGATTTGGCCCCACTAAAACCTAAAGTTCAACCTCCTGACGTGGGTGCTATTTTTGTTAGTTTCACTATTAAAGGTCATGTGATAAATATGCACAAAACTCTATGCTTCAAAAAATATATTAACTGGCGTAGCAATCATACAGCTAACTGCAGAGGCTGCCTAGCTATTCAGTCTCTAAAAGTATAAACCCCACTTCAAAACCATGCTAAACAGGCTTTGAATATTGCTACCAACAGACTTGTCTCCCTAAGGGTAACATAATGCAACAAATAATTAAAAACTTACTCCGATTTTCTTATGAACTGTAAATAAATTCATTCCAAATTGCCCATTGGAATCCGAGAGACATTGTCCAGTCTAAATCGGAAATAGTTAGTTTTATGTCAACTGATTACATTGATGTGTTTCTCTCTCGGCACAAAATAGGCAATTTAACATCACAGGCAACATTTTCTACAACACCTAGCCAAAGTGTATAGAATGATAAGTGGGTGAACTCCTTCCCTTTTCCAGAAAAAACACTTTGACCTTGAAATTGCGCCTCCATTTACGCAATGCATTATCTGTCAAAGCAACCTGAGAGTGTGCTAGTATTTTTTGCGAGAGTGAGCCGTATGTGAGCAGCGAAAAATCTAGCCTGAGTATGTTGTGGTCGAACCGTATATTGCATTTCTTTCTGTTCCATACGATTTCTTCCAACTTTCCAGGCTGACCAACAATACAATCTCAGGTTAGATCACTGGATTTTTGGACCGTATACATATACGGAGTCCGCACGCTGGTTAGGAACTAACTCCTTACGCTGTGACCTAGCACCCAGATGGCAAGGCTATGTGTGAGTCTGTAATATGGGTAAAAAACCCATAACTTAGAATTCAGTGAGAATAATATCCAAATAACATTAATTTGTGGACGGAAACAGTTGAGTGAGACTGCAATTTTGTCGACCTACTTGCTACCGAAGCACAATATTCACAATGTTCATAGTTGGCGATCAAATTTCTGGTAACTGTGGGCTTCAATGTGAAAAACATGTACCAACTCTTAGAAACTAAGGGCAAAGCAATTGTCGAGAGACAACAAACGTAGTGCTTCAGGCATATTTCAACTGGCAGGGCAAGTTATTGCCCAACGAACATGAATGAACTTCCAGGCCTCATAGATGTTAGAATCACGATCAGGATTCCATGATTCCCTTACCTTCTGCCAAAACCTTAGTCATCCCAGCTTATAAACGATTCCTTGTGGAACTCTCTTCTAACCTCAACATTCATATTTCTACTGCTTACGTTCTGCGATGTGGTGATTTCAACCTCCCAACTTTAGATTGGGATGCTACCTATTCGTTTATCATTTATATAAAAGATCTGGTTAATCTGCTGACCTTCTTTTTTATAAAGAACTACGCTCTAAAGTGAAATAAGCTGCCAGACAGGCGATGCGCTTTTACATTGCTGGCATTGGAGCATCAGTCAGAACCAACCAATCGAAATCCTTTTGGTCATTCATCCGTTCCTTGGAAAACTCTCCTAGCATCTACACTAGTATGCATTTGGGTAATGGTTGGTGGTTAGATTTGAATGTGTTTTCCGTCTATTGCGCGTATGCAGTACTGCATATTCCATCGATCATTGAATAATTTAGCGGAACCATCGTAGTCATTCATGTTAGATTGATTAACATTAACAGATAGTGTTTGCAAATTATCTCGCATATTCAAAAATCACGGCAAACTGAAATTATTAAGCTACATGTCAAACGTCAATTACTAAATTGAACGGATTCTCTGTGCTTACTCTGGTGGAATGGACATGAGCTAGAAACTGCTGGAATCGAATGGAATAGGATGTGCTGGAGAATTTTAGCCCGCACTTTCGCATGGTAGCTTGCTGTTCAGTGCACGCGGTTCAAGTAAAGAAGAGTACTTTCTTCAGAATATGGCCACCATTTGTAGACTCTTTACTTAGTTTTCGTGTATTTATCATGTCGTAGGAAGTAGGTTTCGTAGGAAGCTTTGATCCTTGATTGCGGCTTCTTTCTCCGCCAGCTTTTTGTTGGTTCCGTGGTTCATGATCTAGCAGAGAATTGAGCCCTCACGGAATCATATCGTCATGGAGCCCAACATGATAATGAATTGCGTTTACGCTCAGGCACATGAAATTAAAATGCAGCTTTCTGACATAGCCCAGAACTCCATAGACTTCAACGCGACTCCCATAGATGGTAATTCCACACCATCAACTCAAAAGCTTAAGTAGTTTTCCCTTGGGCTTAGGCCCAAGCTATTAAAAATTTAAGAGTGGCTTCTTTAATGAAAGGACAGTGACAGTGTTTAAAAAACTTACTGTTACGTTGGATCTCGTTCTCTTCGTCTGTTGTAATATTTAAAAAAAACTTCCAAGAGTAAACGTTTTTTTTTGCTCCTAGCAAAGTGTAATCCACTGTTAGAGGCAATGAGAGATAAAGCTATAGTTTAAACCAAACTTTTAGTTCCTGTTCCTCATACATTCTTGATGCGCAAAAGAAAATGATGCAATATATAGTCTGATAAAGAGATTCATAAATTGAAAAGTTCCTTGCGAAGTAGAAAAACCCAGTATAAACAGAAATTGATACTATATGTACCTACTATATGTTAAACATAACTATTTTTGATCATTGATTCTACTTTTTATTGCTTCAGGTAATAAAAACAATCTAAAAAACTGTATACCTTTGAATAAAAACAGTAAACACCTGATAAAATGACTTTCAATCGAAAGAACACTAACAAAAGGCGCAATCAAGTCTGTCACCCTACCAGTGAACAACATATTTCAATGGTTAAAGCAAATTTCGGAAGTTGTCACCAACTGTTTAACAGGCTGGCAACGTTGTTATCAGCTTATCCAGGAGTTGTATCAGATGTTCAATTGATATCGATGTAAAACTACATCGAGCGACATTAGTTGAAACTTGTGATTTGGCCATGAAAAAATAAGCATGTCATCACCGGAAAAGACATGTTTAAGTTACACATAATAGTAGACAAGTTCTAACAGGAGTGGTATGATTTGATGTTTGGTTTAGTAAATATGATGAAGATAGTTTTCAAAAACATTTTAATTACAACTATGAGTTTGAAGTGTGTTCAGTTACATTATTGTTGGCTTGATTTTAATATCAACAAGTGATACTAAATCTACAAGCTTGTTACCGGAACTAGTCTTAAGTTGATTGGAGATTGACAAACAAAATGAATTTCTTCAGAAAAGCTTCAATAAATTATTTTTCTGTAATTAACCACGTAATTTAGCTAATGAATTTTGGGTTTACTGGTTTGTACGATGTATCAAAAAGAATGATTTGCTCATTTTATTTAGTGATGATACCTACAAAACTATAAAATTACGTCAATAATATGTTAAGCGAGCGGTCATTAGGAATATAAGTAGCTTGCTACGATTTAATGATGGTTTGTACCTGATTAAAGCTTGTGCTCTGGCTTTTTGTGCGCGGGGTCCCTGGTTCGAATCCAGGTTCGTCCGAGGTTTCGCGAACCAAGCTTTGAGTTTACCGAGCTCTAAATAGGTACCTAAATTAATCAGGGGTAAAGTGAGTCGTGGAACTAATCACTTCACACTCGTATACACATTGATTGTAAATTTCTAATGAAGCTCTCTACCAGCTTCAGCACCTAGGTGCACCACCGTACGAGGGTTGTGGGATAACTTTACTTTACTTATTTACATGATTACTGACAGTATTTGTTTTCGTGATTTAACAACAATAAAACGTTAACTTTTAAAGGAACAAAAAACTTTTAAAGAAACGGTTTTTACTGATTTTCGAAAAACATAGATGTATATACCAAATAGGTCCATGGCTTGTTGGAATCAAGATATCTTTAACTCTTTGGCGGCGGCGGGCATTTTAGTGAATTTTCATGTACCCTTATATTTCTATGCAGAGTACATTTTTTCTAAAAGTAAATATTGGAAATGAAAACTTATTATGTTTTATGTTTGTTTATGATAAAAAATTGACATTTTGAGCCTTAGGTGGTCGCTGAGTGCCTAAAAGTAGGCAAGGATTTTTTTTCAAACTTCGATTTGTCATAGCTTCTAACAAAAAGAATGGATCATCTTAGAATTTGCAGAGCGTATTAACGCGGACTAAGACTTAACACACATGGCCTTTCAAGACTGTGCGGGTAACTCTGTAGCTACAACAAGCTCCTGAATAACATCCTTTAAATCAACGACCCTCCTGAAAAATTTTTGATTTTTGAAAATAAATTCAAATTATTGATGAATTTTAACCTTTGTCCACAACGTCAAGTCAAAGTTTTCAAAATTGCGCGGCTCATAAGAACGGCAGCCCATGATCAAATTACCTCTATTTTCAGCACTTGAAACTTCTGGTCACGAGAACTGACGAACCGGATAGTGCAACCAACATGAAATTTACAGAACATGTTGGTATTAACTAGGACCAGGTCTGATAGAAGTGGTTTTGAATTGCAGGCAAAACTTTGATAGTGGTACCATGTTGAAAAATCACCTTGAAAAAAAATGGTTTTTAGCCTACAGCTTCCGATTGAGCCACCAGATTTTAACAAAATTCACGCAGTAAGTGAACCTTACTCTTACTTTTAATAAAGGGTTGCCAGCTATGACAACTTTTGCCTCCTCAATATTATCAATTTGTTAAGGAAAATAAAGGTTTTTTCCCTATAACTTCCGATGCAGTAACGAAATCAAAACGAAACTCATGTGACAAGTGGACCTTGCTGTATTTCTAATTCTGTTCGAATTTCATTGAAAAATCATGAAAGGGCTGGCAGCTATGATGAATTTCGTAATTTATGGGCATTTATCGTGCGATGTTGTCATTAAAATTCCAAATGAGAACGATCATGCAATGATAATTAACATCAAAAAGTTAGGTTTCGAAAATTTATAACGTTTTGAGGGTAGCAGTCCAAAAATTTTATTCACTCCTATAACATCTAGCGCAGTCATTCAATCGAAATGAAATTCACAGGGTGGGTTTAACACAACTTGAAGCAGCTATGGTGCTAACACATGATTGCCAGCACCAGACAATTTCGTAAATATCGCACTAACAGGTGCTTCCATTTTATATTCATAAGCAAAGCATTTACAATCAAATAAGCAACCGATGCTTAAATTTTCTGAGTTTTGGAAATTTTTCGGATGGCAGCCCCAGACTATCTAATCTAATCATTAATCGCTGAAACTTTTGATGATATCCTTGGATGAAAACGAAATTCAAAATATAGGTTGATTAAGCACGAGTATTTTATGATAGACTTATTGCTGCTGATATGATACTACAAAGAAGGGTTTTACGTCTTCATACATTTTTATGTCACTCAATTATAATTTCTTCTAAAATCAGTTTGCTAGCGGTTCTGATGCGCTAGACTTTTTTAAAAATATTCGCTTAATTTACTCAAAAAATTGGGCAGCTGATATGATAACAATGTAATCACCACGACAATTCGCACATTTTAAAGTAGTTAAAAGAGCTAGAACGATTTCTTCCCCAATCCAAAATGTTCAATTTTCAATATCAATCAGCATTAAGAATAAGGAAATATATGAAGAAATTAAGTAATTTTAGTTTAAGAATGAAGCAAATATCATACAAAAATTACTATTAATCATTAAAACAACGATCATTATTATTTTATTCTTTTAAAACCATCTATTAACATCAATCACTTCATGGCTGTTACATAAACTCTTGAATAGATAATTCGAACCGGTCTCACATTTTGATGCTGGTTTTCCTTCCTGATAAACCGGCATATTAATCACATTGATACTTGCATAGTTACATGTGAAGTAATATTCAACGCCACCGCGTGGACTATGTTTAACCATAGCGCAACCGATACGATTATTCTTATCTTGGATCATGACGGTGAAGTGACCGATCATTCGACTGAAATAAAATATAATAAATAATACATGACACTTGAAAATCAAGGTAAAGAAAAAGAGTTTTCAAAATGGAACAAAAAAATTAAATTAAAAAATTTGTGTTTTACTTAAAAAAAAACTTTAAAATAATTTTAACTAGCAATAATTAAGCTCCAAATTATTGATAAAAATATAGCAGTCATACATAAATTTACACGGGATAATTATTTTTTTATATTTTATATATTAAAAAAAAAACAATTTTCCTGTCACTTTGATCTTATTTCATGGTTTCGGCAATAATGAAAAAAGGCATTTTGGATGGTTTTCGGTTGTATAATATGAACTTAGGTGAGTGAAAATGGAAAATTTTAAAATTGTTCATCAAAAAATCGATCTTACATTTTCAATAATTTTTCGAAAATTTCATCATGTTGCAAAGTAAATAAAATCATAAATAAATATATAATAGTGGTACTTGTTTTTAAATTGATGAATTAATTGATTTAAATTACTTGTTTTTAAATTTACTCTGGAAATAGTAATAGATTTATATGATAAAGGATTTAATAATATAAAAAATATTAATAAAGAATAATGAATAGAATTAACGCAGAAAAATTACTTACGATGTCGATTGATAGCTACGAATATCTTGCATTGTTGTTAATTTATATTCATCGAACCAGCTATCAATAGATGAAATAATAATGTCACGTGGTGAGTAGATATTCGGCTTCGAGTAACGTCGTGCCAGATTTTGACCGGAGTATTTGAATCGCCATGTATTACGGCATTCATCGTGTTCCAATTTGCAGGTGATTGCATTCAAGGCAGCTAAATAGGCCAATTCGTCATCCCAGAGCTGAATATAGACAAACAAAAGAAGAATATTTTTTAAAAATAAATGCGCATAACAAGGAAGCGAGAAGTAAAGTACTTAATAATTTTTTGTTTAAAAATTAAATTTAAAAAACCTCTTTACATCATCCCAAGTCCCGAAAGCAGACAATTGGGAAACTTTAATAGTCTATGTATCAGGTAAAAACACATAATCCATGGTAATAGTCAATTGCAGTCTTAACATTTCTTTCTTCTTGGTTACTCAAAATACTTAAAATTTTTGAAGTTTTTGTAGTAACTATTAAAAAAGATCATCCACCAGTGAAATAATACCTTTTTTTCATAATTGTGGGTGACTTGTGACCTGCAGTGTGATTAAAAGCTAATCAATCTATTACAAAACAAAGATTACTTTTCGCATAATATGCTAAAACACATGTTTTCTCAATGCTTTGTCAGGCCTGAAGCCACCAAAGTTTCTGGTTTTATTTTGCCTCACCAAAATGAATCCGAAACATTCACATATATATATTTATTGAAATAATCTGCTTGCATTGCACCTGAATACCAACCTGCCAAAAAGTATAGATGCTTGTTTTTACAGCTTCGGATTCTTTTAAAACAGTTAGTTGCTTTATTGGAGAATATTTAGCATTGAGTTTCGAAAATTTTAAGGGTTTTTAATGTTTGAATTCAAACAGTTAACTTCACGCAAGCTTTTTTACTCTGCTTTCGGATATTTACGATAATTCTTGAGTTTTTTGTAAGATCCATGCGCATAAGTTAAGAATATAATCTTGTTAACTCAAACTTAAATTTAGCTCCCTAGTTAGTGGCTCTAAATTTTATGACATATGACTATTCCATATTTCGCTAACACCATTTCCAGGTTCACTATTTTTGCTATTTTAAGATTCAAATCCCAGTGTAAGACTACTGGTTGAAAGACCTCAATTAAAATAATCACCTGCGATTTATAAATCACTTTTACAAGAGCTCATGTGTGATTGCATCAATAAAAATTTATCAATGGTTTATGAAGCTTATTTATCTAAAGTGGCAAACACCTTTCAAATTTGGAGACAAATAAAAGTATTTTCAAAAAATCCTTTAAAGAAACTCATTTTTCAACAATAATCATTTATATTGCAACAATAAATAAAAATGCCAGCAGCGCTAGGCATGCAACTCTGATAATTGAGAGCAGCTATTATACTCTAAGTGCACGTCTCGTCTACTAGGTCAGCAGATTTTTATGACCATACTCTATGCCTTGAGTCGAAAATGCATTAAGTATTTTCTCAAATTGATCATACTGATTACAGCTGATGTCATTATTAATGTAGAATTATGTGGTTTAGCAAATTTCATAAAAATTGTTAGTCTTACCATTGTTGTCATCCTTTCGGCAGGTCGAAAACGTTTCAAGCTGCCCGATGCGATTCGGTGTCGATATAAATTATGATTGTATAGAATCAATTTCTGAAAATTTGTGATGTTCACAACTTGTCTTGGCGACACACAATCACCACTAAATAGCTAGGATAAGCCACGAAATAAAAGGAAATACATTATTAAACCAAATAAATAACCAAAAACTTCATTAAATTATTTTTTAAACTTTCATCTTTGAATACTGAAACTTATTTACAAATTTAATCTTACTCGTTGTTGATTTTCACAAGCTATGTGCTTTGCACTAGGACATAATTCTGGAGCACAATATTGAACTTGACACTCGTAGATTTTCAGTAAGCTGAAGATAAATATTAACTTTCCAAGCAATTTATCCATCTTGAGAAAAAATCCAAATCATCAACAATGAAAACTATTGATATTATTTTAATTGCAATTAATCAAATCACAACAAAATCAAAGAAAAAAAAACCAAGCTGAGTCTTAATGCAAAATTATACTCTAAGAGGCTCACAAAACCTCCGACCAAAAACTCCGGTCATCACACACGTACTAAATGTCACAAACTTTTTCCACTAAAAGAATCCACCATCGGTATGGTCATAAAATAACAAAAATAATAGTGTAATGCCACCTAAACTGATAACAAAAAAAATTAAATCTTTTATCAACACCTAATGTTCTGCTGCGGTGAACAGAATTAAGTGCAAAATGCCTCTTTATTTGGGAACGTGATGCTGTTGAAGGAATTAAACTAAATACTTTCATAGACCCGGTTAGATACTCACGTTGGCGTAAATATCTTAATATAGTATAAATTAAGGTAATCGCATTGCTAGTAGTGCTGTTGTGGGAAGAGAAAAACATTCATGAATGAACTGCATGACAGTAGTTTTTGAATATTTACTAACTGGATTAGTGTGGATTATGCAATGTAAATTTGTCAGAGGCTTTTAATTGAAGAAAATGTGGAACCTCAAAGAAATTCTTGTTTGAATTTATTTTTACATTCCTGACCTGTTAACGTGTTAAATCTGGTGTGTATGAATTTTCGAGCTTGTAGTTTTTAAAGTTTTATTAATATATATTTCATTTATTTCCAATGACTAGGAAGGTGGAACAGTTATTAGAAGAATATTTGAACAAAATATGTTGCGACAACGTACTGCACCAGCCGTACTCCATAAACGCGGAGCAATTCTTTTTGATGAAGCCTGGAACGATGAAATGTATAATACATTCATTTCCTGCCCAAATAAATGAAACCCCCGTAGTAAGTCCTAAACCGACGCAAGTCAAAACTTTTGAAAAAGTGTTTTCCTATGCTAAAGTAACAAAGGCACTGATGAGCAGGCATTTTCTTTTTAATCCTAGTAAGCTGCCCAAGAAAAAAGCACATCCAACTCTTGGGCTTTGTCACAAGCATCAGAACCTCAGCTTTACCACCAGACCTCTGCCCAACATGAAGAAGTCCAATTAACAGTCCCGAAGGCAGTCCCAATCATTCTTTGCCCTCCCGAACAGTCGACAGACTGGTACGAGTATTGAAGCAACGCAATGCCGATTTAGTTTCAGCTGAAACGATATATTTAGGCCGGTTTCACAGTTCAAGTTTAAACCAAAGATTAAGTTTAAACTTGAGTTTAAACGAAAAACACGTTTCACAGTGGCTATTAAACTCAAGTTTTAGTTTAAACCTAGGATTAAGTTAAACGCTGGTATGGCCGCGGTTTAAACTGTAGATTAGCATTTTTTGACAGTTCGTGTATTAATCGGGCCCGATTTTCAACTTCAAATTTCAATAAATCAAGTTTTTTTAAAAAATGTATTCAAGCAGCGATGAAGATGCAAGTGATGAATGTGTTTCGATTGCCATGAATCATATGAGGAGGAAAAGGATTGTTAGAACTCGTCCAAATCACTTCAACGAGTGGGACGATGTTGATATTCGCGCTCGTTTCCGAATTTCGAAGCCATCCGCTTATATTCTGCTTGAATTGAGTGGATCAGATATAGAACATTCAACAAATTGGTAAGCGTACACTTACTATGTATGTGATTTCCTACATTTGCATCCTTTGAATAACCAGGAACAATGCTATGTCTCCAGATAGCATGTTGCTCCTAACATTACGGCTTTTTGCAACTGGCTGTATGTTAACCGCCGTTGGGGACTTTTTCGGGGTTTCAAAGTCAACCGCGTGCAGTGTAGTGAAGAAAGTGTCGGATTCCATTGCTATTTTGCGACCATTATTTATTAATTTGCCAGCAAATCAGGATGAAATAAAACGATCAAAATCTAAGTTTTTCGAGATAGCGAAATTTCCAAATGTAATCGCTGCTATTGACTGCACCCATATTAAAACTCTATCGCCAGGTATTTAAACATATTAAAATTGAGTTAAACAAACCTAATTCACATAATTTTTGCGTTTAAGGAGGTAACAATGCGGAAGTTTTCCGAAATAGAAAAGGTTTTTTTTTTCATATAATGTGCAAACATTATGTGATGACAACATGAAGATAATAGATACTGTTGCGCGTTGGCCAGGCTCCACACATGATTCAACAATATTCGACCACTCCAGAGTTTGCGCCCGATTAGAAGCAAACGAATTTCCAAATACCTATGCTGTGGCAGACTAGAATAAATGTTGACATGCCTGAGGAGAGTAAACCAACCTGAAGAAAATTTGTATAATGAAGCTCTTATCCGGACAAGGAATTGCATCGCAAGAAGCTATGGTCTCTGGAAAATACGATTTCCTATATTATCAATCGATCTCAGATATTCACCGACTAAAACCCAAAGTGCGATCGTTGCAACTGTAATCATACATAATACATGCATAATGGAAAACGACTGTATTCCTAATCCGTTAAGCGAAGATTTTGAAAATGCGGTCAATTATGTTCTGCAAGTACCGTCTGAAAATCAAACTGGTTCTAATGATGATAATTTGAATAGACTTTTATTGATAAATGATTATTTCGGAAACATTGTTTTACAAGTAAAATAACAAAAATATTTTAAATAATATAACAGACATGAATATTTCAATTTAACATAAAATAAATATTCTGATTCCAAATAAATTGCGTATAGTAAATATTTGTAGTAAATACAAACCAAATCAAAGCAAAGTTCCATTCAAAAAGTAAAAACTAAGGAAAATTCACGTAGAAACCCTTTCTTTGGTTTATTTAGTTCACAATAGTCGTAATCATGGCAACACAAATAAATAAACTACAGTTTAGTTAAACCGAGGATATATCAGCACTGTGAAACCGAGTCAAGTTTAAACTCCGGATTAATCTTTGGATTAAGGTTAACTAAACTCAAGTTTAAACTTTGACTGTGAAACCGGCCCGCATTCAAATGACACCGAAACCAGCAAGCGATGGTCATTTACGATTAAGAAGATCTTCAATGAATTAAAGGTAGAATACCATGCGTACTACCTTCCTGAAGAGAAAAAACTCGGTGGCGGTAGGCATTCCGCATGCAATAAGAGTTGTCCCGAAAACTCCAAAAATATCAAGAAGGGCATAGCGCAAATAACGCGAGTCAACCTGGCCCATCCACAGTCACCAACCACTTCTAAAAACATACCTAAAGTTTCAACTAATCTTAAGCCTCTTAATCCTCTAGCACAAATGGGACGATTCCTCACCACCATGCAGGTTCAACTTCATTCGGTAAGAAGGACATGATGGCAAAAATGGTACAGGACATGTTCAATACTCAGTATTTTCCAGTATCCTCTCCTCTATCTCACAATAAATAAGAAGAGACAACTGCATCTCTTTACTAACTTGGATTGCACACTCGGTTCTACCCTAAAAATGCGAAATGATTCACTTTTTTAGTGTCATCTCGCTCATACAAGAGATTTTCTCAAAACTTGGTAGACAGCTATGAGTCCCCAGCTATCATTTGTACAGAAATTATAAACTAACGGGTAAGGGAGGAGGCACAACAATTCTAATAAGTTGGTATATGGATCACTACTTTCTTAACACCCAAATCCCTATGGCTATAGAAACCACAGCAATTTAAGTGCAATCAAGCTTTCTGTGTTTTGCTGCTATCTCTGGCATATAGGTATACCACGAAGCGCACGGTACTCGACCTTCGTCGCAAGGCCTTGTTTTGCCAATCTTGCTCGAAATGAACTGTACTTGTTCGTGGTAGGGTCCTCATTTTATCTGCATATCCCTGATGAATTCTCTCATGCCTATATGCACAGCCATATTTTGGATATTGGTATATCTCATAACATTTCCCAAAACATATAGATTAATATTCTTGACAAAAACCCATCGGACAACAAGCCAGTTTTTTTTTAAATTGAAGACGTCTTTATCGCCACTTCCATGAAAGAAAAATTGTTAACCAATTGACAAGCATTCCGTGTCATCATGGCTACTGATAGTACCTCTAAACCGCTCGTAATGACTGAGAGAAGTGAATAGGAGTATTAACCAAAAAGTAAAGTAAAGTAATCTCACGACAAACCTCGTACGGGTCTAGGGGCTGAAGCTGGTAGAGAGCTTCAGTACATTGTTAATACAAGTGTGGAGTGATTAATTCCACGACTCACTTTACCCCTGATTTAAATCAGGTACCTCATCAAAGCTAGATGAACGCAAAGCTTCGTGCGCGGACCCTCGTCCGAACCTGGATTCGAGCCATGCACTGCACACGCAAGGACTACCCACTAGGCTAGTAACTCAAGCATCTCTAGTTAGAATAGCGCAGCGTATAAAATATAGGCTCAACAAAAGACATTGGATAAGACCAAAACCTTCGACAAAGTATAAAACGCTTGGCTAATTGTCAAACTCGATCATCTGTTTTTTTTTTCATAAATCACACTCTCAACTTATTGGTTTCTTCCTACAACGAAGAACCTTTCAAGTTGAAATCGAAAATCACTTTTCTTCAAGAAGTCACATCCAAGCAGGAGTCCCTAAGGTTCAACCCTCTTACCGATTCTGTACAATTTGCGCACCGCAGACATCGTCTGATCCAATAGAGTGAACATATCACTGTTTGGTGATTACACTAGCATCTTTTAACGATCAAAAAAAGGCATTAAGTACCACATCATAACTTCAACTTTTCATAGATTCTATAATTTTTCAAGAAGTCGAAAATGAAAGCCAACACTGATAAAACATAAGCACTCTTTATCATCTAGAAAAGCTACTTGCTCCCCACTCTTTGCTTCAAACGGAGATATCAGGAGACCGTAGGAGATAGACAGGGGTAAAACCAGCGAATGGGCACAGCAGCTCTTAACATTTACACCGAAGGATTCAAAACAATGCTGCAGGAATATGAGGTTGAGCACACTCTGTAGACAGCGATATAGAAACAAACTCCACGCTTACTAATCACTGTGGTACTATCCAGAGGGGGGCCTATGCGAGACGAGAAGCCGCAGAACTAATATTGGTCAAGGGTAGTACAGATGACATGATCAACATTTTAATGATCAAGTTGCAATAAAAGCGCTGATGTCTAACAAATATAGATCGAAGTACACTGTATTCAGACCTTGTGCTTCGTTTCTGTTACTCAAGTAGAGAAAATTCTCTGTCCGATGATCTCATCCAAATAACAACCCAGGACTGTACTGATTGAATTTTTGAATTTAGCAGTTTCTGTATAGTTTGTAGTGTGGTGAAATGTGCATGGAAGAATGGAACGTTAATATACGGAACAAAAACTGCCAAGTGTAAGTTTCAAAGCTGCTTTCGCATAAAAGATTGCTTCTGAATTCATTTGATAAGAAGAGTTTGTAGCATTGCTCGCTCATGTATCAGTCCGCAAAGCGCCAAGTTTCTACCTGTAGGCTCAAATCCCAGGGGTACCGATGGTATTTTTTACATATAATATTTTTTTGCACAGTTTTTATTGGTAAGCCAAGTTTAAGTAGAAGAAGTACGTAACTACAATAATATGATTAATGGTATATTTTCAAGGTTTTTGGAGTTCTTTCGTTTCAACAAAGAGAGAGCACGTGATTTTTTGGAGGCTTTAAGTGCTCTCTTGAAAATTGAAATAAGGATGACTTAAATTCTCAATGGTGTGAGGATGTATTCCGACTCCACTATGAAACGACTGGCTCTACCCTTAGTTTAGTAATAGTTTTCAAATCTATTGTCAAGCCAACATGGACTTTTTATTTAAATAAATAATGCATGGATAAATGATGAATTGGTTTAAGCTGTTTTATTGTTGTTGCATCACAACGTTGCCAAAAATACAAAATATTAACCGAACCACGATTCGAGCCTAATCAGTGAGAGAAAAAATTAATCATAAGGTGAGAGGAGACCCCGTGATAAATAAACAACAACGAATTATGTAATATCAAATGAATAAGTGATTTGGTATTAGACTTCAGCAAACTGATATTAATATCGACTACAAATGCAAATAGATAATAATAAAAGCAATAATAATAAACGTAACTAAATTATTGTCACCAAAAATATATGTACTTACTACTCCTTGATCATTCTCCAATTTTTTTTTATATTATATTTCAATGTGAAATTTGAAACCTTTCGCTTTTTCACACCTGCTCTACATAATTCTATCATGATAATCAAAAAAAGGCCTGACAATATAGACGATGGATAGGCAAGTCAAACTTTACTAATAACATTATAGAAACTCTGTCTCCATTCCCGTTCCGTGGTGAGTAGAGTGGGTTGAGATATGCTGGCAGAGTTTGTGGTAAAAAGATATTAATGGAGAATGACTGCATCATAAAGGCTACGATGTGCATATGACGGGCAACTCAGAAATGCAGGTTAACCAAAATCATGTAGGGGTCATAGAATCTTGTAGCGACTAGATACCTACATGAAATAACTCGGACTGAACCTGACAAACGGCTCATCGGCATCATCACAGATCACTGTCTTGTAGCATCTTACGCCTTGAGATTTTGACTCCTAGCCAGTGACACCTGCAAGAAGCGTTTAGGACCGGGAGTTTCCTATGTTACTGTCCCGCACACTGTTTCAGTGCTGCTTCGACCGCACGCACGTGGGAGGGCATCCTTCAATTCAGGTAGATGGCCACTTGGTCTAAACGTTTAAGCTCCAGATATTCTTAAGTGGTATCGTATTCAAAACTAGTAACCTTATTTTACCCAGAAAAACCAAACCTAGCGTAAATGCCACCGATTTTAGATAAAGTTCATTTCGTATATCAAAACAGGAATTGGAAAAAATGCTTCTTATAGTAAAATGACAATGCATTTTCTTTGGTAAATATGCGGATGATTTACTGCTAGTCACATAATTCATTTTAGCTGAAATAGTCAGCAAAAGTGTATCTGATTTCGTTCCATTGTTATTAAGACCACATTGAATGTGAACACGCTTCTACCGCCACAATACCCATCAATTTATCTCTACAAGGTTTTTTTATACTATTTTAATACCAAAATAAAATGCAATGATTTAGATGTCCTTAACTACTTGAGACTCAGAATAATCAAAAACTCCAATAACTTTTCATAGGCAAAATAATCCATGACCTTAAATTACGCCATGCAATCAGATAGAAAAACTAATTAGATAAACGTTCATTTTAATTATTTTGACACCGAAGCCACTGCCGAAAAAAACTATAGTCAATCTAGCAACTTCAAAGTCAATTTATCATTGACCATAAACTACTTACCTACAACTATGATTTCAAATTGCCACCATAAAATTACCGAATCTGCACTTACTCTTGTTGCTCATCTTCTACCATCAACAATAGCAACAACACTTTTCAGTTTGGTACTTGCACTTGTGTTCACACTTACCTAACCTCATCCACAACACTGTTGCTGGGTTAGCTCTGGTTGCAGTTCATATTACATACGTTTTTCTTTTGCTTAATATAACTAACTGATGGCTCCGAACTTCGAAATGGGAATAGATTGCCGCGAAGAACACGCATCAGCATGAATATGAGTTTGCCTGACCCAGACTAGCTTAACCTTAGCATGAACTCCATGAAACGAGTTCCGAGTAGAGTAGAGGAAGAAGAAGCAGAACAGCAGCAACAGCAAGTAGAAGCAGAAAAGAGGTTAAATCTTGTTCGGCGAATTGAAGTTTCTATTGTTGCGGCATGCTGACAGGATGAGAACTGGAACTTAGAAGCGAAACTCGCAGAGGAAGGGGAAGACGGAAAAGTGAGTTGATTGCTAAGTAGAACACTTGCGATTAGAATGGTTTCGTTTGGAGGTTCTGACGGCGGTGCTAATCAAGGTTACATGTGTACTGAAAGTAATTGACTTGAGGATTCGAGGAACTATCGAGTTCGACTGTTGAGTTGATAGGTTCAATTGGGGCTGAGACCTATGATCGAATTGAAATTGACTTGAGATATGTATGAAAGGTTGATTTGTAAGTTTTCAAAGATGTCATACATGTGCAAGAAGAGTACATAGTTCATAGACTAGCGGATTGTTAGGCCCCAAATTTTATTGCATAAGAGAAGCGCTCTATCGAATCTCAATTTTTTAAACATTTCTGGAATGTCTGGCTGTAACCAAGAAACGATTATCTAAGGGACATACTCAAACCCACCATGATATTCCTCTCAAGGCATTCAAAAGCACCAGCTTAGCATCTTTCCCCAAAAAAAGTAAACAATTTATCTTTTGTTACGTCCAGTTGATGAACAAGAGTTGCAAATCATGCTTCATACAAACTGAAGCAGTCTCCAAATCACGCAAATAACGCAACAAAACTATCAAACTTTCTAGCTATCGTCCCACAACCTGTTCACTATCTTTTGCCGATTATCAAACAAAAGACCAACACTTGACAAAAATCCACTGGCAATTCAAACTAATTCCGTTCCAGTCTTGACAATAACGTTTGAAAACAGAGTACAAAACCTAGTCGATTGTTTACAAAGACATCCATGTTTGTGACACCTTGAGAGCTTTCACGTGCACTCAATTTCACTTGCTGTAACACCTTCTCAGTTAAGGACCAGCTCACGTTCATCCATAGTGTCATAAATACGTAACACTGGGCATTGCAGCCAAGAGATGCTATGACTCGTCAAATCGAAAAGATTCAATCAAATTATCCAACTTCCTGGCTCAATGGCGCAATCGAATCAAACCGATGCAAACACGATATCGAAACATTCATCAATTTCGGCTTGCGAAAATTCGCACTGATCCAAGACATTTGTCTTATATCTTGCTCCTCTGGTCGGCGCTATCAACATCTCCTCAAAGTCATAGGCAAACGCTTTGGACGCGTAATGTTGAAAAATCCGAACAAAATAGGCCACAATTGCACTTGAACGGCCGCCGGCGGTGGCGGTATTTCGGTGCAACAATTAAATGAAAAAAAGATGAAAATGAAAATAATTCGCCGCGTTAATCGAAAAGATACTGTTCGAATTGAAGATAAATAGAAGGCGAGGTGATGCGTACTTGTGTTGGCGATAATGATCCGATTGCAAATAGAGTGAAAGTGTCTTGGGATATGAGCTCGCAACAATGCAACGGCGGCAAGAGTAACGGTTAGGCATCATGGTGGCATCTTGAACTGAGTCCGTAGGATGTGTTCTGTGTTTGAATTTATTTCAATTGTTTCATACACACGGGACTTTATTTACAATGATTACGTTGGTCGAGTGCCGGCGACTGAAGAAAGTCGTCGTCGACATACAAGTGCAGGCTCTGAAGCCGATGTTGTAATTTAGTCGGAATTTAGTGAAATTTATTTTCATAATAGATGATAATTGTGGATTTTTTTTCCAATTTGTTGCTGAAGAGGCTTGGGCAGCGCGTGCGATTAATTGCAGCTTTTAGGTGGTTCGAAAGAGGTTTCTTTCCTCTTTTTAATGAATATGATGAATTGCTGTGCATTAGTTTGTATTGGCTGTGATAGTTTGATGAATAGCTTATTGAATTATGTCCAAAAACTACACTTCAAAGTCTAAAAGAAAAGGTAACGAGAGAAGTACAATGCTTCATCACATATCGCCCAATAGCGTATTGGGTTAGAATTTAACATCAAACTAGTAGTGACGGGCAGCATAGACATTCATTTCTGGGCTTCCTTTCTAAAGCCTAGTCACCGTTTCTTCAGCTGGGAGCCTGAGTAATTGTTATGGAAGTCGCAAAAAAAAATTTGAAAACGTTACTGAAGACAAAAATTACGGCGATCTGGTTTTCGCCAGACCTGTCATGGTGACTGATTGGTCAGATTGTCACCGGTAGACTGACAGTCTCTGGTTGGTGAAAAAAGTTAAGTGGAACATTTAGTCTTTCTTCAAATTTTCCATGTTTTACACTTCGATTTCGTAAATTATGTAAGTTTTGCAGTTACTTGCAGGCTCTTGAATTACGTATTCATCTTGGCATTTAACATTGTTAATAAAACCATAAGAGCTCGTTACGAAAAGTAGAGTGAAACGTTGTTTATTCTTTACTGTTTAGTTGTGCGCTGAGAGATAAATCTTGGTAAAATCAACAATTTTCCTTAGTTGTTTTTGCTTCAACCACGGGCTATAGTTAAAACAACCATAAGAAAATTGTTGATTAATTTTATGCACCATGACGCGTGATTGATAAACAACGTCCGTGGTGCGAAAAAAAGCAAAAAAAAGTAAGCAAAAAAAAGTAAGCAAAAAAAAAGTGCAAAAAAGTAAGCAACCACAAACTATGGTATTCCAACAATGTACATAGTACGAAATAGTAAATGAATTTAGTCTGTGGTGTAGAATTATGTTTGTTGAATTTAACAATTGTAGAGTGGTTCGCTTACTATGATAATTGTTGATAATTCAATATTTTGTACACTCAGAAAAATGCCATTTAATAGAATCAAATTTAAATCAAAAGTTGAAATCACTTTGAAATAAAAAGCGAATCTTATATGAATTCCACTTTATTATCAAAATTTTCTTTTCAAATCAAAATTTTTCATTATTGAATTAAAAAGAAATTTTTGAATCAAAAATGTTCAAATATGATGTGGCGTCATATACGTTTTCTTTTTAATTCAATGATTTAAAATTTTGATTTGAAAAGAAAATTTTTATAATAAAGTGGAATTCATATAAGATTCGCTTTTTATTTCAAAGTGATTTCAACTTTTGATTTAAAGTAATTCTAAAAAAGTGATTTAAAGTGACATTTTTCTGAGTGTAGTGTTAAATAAATCGATGCTCATTTTTCTATAGATCAACTATTTATCGTACTTATGAACTAATTAGCACAGTTGAATCCTCGAAGGTATCGATATTTTTTGTATTAGCAAAGTCAACTACTTTTGTATGGTAGTTCATTCGACAATTTTGAATGAATTGTTGCATTACTATGACTAATAGTTAAATCAACCACGACTTTTACTTTCAGTGTAGTTTATTACCAATATGATCAAATTTCTGTCAGGTGAGTAGTCATGCTATCCAAATATCTCTTCGGTGAGATGAGCTCCTGATATTTGTATTTGAAGTTGCTGCAGAATTAAAATGATATTGTTGTGTTTTTTACTTGAAGAACATTTCATGAGTTTGTGGTTTTCTGCTTTTTTTTTCAATAAACTAGCTCTTTTATTGCCACTTAATACATATTTATTCAAGAAACCATCGACAGAGATAAATCATTTAACTTCACACGGAACGATTCACTTCTAGGCTGTTTTGGACTTTATTGGCCCTATAAGAATTTGCTGGAACCCCATTGAATCTATATTGAAATCATGTTGCCTTTTATCGTTTTAAAATCGAACAAAAGTATAAAATAGGCAGTCAAATAAAATAAACTGAAAAAACTGAATTAGCTTTTTGCACTAAATCCAATTGATAGCTATCCAGTTTCTGCATCATTTTCAATGTAGTTCATTCGTTTATACCCGTTAATAAAAGGGTATAAGCAAAAAACGCACCAATTGTGTTAGCAATCACATCGTCAACCATAACGGATGTCAAGTATTTGTGAGGAACTGTTTTTTTTTTTGTTTTGCACGTTGTAAGTTATAGCTGCTGATAATTTGTTTTGCTAAAGAACATAATATAGAATATGTTTGATAAAAGCTTATTGTCCTACTTTGTTTTGACCTACTGGTCAGAGCAAGTATACGGTTTAAGTACGGTATAGTTTCGTAACAAGACTGACAAAACTAAAATGTTGTAAGTGTTGTAGCAAGTAGCGTAGCACACATAAAAAAAGATGTTTGAAGTATTAGACCTAAAATGTCTGTTAAAGAAAAGCTAATAAAATTTTAGATTTCGTCTAATTACGTTCAATGTTTATAATACAATACAATTGATGTAAGAAAACATGATAAAAGAGCAAAAAACTTATGTTACTCTCTCATTTAAGCGGCATGCATTTAACCGTATTGATTCGGTTGTTATGTGTGCCTTAGGCTTGTTTCACACGTACGAGATTCCATTCGGTTCGGTTCGTTTTCGGTTGCAACCGAAAACAAACCGAACCGAATGAAACCCCTTCACACATACACGGTCCCTACACAGTTCATATTAGGTTTTGTGTTTTTTCATTAAAAAATTCATTAAAGTCTTCAGAAATTTCCACACAATCGTTTTTTCATGCCTCTTGCGTCTTAAATCTATGTTCATATTTTGCACAAGTTTGGTCCCACAGTGCTATTTTAGATTGCACAGCACAAATAACCCAATCCACATCAACATCTTATAAATCGCTCATTTTATCAGAAAAACTACGACTGATTATTTCAAAAAAATTGGTGGTAATTATAAAACTAATTAAAACTGACTAAACTAACTAGGTAAAACGTCTAAATATTTCAAATTAAGAGATCCAAACTGATAATTTATTTTTTTTAAAAAAATTCAAATGATCCAATCAGTTTGAAACCGAAACTAAACCGTGCATGTGTGAACGCCTTGATTGCTTTCTGTTCCCTGGACACGAATTCGCACCTAATAGAAACCTGAGGAAACCCTATTCGTGCTCAGGGAGTATGTATTCGGTTCTATACGGTTTCTATTAGGCACCGAATACAAACCGAATTATCGTTTCACACTTGTCGGTAGCGATCGAAAATGAACCGAACCGATTGAAAACTCATATGTGTGAAACAAGCCTAATGGTTTGGTTTCATCTAGTATAATATTCGCAACTTTATTGAAAATGAGAACATTGTTCTTGGCATGATCTCTTCGCACCTCGAATGCTTATGCAACACCTTCAGAGCGAAATTTATTTAAATAACCTCGAAATATCATTCAATCGTGTTGCTCTTCAGTTACACAGTTCTTCTACTTTATATGAAAGCGTCCAAGAGCAGGAACACAACAGATCTCAGAGAGGGACGAACACTTTTACACCTCACAGTCACATATACTAGTGAGCATGTCACCTGGACGCGGTGTAATTAATCATGGCTAAACAAACGTTTACAATCGATTAGAATTCTAATTTTAATCATTATTTGCAGATAGCAAAGGAGACACGTTAACTATCATCTCATTCAAATCTCTAAATTCAAGGAACTGCAAGTAACAGACATTCAAGCTTAAAATTCACGGAAACCCTTCACGAAATCTTCTAACACAATATGTTTCTTGGGGAAGATTTTAACGCTTACAATTGCTGCTAACGTTCTGTGAAAAAAATCTAGCAAGTCATTACCTGCATAGATTCTCTACAGATACTTCGTCCAGTCCACTCATTTCTGTAGAACCTATGGATTTCGATCCCATATGAGTATAACGCAAAACATAAGCCAAAACACACCTATTAACATTCTAAATTAACTTCCCTCAGATCGTAAGCCAGTTATATTTCGAATTGAGGACTTATTTAGGATAATGCAGGATCAAATGGAAAACCTTCCATATACTTTTGGCCAGCAAAAGGTGTTTCCAAATACCAGTGACAATCACTAATCTGAAGAAATCCACAGACCTGCTCGCTGAAAAATATTCCGATATTAAAGACACCTACGAGCTACTGCATTCGAGCAAAATCTAGATAGGGAGACGAAATCAAATCAGGGTAGGTCTATGAGATATCCTAGATTAAAATAGGACGCAACTCGGTTAACAAATGTTATTCATGGTCCGATCATTCAATTCAAAAATGAGCTGTGGAAACCATTCATGCACATTTATGACCCTTGTTCATAATGAAGGCTGTACAAATGTTTCATAATGAAAAATAAGCCAGCCATGCCACCCATTAATGCAGGTCCTGAATTAAAGTATAGTAAATCAAGCAAATTCGAGACCTTTGTAGATAGTTAGAAGCTCCGATTCCAGGAGAACAACCACTTAAATGACGACCTTGAAGGTGAAGATCGTATTGAACAGACTGCATCGAATATTATGCTCAGCAGAACATAGTGTGGGAATATAATACATCCAGCATCATTGGAGGAAGTAAAACTTCTTGTAAAAGATCTCCAACAAATGAAATTGCCAGGGTCAAATAAAGTCATCAGCCTATACCTTTTCCATCCAACCAACTTACTTTGGAAAATTGTAGGAACGACTAACACTAGGATACTCTGCTCTTTCATGTTTCGCCGTTGCACGCTAGGACAAGGAGTTTAATCTGGAAAGAACATTTAATGAAGATGAGCACCGTGAAGGACGTCCATCCAGATCACTCACTGAAAACAACGTGAAAAAAGTCGAAGATGTCGTGTTGGCAGATCTAAAAGTGACTATAAGGCATGTAGCTGAGGCCACAGAGATCTCGTATGGCAGAATCGTTGCGCAGCAATTACATATGAAGAAGGTCTCTGCGCATTGGGGGCCGAGAATGTTAATCGACGAGCAAAAGAAGAAACGAGTCAACATTTCGAGGGTGAATCTTGAAAAGTTTCAAGCAGATCATGATTATGGACGAGACCTGGATCCACCATTTTGATCCAAAAACGAAACCGTAATGAACGACGTGGAAGCGACCTTTTTCAGTGACGCCGAACAAATTCAAAGTGTCGAGCTTGGTGAGGAAGGTTATGGCACCCGTTTTCGGGACGTTGAAGGAACTATTATAGAAGAATGTTTGGAAAAAGAAAACACTACACCAGGCTCTTCGCAGACTAAATAAGAAGATTGTGGGAGGCAAAAATTTATTAAGGCAAAAAGACGCGGCAAACTGCGAACCGGCATGCTGTTTCATCAAGATAACGCTCCGGTTCACAAGGGTGCAGTTGCGATAGCTGCAATTCAATAAACAGGATTCGAACTACTTTAGCATCCACTCTATTTGCCAGATCTAGCTCCGAGTGACTTCTGTCTCTTTCCTCGGCTCAACGTACACCTTCGAGGCAAGAAATTTTAAAATGAAAGCGAAGAGATGGCCGCTGTTGAGACGTTTTGGGAGAGTAGAGACAAATCATTTTTTAAAAGGGTATTTTGGGTTTGGAAAAAAGATGGACCTAATGTACTAACTTGTTAGGAGACTATGTTGAAACATAAGTATTTTTTTAAGTTTAATCACCTTGGTTTATATAGATTGTCATTACTTTTGAACAAACCCTCGTAATTTTAGGCACACACCACCCACATAAGGTTGTCTATTTTCCAAAGCGTTACCATAACTAAGCTATGTCTGTTTTTATTTCACATATGTATTTACTTGTTGCGATGTTTTGTTCCTGAGAAATAAAGAGTTCCCTGAAAGCTCACTCAAAGGTTCACCGCCGTCAATATATTAATGATATGTTAACTTTAGCTTACTCCTTGTATACGTTATTTCCTGAAAAATTTCAGCTGATGATTTATCATTGAATTGTTTTGTTTATGCATTAAAAGAAATATGAATTTTTAGGCAAAGGAATTCCAAAACGAATATTCTTGCTGAGCCAGAAATTGTCAAAGACTGTGGCTCAACTATTACTTGATTCCTTTTTCTAAGAAGGCATTAATTAGATGTTCTTATGAAAACTTTTCAACCCATTTTCTGAAAACCTTTTGAAAAATTGTAATGAAATACTTTTTTTATTTTGAGCTTTAAGTGAGCAATACATATTTTTTCAATATAGCTTGTGCACAAATACAATTTCTTGATACCTTGATTTCTTTATTATCCATCATTCACAGGTATTTTCACAAGATGATTACTCAATTTCATTTGATGAACAATAGGTCAGAATGTCCCATTAGTTTTCGTCGGTAATGATTTCATAAACGTTTGACCACTGCCATAAACACAACCACTAAACACACTTACCATGCTGACCCCAAAATAGTGCACAAAGCACTTTCTCAATAATCATCAAGCCAAAACCCATCAAACATCTTTAAGAACTCTTGAAACTATCAACTATTACTTCAACTGCGTGTAAACATTTCGAAATTGCAATAAAAAACATACATTCATGCATGCAACGAAAAAATCCTCGACACTTCACATACTAAATGCAAGAAGACAAATTGTTACTTGTGCAATTCACCCACTGTGCGCTGCTACTGTTAACGGTTGCATTTGACCATGTCACAGCTGATTTGCATGCATCGAGACCTGCAAGTTGAAGAATAGGTGCTCACTAAAGTACGATGACAAATTTACGACTTGGGTGGAAATTTAGCCCACAAAAATGTGCAAATAAAATTTAACATGAAATGCTAAATGCAGTGTATAATGATGGACTCATGTAATCGAAAAGCTTTAAAACTCAATGTTGTATGCATACCATGATTTTAGGGTATTTGTTGTAAATATTTTAAATTGTCAATTCGAATTGTTAATGTGATTGAAAGAAGGCCTAGAAAAATATTGTGACAGTCGTTTGAAGTAGTTTAGTGCTGTACAAACACTTGTTTGCTTGATTTGAAGAAAAAGTAAAGGTCTCAAGAGACAGCCTTGAAGTTCATCAGGTTTCAAATGATGGTTTGGGTCGGGTTTTCAAGATTGGAAGCATATTTAGTCGAGTCATAAACTAATATAAAACTTTACTGATGGAGACAGCATAGTTAAGTTAGATTTACTTGAATAATGCATTCTAAGAATGCACTCACTGTTTTATTTCAATATTTTAGCTGCTCTAATGTTTATTTGGTTAAACTCTCATGCATTAATTTATTATTAAAACTTGATTAAACTAGCTTAAACCAAAAATTTGCTCCATTCAAAATTCACCATCCTATTAAAACCATCCAAAAACACTTCAAATCACATATCTACACTTTTCAATATAACATTCTGGTTTTTATGGACTCATCGCAAACCGCTTCGGCAACCATTACGCTCGACAACGGCTTCCTAATCAAAACGGAAAAATGTCCTCATTCCGATAGATCATTTTGAATTCAAACGGCCACGTTCATTCATTTCGTTCAACATATCATCAAAATTCGTAGGTAAAATCTGATAATCTACACTAAATCCTATCAGTATCATTGCTGACTCCTCGTAAATAATTAATAAGTTTGTTCACAATCCGTTACAGTTCAATTGGAATGACGGAGGAACGGCTACGCGATAGTAAAATTAGACTGGTTGAAGTTTTCTGGAAAAGCCACAGCGTGGATGACCGTTATCAGCTTTCATATTTGATAGGCTGCTGATGAAAATGAAAATTGCAATCAGAGAAAAGGCAGCGAGACATGAGCCGCTTAGAGTTATGCTGGGAAAAATGGATCTCATGTGGTCGATATTGGTACTATTGATTGATGAGAATTTTTCAATGATTAAATGTCACCTAGCGATGTAATACTTTCATTTGAATGACATTTTTGGAAATATATCTATCTTATTTAGGGCTGACAACGCATAGTTTTTTTTAGTGAATCAGCGGGAGATGTATGTTAATTCGATTTACATTGACCATTAATATAAAACAAGAGTGTGAAGTCCACGTTTGTTGCCTTTCCATATCCGAGCCTAACATCCATTTATCATTAAAGAAGAAGAAGAACATTAAAGAAGAAGAAGCGAAATTTCCATCAATACTTTGGTAACTGTTCCTTGTTCTAACAAGCAATTACATCCTGAATTCCTCTATTTTAAAGAACTTCAGCCTCGATTATTTTCGATAAAGTTACGCTGCGGCTGGAAGCTGAAACTAAAAACTTAAACTGAATCTAATTCAGTTTTAGAATGAACCAGAGTATTATAAGACAGCTGCTGCAGTAGAATGCTAAAACTGAAAGCTCTTGCTAAAAACTGAAACTTCTGTCAAACTGAGCTTTCAGATACTAAAAGTGAGGAATGAACATGTTCATTATTTTCAGTTTTTGTTTTGACGTTTTAGTTTTGGCTTCGGAATTTGTTTGTTGCTGAGAGCATAAAGACATCCGGAGAGGCGATGTCCATTTAAAATGCATTGAAGAGAATCCGACCACTTTTCATGTATCTTCAATGTCAATTCCCCTCTTTATATCCTTATTGTCAAAGTGACAATTAAACCAATATAAACAATTTGAGTCGGTACGCAAATAAAATCTTGTTTATATTAAATTCAGATGAATTTCGTGTCGAGTCGACTAGTGCGGTTCCCAAAAACGTTAGTGTAAAAGTGGAAATCGTGAGTTTTACTAGGTGAAAGTGTTCGAAAAGTGAGAAATTGCATTTAAGTTTGAAATAAAGTTTGTTGTCCCGAATTGTGGCAATCGTTCGCAATGCCGGCCATTTGGAGTTTCTTTTCACAAGTAAGTAATAAACAAACGATGTGTTTTGCAAAATTTTGTGTATTTCGGGAACTTTTTACAAACGAATGTGTCTATTTGAACCTTTTCAAATATTGTTTACATGTTCACGCGAATTTTCCAATAGCCATTTTGATTGCTGTCAAAAAAACACAAAGCAGTAGAGTGCATTAATAGTTTCGGGGCAGACTCCGAGTGGAAACAAAATGATATAAAAATTTATTTTTATTGCACGCTTTGTGAAATATAGTTTTCTCCACATTTCCAGAAAATGAACAAGTCAGATTAATTCGGACTATTTCTCTTGGATTTCCTGACCTTATCATTTAAAAAAAACTTCCCGAGTTTGTTCAAATCATTTCCATCAACATGATTTTATACAAATTCAGGGAAGAAGGCTACTGAATGCTGAAGCAATTCCAAAAGAAAATTCCAAAATTGTAAGTAAATGCATCATATGTATTAAATTTGAATAAAAATGTTTATTTTTTATTTGCAGAGCAATGAAAGTAATCACCTTGGCTAGCTTTTTACTGGAACGCCTATAAGTTCATCAGATATGATAGCAAATGAATTAATGCCGTTGGTATGAAATTTTGACTTTGTTAATTATATTCAAATACAACAAAAGTTAATTTTTCCCGTACAGTAAAACCTTATGTTTGCTAAATTTAAATATGCCATAAGGCGTTTATACTATTTTTGAGTCAAATTTATAGATTTATGGCACAAATTCATAATACATTTGAGTCTAACTAATATTAATTCCTAAATTTTCGATACCTATTCATAATTTTTCGAGTGAAATTCATAATTTTTTTTAGTCAAATTCATAATTTTTTTGAATCAAATTCATAATTTTATAGTGTTGAAAATTTATGAATTTGATTTGAAAAAATATTAATTAGACTCAAAACTATTATAAATTTGTGCCATAAATCGATGTATTTGACTCAAAAATGGTATAAAACAAGTATGCTGAAAGGAAAAAAACATATTCCGTGCCTTTTCAGCCTTGAAGTTAAAAATCAATGTACACAGCAAGTTGAAAAGAGTATAAATAAAAATATAAATTACAAAAAATTATAAATTATATTTATAAATCTGAAATAAAATATGCCTTTTTCGGAATAACAAATTGTTTCATTGTGTTCATTGTATTTGCTTTACAGACAGTATTCAGTAAAAACTTCCTAGATTTTATAATAACGAAATTGATATTTTGTATTATTCAATGTTTTCCCATCACTTACATCAGTACCAAGCATTGCCAAGAGGTAAGCCAGTATAAACGGATCTAATTTTTTAAACCACTTTCGTGTTAAATAGTGCTTGTTATAAGTTTGAATAAATATTTAATTAGGATATTCTACAATTTTTATGCATTACATGTATTTGTGTTCTGTTTCCATTTCTATCATGGGAAAACAGTTAATCTACAGCAAAGCAACGAATAATCCAGTCTACTGTAGCTTATTTCTACTCCCTGTTTCGAAAATTCGTGCGGTGATAATAAGAAAGCTAAAAAATATCAAATAAGTAAATAAATATTAATCATTCACTTACAATATTCGAAATTTTCATATTTGAAACTATTCACACATAATATGTCCCCATCAATTTGATAAATGGGGAATTACCTACGCCCCGAAAATTTCAATCTATCATCGGGGTCGCAGGTGATGAGGAAAAGTGGCCATGCCTTCGGCCCCTCCGAATGTCTTTATGCTCTCAGGTTTGTTGCATATTTTGACAGTACATTTTGACAGAATAAGAGCAATGACAAAATTCACAGCAGAAGAAGAAGAGATTTTGATCGAGTTCGTGAAACAGAATGAATTCATTTATAATGTTTATCATTCTGAATACCGGAACGTGGAGAAAAGAAATAGCATTTGGGCGAGATTAGCTGCCGATTTAAAAAAATACGGTGATTAGCCAGACTTTATTTTCCTTTTTAAAAATATATACAGTTGGTGGAAAAAGTTAAGGCACAAACTCTCAGTAAAACTTATTTTTAATGCTATTTTAATCATAAATGATTGTGGTTTTGCATTCAATTAAAAGTTTTGGTTGTTTACTTTAAGAACAATATCCAAAAAACTGGAAATAAAACACATTTCGCAACATCAACGTAAAATTTTAAAATAAAAGACACAGAGCAGTTTTATCGGAAATTATTTATAATTCCTGGAAAAAAAAGTACCTTTAAATGTACTTGAAAACATGAAAATATGATATTTTTATTCAGTCTAGTTTGAAAAAAGTAACTTTAAAATAAATAAAGTATAAAAAATATGTTTTTTGTTCTTACTAAGAGTTTGTGCCTTAACTTTTTTTACCCACCGTAGATATTCCAAGTAATTCATATTTTTCGTCGATACATTCGTCCTGCCATGAAACTGCACCTGATCCATTAAAGTAGTTTTTAAACTGCTTCCGAACGTCGGCTGTGGCGAAAGAATTTCGACCTTCAGCTGCAGGAGCGATTGATAACAATTTTTCTACCGGCAAGTCTAATGAATCACCATCGATTTTAGATTTATTGAGCTTGGTGGCTGAATTTTTGAATCACATAATAGATTATGCAGGCAGCATGCAACGGCAATTAGGTTATCAACGCGATCAATGCTTATATTGATCGGTGTGTAACAGATTCGGAAGCATTGGCTCAAGAATCAAAAGGTTATTTTTGTGGTGCGGCGACCACGGCTATGCCGATAATTAGACACCAACTTGCTTTTATCTGTGATTGCTTGCTTCCTTGGATATGACTTCATAAGATTGGTGTGCGATGCAAATGCTTCATCCCCAAGTATAACGTAAGGTAATTTTATGTCGGTGTTAGGTAGTGTTGCTGGTTCTGGAATGTTAAACGTACCAGCCTTAATTTGTTTGCCTATTTGGCTATATATGCCTGCATCGCCTTCACGTCCGTACGATCCTATGTCTACTGCGATGAATTTGTAATTAGCATCGACTATGGCTAGTTAAACTACAGAATAAAAATCCTTGTAGTTGTAAAACGATGAGCCACTTTTAGATGGACACCAAATTCGCACATGTTTCCCATCAATAACTCCAACACAATTTGGATAATTCCATCGGGTAAAAATAATAATCTGCATTTCTTTTAAATTGTACTTCAGTTGCTAAGCGAAAATAACTGGGAACAGGATCAGCTACCCCAAAAATTAGAACAAGAATGGGGCAGCTTTCATTTCTTGATGGAATTGCTGTGGTAGCGAAGGAGTGAGTACATCATTTAATTTGGCATGCTTTTTATGAAAAGAAAATTACAATACCGTGCGTTTTTAGGAATACTCTTTCTAACATTAAGGTGGAATGCCATGAGCTGATGAAAAACCATCAATTGACTGAAAACTCTTATGCATATGACAATCTATGTTCGTTAAGTGACTCGATATTAGCTTCAGCAATATCCCCTGATTTACAGGAGTCAGCTGCATCAAAGTCCACTTCGTTTACATTCGAGTGCGAAAAATTTGTATCTACAATCCCTACAGAAGAATCGTCTTGTAAACCACCAACTAAAAAGCGGAGAGGTATGCGCAAAGAAAAAGATGCAGTGTCTAACATTGCGTTAATGCAAAAACGCACGGAAATGCTGCAAACTTTGCTGGATAATAGCGAAGAAGGGAAAAGACTATGAACGCAATGGAACATTTTTCGCAGTCCGTTTGCGAAACGGTTCTTTCTTTCTCAGAAAAGGACCAAATAGACATGAAAATGGCTATAAATACAATTGTATGCGAACGGCAAATGAAGTTGGCGTTAGAGAAGCAGCAAGTCCAAGTATTGGATTTAAACTATACTCTCGGCTTGAATCCATTACTTGGACTTTCAATTAAAGATGGTATGGTTCAAAGGTCCATCAAATATGAAATAAATTTACAATAAATAATAAAAAAACCTTAAAAAAAACACCGAGCTTTTGTCTTGGTGATATCGGTTTTAAATTCGCATTTGTTTTACAAGCTGCTTTATCGTTTCTGACTGCGTTTAAAACAAATTAAAACAAATGCGGCGAAAGGCAGAAATATTCTTTAAACCTGATACAACCAAGTGGCAGTTAATCAGCAATTCTTGCGCTCCTTCGTTTTGCCTGCTAGTGAAAGAAGGTGCTATTGTTCTGCGTCATTTTATTTCAGTCAAATCTTATTCTAGTTGCACAATATCACATATCACATTGAATAACACAATGTCCAACACACACTTTCTTCGTTGATTATTTTGCCAAAACGTATTCATTTTACAATCGCGAACACACAAGAGAAAGACTTTACACGATTCCTGTCTGTCATATACGTTTTAGTTTGAGCAACAAGCGGCAGCATTTCCTTGCTAAACTAAATCGAAAATGACGTCATTAAGCTTTGCTAACCTGAAAACCGAAATATGTTTTAGTTTTAGTTTTAGGTTTCAGCTCCCAGCCGCAGCGTACCTTAACCATTCTACCTTTTATTTCTTCAATTATTCATGAAGTTTTAGCAACCATTTTAAGACTGATAAGCTAAACTACGAAGTTAGATCAAATATGAACGAGAATTTCTCCGCTACGCACTAGAGTGAATGAGTAAAGCGAAGTTAGTTAGAAGGTGGTAACGTGGGGGTAGTGGAAATGGGAAGCAGTGCCCACCTGGTCGTTCAAACGGCTCTAACAGTGTGCACGAAAATGAGCGTGAAAGTGGTCCTCTCATCCGTTGCGTAAATTTCAAATTCCTTGCAAAGGAAGGCGTACACTCAGCTAAAATTATTCTAGGCCACGTAACAAATTTGGTGAATCTACCCTCTTACAGCTCCGAGTTTATCACTAGCATAAAACTTTCTTCAAGGGGCGAGAAAAGGTCTAAAATGAGCATCTCTCACGAGCATTCATTCATTCAGCATCTCTCACGAGCATTCATTCAGTTCATAAACTTATGCCTCGTTTACACATATGGTGAACAATTCGTCAATGGACTTGGGAAATTACTTCCCTCCAGGTTTTGGCGAAAAAACAGGCGAGAAATTATGTCGATGGATATAAGTCGGAGATGTTAAAATTTGTCACAACTAACGTAAATAAAAATTAATGATTTCAAACTGCAAGTGGTCACATCAGCCAAGTATGCACTGTGAGCTGGTGTCTGATGAGAATCAGTGCATACTTTCGAAAACACTTTGTCAAAAAAAAATGTTTGAAGTAAATTTTCAATTTTAATCATCCCGCAAAAACAATTCCACTTTCTTTACCTACTCTTAGGCATTATGAGCCTAGTGAAAATTTCAAAACGATTATAAAAACAGAGCGTAAAACATAATTGATGTTTCTTCCCCATTCTTATTTTTTGCAAATGTTTATTTGCCACATAAATATAGGGGTACCTACAAATTCATTAAAACACCCGCTACCGCTAAAGGGTTAAAGATATTTTTTTCGAAAATCTTATCTTACTTAACTTATTATCACCAATATCTCCTGAAAATTTCAGCTTTATCGCAATCCGGAGAGTAACCCACTGAAACGGTTTTCCGCTTGCAGTAAAATATATTTTTCGTTGCGTCTTTAGTACCAGCAACTAGTTCCACTTAGTTTAAAAAAACCAATAGGAAACTTTCGCGAAATATAATTTGCATACTCTTATTTTTTGATACTCACTTTTGGATTGTTATGTATTCTTAATTCTTTTATCACAATCATTCGAAATTAATGGACAGCAATTTCACGGAAAAATGTTCTGTATATTGTTGTTTTTATTATCATCTCATACAAAAATTATATATATATATATATATATATATATATATATATATATATATATATATATATATATATATATATATATATATATATATATATATATATATATATATATATATATATGTATATATATATATATATATATATATATATATATATATATGTATATATATATATATATATATATATATATATATATATATATATATATATATATATATAAATAAAACAAAGTCAGGTTAGTTACACCAGTTATAGCTCAAGAACGGCTGCACAAATTTTAATGACCTTTGATTTGTTGGATTTGTCCTTGGCCCTAAAAGCAGAATGTTGCAGCAATTCATCGTTTCATACATTTTGTATGAGAGAAAAATTTAAATCCGTATTCAACACCAATGAGCTAGCTGAAAAGATGTGCGCCGCGATTTTTCAGTGTCATTTACATATCTGCGAGCTAGAAGATCTAATTTTTCACCACAAAGGCGTAATGCAATTATACTCTGATGAATATTATATTGACTGAATATTGCGAATCAATCCACTGCAGATGAAGAAGAAATCGAACGATAAGAGCGCCGCGTTAGTTCCCAACGGGGAAAAAAAACCCGGAAACATACTCTCCGTAGACATTCCGGATAATGCATCGAAGGATTACAGATAAATACCATTCCCGTCAGCTATGAGGAATGTGTGTTCAAACTTGGGCTGGGGGCCGATCATATCTCTGCATGATCCGAAATGTGAAGATAATGCTTGGTGATTTATTGCGATGCTCTTTGAAAATTCCAACCGCGTATTTTCGCATTGCACGTTACTTGGGGAAATTTGTGCTGCTGCTTGGACAGGTGGCAAAGCTTGACACACCATGATTCTTAATTAATCCCAACGGGAATCGCGGTAATGTATTCTGGCGTAATGCATCAATCAAACAATGCTAGTAATGCGAATTTCCTATTACCAAAGCTATTTCCCAGCAATTATAAGATATACTCGTAAACATGATTTGGAGCATGGGGAATGCTGCAAGGGAGAAAGCTCATATGTTATAAGTCCTAGACTGGCCAATGAACATCACTCGCAGAAACAAGGGGAAAAGAACTTGGGAGCATACATCGGTTATGGGTAGTCTGGTGTATAAAGCGGAAAGATAAAAATTTCGGAGCATTTCAAATCAACGCGGGTAAGTAAAATGCATGAAAAACAAGAGACCGATTCCCCCTAGTAGCAAAGAGCATGCGCTATTGGAATTTCCAATGAGCGTCACAATCACTCAGCATGCAAAAACCACACATGCTGAAATACGATCGGCCGCCGGCCAAAGCTTTAATTCCTATTCACCGTAGATGACTTCTGTTAAACGTTGCTACCGAATATATCCGTAAGCATTATTTTTCCCGTTGGGATAGTATTCGATACATTTTATTTACTTGTGATGATATCTTAGAAATTTTCATCTCTCCGTTTTATATGGCAAACATTACCCAAGCCGACGTATGCTCGAAAGTTATTTTTCCCTTATTTTTTTTGTGTAATGTTCATAGGTAAAGATGGACTTTTTGGCAAACAGCTTCCGTTACATCTGCGTTGCTGAGATTGTTTGCTTCCTGCATGCCGTTAGAGTGCATTTCAGCGGTTCCCGTTGGGTATGGCCGGAATTCGTGCTCAAACACAAGAGCAACGAAAAACAGTACGTCAAACGGCTCAATTGACAATGAGAAATCGTCAAGCTTATCGTACAGGTCAACAACGAAGAAATGCCTTTTTTATATCCCAAGGTGCTTCAATAAAGGTAACAACAATCATTTCGATTCAATAAAGCAAACGCCTTGCTGCCAGGTGAATTTCATTCATTTTAATGTAATTAAAATACTTTTCATTTTGATTTTTGTACATTTATTGAACTTAATTCATTTTGATCTCAATAAAATACTGAATTAAGGAGGCGGTACGAAGTTCACCGGGTCAGCTAGTTTGAAATTGAAATATTAATCAATGATAAGGTCTGTTGGCCACAAGGCGTGGGATTACAGGAATAAAGGAGTCCGTTTTTTGTTTTTTGGTTTGTTGAATAACGTGCTCCATGTATTCCAGTCGTAAGGACGTTGGTTTCCAGTGTGATGGCGAATAATATTGCTATAACAATAAGGACAATTACAATGATGATAAGGATTATAATTGTAATTTGGAAGAATTTGTGGCCCATAATTCAACCAAGGATATGGTAAATACTCGTCAGATATTTCGCTCGTAGATGACCCAGAGCTGACACTTTCTCTTGAGCTATCCAGTGAAATGTAGCCTCGAGAGTCTGAAGCAGAAGATGATTCATAGCTGTCATACCAATCGTTGGGGTAAAAACCAGCACCAAATCTTCGGGCTTCGGGCTTCATCGGTGACAAGTGTATGGACGGAGCGTGTTGATTGAATGACCTTAATCCTATTTTGGCATGTGCTCCGTGCGCTCCATCATCATCCATTCCATTCATCCCAGTTTTAGGTAATACTTTTTTCACCTTCCAGTCTGACTCTACCCATTCGCCACCATTAATCAAGTTTCCTGCCTTGACTTTAGATTTTCGATGTCCAGTATTCGGCTCTGCATAGCTGCAACTCATAAGAGCCACCACAACTAAGACTAAAACATTAAAGCCCATAATTTCTTGGTTTTCAGATGAAATTAAAGAATAACACTCCACTTGATCAGATCACTTCAACCGAAGAAGGAACACTGATTTTCCTATGCAGGCCATAAGTGATATTTATATGATTTTTTGGAACTGTGATATTGCATTTTTAATGGGAAACTGCAGCTAATCGAATTAAAATACATATATCAAGTCCGGTAAAAATATAACGAACCGTTCATTCTTAATGCTTCACTTTTGATTACAATATTGCTGTAAAAATTTAATTTGAGTGCCATAAAGTTTTCGCGACAGATGCGTTGGATTGAAATGGTACTTGGAACGGATACAATGGTGAATATTTAAAGTGCAAGCTAGCCGAAACTAGTCTTGAATTGTGAAAGAAGTGAAACTTACTTTTATTATTCAATATTTTTGTGTCCTACTTTAATTCATTTTCTGTTTTTTAGTTTTAAATATGTTTTGTCTTCCTCGGAAAAGTAATTCAAGGTTCCGTTCTTTTTCGTCCTGTTCATTTTTCAAATTGGGAAAAGATAATTAACGTTGAGAGTCAGGTCAAGACAGTACGGTGGATGTTTTTAAATATCGGAACCCAACTTATGCAGCTCAGCTAACGCAAAACGGCTGCTGTAAATAGGTGCGTTGTCGTGCACAAATAGGACACCTTTCGTTAATTTTCTTCTCCTTTTTTCTTTGATGGCTGTTTTCAACGGATTTAGTGATGAATCGTAGCGCCTTTGTTTTTAAAGTCGATTAACAGAGTCATTTCCGAGTCGCAAAAAACAGTCACCATGACTTTTTCAACAGCTTTGATACCTTAAGGAGAGATATACACCTAGAATGGTCGGCAAAATCGATATATTTTTTATTGCATTTTCGTGAAGATACAGGTCTAAAAAATATCTGGTGAAAACACCAAGTTAATATTTCTATAAATAAGCTAGTTACAGCCGATATAATCAAACGTGTTTTACGAAGTATGATACGATAGTTAATAACATTCCTTAGGCTGCTTCAAGTATTGTTCAATTGGTGTTAAAACAAGCTGTAAAAGAAGTACAACGGGAAATAAAAACAAAATTCGAGTGCTGGTATAACCAAACTAACCGTTTTTGGAGATAGTACGGGGCGAAAACGTGGTTTTACCTCATTGTAGGGAGTTGAGGTTCTCATTGGACAGTTTACAGGAAAAGTGTTTGATATTCTTGTAAAATCTTCTTATTGTGCTAAATGTAACTATTGGAATAAACTCGAAAATACTGAGCAATGTGAGGAATGGAAATCGAATCACGATGGAAATTGCCAGGCCAATCATGACGGATCGGCAGGTAAAATGGAAGTAGACGCCATGAAAGAATTGTTTTCACAATCTGCCGAAAAAGTATAGAGCTATGTACACTAATGACGCCGGGGATGGTGACTCTAAGATGAACACGGGATTAGTGAATGCGCAACCGTATGGTAACGAGATTGAAATTACAAAAAAAGAATGAGTGGGTCACGTTCAAAAGCGATTGTGAACCCTTCTTCGCGAATGAAAGAAAAAAGTCCTGGAATCAGCAGCAAAAACAAATTGAGGGCAAAGTTTATAGATATACTGAAGATTTACTATGGCTTAGCTATTTGCAGAAACTGTGCCTCCAAGGATGAAATGAAAAAAGCGATACGGGCAACATTTTACCATTACGGCTCAACAGACAGCAAGCCTCAACAACATTTCTGTCCCGAAGGCCCCGAATCGTGGTGCCAGTTGCAACGAGCAAAGGCTAAAGGAGAACTGGAAAATGTTCGTCACAATTATTGAGCATTGCCAAAAATGGTGTTAGATGTCATCAAACCAGTAAACGAAGACCTCAGCAATGAAAAATTGTTGGAACGCTGTGTTGGTCGATATACCCAAAACTGCAACCAACTTATTTGGACAATAGCCCCAAAAACGATGAACAGCGGGGCCAAAATCGTTAGCATTGCAGTATATCTTGCAACATGTACATTCAACAATGGTTTCACCTCATCGCTGGAAGTCATGAATGTGTTAAGAATATCGTTCGGATCGGGAGCGCACTTGTACGCAGCGCAAGAAGACGAAACTTGCATAGCGAAAGCCGAACTGCAAGCGCAAGAACTGACGAAAGAAGGTTGAATACGGCGCCGGCAAGACAATTTAGATGCCATGAATATTCCGTAAACAGTAAAAGACTTACACTATGGGCCTGGTATCGATGATTCCATGTTAGTTGACAAATTTAATGATTTATTCAGTCCTAAATTTTCAAACGCGTTTTTCTTAAAAACACGTTTTTCAAATCGGTACCCAAAATTTCTCGGAAACCAATTAACTGATTTCCTTAATTCTTTTTTTGATTATTTTATATAACATTATCTAGTACTTGTCATCGGATTTTTTTATTTCGTTACTTAGTTTTTGTTTTATAGCCAAAATAATATCTAATTTTTGGTCAAAAAATCACTATTCATGTTCAATCGTCCGCCATTTTGTCATTAATCGATATTTTCAAAATCGGCTATGACACGAACTAGATTATAGTATCTAATTTCATAATCTTTTTCCATTTTTTTCTTCAGATAATTTTTGAACAAATGCCAGTGGGTACCGTTAACGCTGTTTTTTTTTTACAGCGCTCCAAGGATCATACAATATCCTTGTATATTTTTTATATTTTTAAATAAAAAAAAATTAAGCATACTTTTGAATGTGTATACTTTTAGATAATTAAACTCCCAATCCGATACTTCAAATAGTTTTCCTAAAATAAATGCACAAAAATGACCGTTTTATCCGGCTCCTAGGTGTATATCTCCCCTTAAGCTTCTGGATAGAGTCTTCTTTAGAATTAGGCTCGCAATGATGAATCCAGGTCTCATATTCAGTAACGGTTTGATTCAATACTCTATTCTCCATTCAAAATTCCTGATAGCACTCAACGCACTGTTGTTTATGAAGCGACGTAAGCATTCTCGGCACCTACTTTGTGCTGACCTTAATCATACTTAGATGATCGTGAAGAATATTAAAAATGGTTGTATCTAATACTGCAATAATTTTTTTGAACTTGTATTTGATCGCTATATGTATAAGGTCAGCAAAATACGTATTAGCATATTTGTATAGAACTGTTTTTCCGTTAGTCTAGCATCTCCAAATACCACTTTTTCAACGATATCTCACTATGTTGCTCAAAAGTATCGATGAAAACAAATATGAAATTATTTTTTTCATTTCTAAGTAAAGCAAAGAGCAGATAAGGCAACAAAACATTAAAACTATTTATGAACACTTTGCATACGCTAGGTCTTTGAAGTATTATGTAATTTACTTCCACGTTTTCTAATGGCGAATATAAGCACAACGATGAAGAAAGCAGCACTAACGAACCGACATGCTTAGAGCAAAGAAAGACACGTGTTTCGGTGGCATGAGGAAGAACGAAAAGTAGTGTTCTAGGTACTTCCATAGATACTTTCAAGATTGTGTGAAGTCAATGAAAAAAAGTCTAGTGCATCAGAACCGCTAGAAAACTGAATTTCGAAAAAATTTTCTTTGAGTGACCAACAAATTTGGAAAGACGTTATACACTTTTTTGTAGAATCATATCAACCATTCCTTATCCAAAGCAACAAAACCCAACTATAACATAGATGATGAAAATGTTCAGTGCTGGCAACACTTTTCCAAGGAAGCAGCAATAAGTTTACCATACCAAGCTCATACCTAAATCAACTTATGCTTTGAATTTCGTTCTCATAGCAGGATTTCATCGAAAGTTTCAGCGGTTAAACGTTATTTAAGGCTGCCATCCGAAAAATTATCAAAACTCGGAAAATTTAAGGAATTGATTCCTTATTTTTATTGCAAATGCTTTACATTTGAGAATCTAATTTGAAGCATCTGTTGGTGCACTATTTATGAAAATATCCGATGCTGGTTACCCTGAGGTAGCAGCAAAGCAAAATACTCGTCTATACCAAATCTGCTTCACATTAAGTTAAACCAAACCTGTGAATTTCGTTTCGATTGAATCACTGCGCTGGAAGCTATACAGGTGAAAATAAGTTCAGGGTTACCAGCCTCAACACTTTTCAAATTTTCAGAACGTTAATATTTGTTGTTAATTTGCATTGCAGTATCATTCCCATTTGCAAATCTAATGATACAATCGCTTGGTAAAGAGATTCCAAAAAATTACAAAAATGATCATAGCTGGCAGCACTTTCATGATTTTTGTACGAAATTCCTACGGCATTTGGTTTACAATTTTTCTACCAAATTTTATTTATTCATTTACCAAACAAGGTATAGTAATAATACATAAAAATGAAATAAATATAATACATAATAAAAACTAGACAAATTTAAAAAAAAAAAACAGGTTCAAAATAGGTATAAAATATACATAAGGTATAAAATATCAATATAACTTGATCAAATGTTTTCTGGGGTAAGAGCCAAATGTTGTGTGAATTTCGTTGAAATCTGACAGCTGAATCGGAAGCTATAGGCCAAAAAGCAGTTTTTTTTCTCAGTGATTTTTCAAGATGGTACCACTGCCACAGTGTTGCCTGCATTTCAAATTCACTTCTATCAGACCTGGTCCTAGTCAATACCAATGTGTCCGTGAACAAAAGTTTTGAGTGCTGAAAATAGAGGTAATTTGGTGATGGGTTTTTAGTTTGATATGATGGATAACGGTTAAAATATATAATGATTTGAAGTTTATGCCGAAAAGCAAAAATTTTTCAGGAGGGTCGTTAATTTGAAGGATTTTTTTCAGGAGCCTGCCGTAACTACAGGGCTACCCGCACTTTCTTGTGATAAATGCTATGTGCTAAGTCTTGGTCAATATCAATACGCTCTGCAATTTTCACGATGTGTGAAGTTATGACAAATTAAAATATGTAAAAAATCCTTGCCTACTTTTAGGCACTCAGCACCCACACAAGGATCAATTCAATTCTTGATCATAGACAATCTAAAAACATAATAAGTTTTCATTTCCAATACTTTTTTTTAACAAAAATTTACACTGCTTGGAAATATTGGAGTACTTGCAAATTCACTAAAACGCCCGCCACTACCCCTGGGTTAAAGATATCTGAATTCTAACACCTACCCACTACCCACTACCCACTATATGTATCTATGTCGTCCGAAAATTATCTCCCTTAATCATTTTGCTGATATATATATATATATATATATATATATATATATATATATATATATATATATATATATATATATATATATATATATATATATATGTATATATATATATATATATATATATATATATATATATATATATATAGATATATATATATATATATATATATATATATATATATATATATATATATATATATATATATATATATATATATATATATATATATATATATATATATATATATATATACAAAGAAATATGAGTTTTCGGCGAAACGAGTTTAATACTGAATTTTCTTCGAAAATTCAGTGAAAAACGCGAAAAATAGAGAGGTATAGGCATTTATTTATTTCAAATCAAAATGCGAAGGAAATATCTCTTTACTTTTAAAGCGAAGCGACGTCTGGTAAGGATCTATGTTAATAAAGAAACTTTACGAGTAGGAAATAATTTATTTTTAAAGAACTTAATCGTTCTTTCGCCTCATCATTTTGTCACCACTGCCCGTATTTAGCATCAGCTTTCTTAAAATAGCACCTACACCTCCCGTCATCCCAGTTTCATGGATGGGTCTTTCAGCATCTAATTAATTTTCCCAGTGCTTACATAGTTTTCAACTTCGGTCTTCGATTGTCAATTATTCGACATGGCCAAAAGATCACATTTGTTGTTATTTTATAATTTTTTAACGAAAAGTATAAATTGTGCAAATTAAATGTATGTATAAATGTATATTAGTTCACGAAGAGGCAACATTCAACTCTAAGCGCTCAAGCTAGAATAACCCATAGTACTCACACATTTAAATACCAGAGTTTCCCGGATCTATAAATAAAGTGTAAGGTCACTGACTGAGGTTAATTAGCTATAATCTTTATACACGTAACATCCCAGCCGAAGAATTGGAATCTAATACATAAGCTGGGCATTAGAGATGGAAATACTCCACAAAGTTCATCTTCTCTAAACAGAATGTCAGTTTCTTTAACAACTACCTGTTACGTATGTCCTTCTAGAAGGTTGTATACATTAAGCATGTCTTATTCTTGTCGAGGAGGAAACCTGAAGTCCCATGGTTAGATTTTGAGAAAAAAATCTTCATATGCCAATGGCGATACGTTTTCTACTCAGCTTTGAAAAAAAGTCTACCTGTCATTCGATATAAGCAGGTAAACGCCAGCTCTAGATCATATATCTGTTTTTTTAAAGCCAGTAGTGAAAAAGAAATTGGAATAGCCTCTCGTGCAGAAATATTGGCATGCACAGCCATTTCTGCTCGAAAAGATTACTTCATATTTCTTCCGAATTCAATTCGAGTGTGGAGAGATTTCGTATAGAACGTCTGCAGAGGAGTACCCAATTGCCTCTGTAGTCTATAGGGCAAAATAAATATGCCTATGGGCAGAGCTCATCACCACACTCTAACTTTAAAAGTCATATGGAGGCAGATTAAGGAGCGCATCAAGAAGAGCTGGAGTTGTATTCATAATCGAACCCTTTGCATCACAGATTCCTAAGTAAACAGATTAGGTTTTGTAGTGTGGCTACTATCGAGCTTACAGGAGCTTCACAATAGTGCACCATACTTCGAAAGGATATGTGATCATCGGCCTTATGATAAACATGTAGATTGTAATGTAAACATGAAGCTTTAGACCCCGTGTTTTTACATATTAGTTTATTTAAATTCCATTTAACAGAACAACTGAATGACAAAATGAGAGGTTATAAAAACCCAACAATATAAAACAATAAAATATTATACGATATGATAGAAAACTACAATCAATTAGTGAAGCATCAGCAAACAAAATTTAAGATCAACAGCTTATTGAAAAGTCACCAGCAGACTTGTCCAATTGGAGGTGGTCGAACAACAAGGAATTCTTTTAGTAAACAAAGTGAGAAAGAGGGGGCTGAATATGGAACTTTGGGGAATGCCAGAAGTAAGATACAAAGAGAAAGGAGAACAGCCATTAAAAACAACACGATAGGTACGATCGTGGATTTAAGAAGAAAGCTACGATATAAGGGAATTAGAAACTCTAAAATTAGATACCTTCTTAACAGCACAGATTGGTTTGCCCTGTCAAATGCTCTCGTGGAGTCAGCGTAAATCAAACCAACTTTTAGACTATTGTCCAAGAGCCAAGCGACAAAATAAGTGAATTCAACTAAAATAGTTGTCGTAGAAAGTCCCTTGATGAATCCTTTTTACTCTTTAAAAAATAAGTGACTCACTGCACTATGAATTCATTCAGAGACAATCCACTCCAGCAACTTAAAACAAACAAGAGAGGATAGATACAGGGCCGTAGTTGGGCAACATTACCAATGTCCCCGACTTTAACATTGGGAAGACATTGGCATATTTTCAGCTGGAATGTGAAGCGCCAACTGAAAAACTCAATGTGTCAAAATAGACAGAAGGATACATAAGGAAGGTACAATAGATTGTACAAACACATTAGAAACACCATCAGGGCCAATTTTCGTCAAAAGATAAAAAAAAACATATAAAGATTTCTACTTCAAGAGGATTGGTCCCACAACTACATGAGAAAACAGAATCGAATCTGCGTTTCCTGAAGAAACCTTACGAAAGGAAAAGGAAGAAGCACAAGACTAGAAATATTAGTTTCCTTCAAAAACTTGCCAGGAAATTGGTTAGTACATTTAGGGGAAAATATCGAGTTATATGTAGACAGACACGCTTCAGTATGGGCAAAGTACCCACGTTTAACTTCTTTGACTACTACTATTCGCAAAGAACGGCAACGCTGAAAAGCTTCAACAGATGAACTATGAAGAAATTCTACTCGTGCCTTACCCTTTTCACGCAGACCTTTAAAGAGTGCCACAGAAAACCAAGGAGGACAAGTACCACGACAAGGATGAGACACAGGAGTAAACATAAGTACGAGGATTTCGCGACGGTGATAAAAAGAAAGACCTTCTTTGATTTCAAATATTCGAAAAAAAGAAAACCAATTGATCTCATGATTAGATTATGTAATTACTAATTACTCACCATAAGATTATGCTCTCTGAATCCTGGAAACCAGAGAATAAAGAGCCGTTTTGAATGGTTATTCTCTCTGGCACACTTGCTGCTTCTCATTTAAGGAATTAGATTTGCCAACAAGTATTTCCAGGAAGATCAGTATGATCTACTTTGGGCTGATCAGCTTAAAGTTTCTGGGACCTTAAAAGTCATCTCTGCTAGATTTGGTGTAAAGATTCCTTTAAACTGTCGCCATTGTTGTAGAAAATAAACAAGGGCTAGGCATGTCCTAAAACCTTGCTTTAGATCTGCCTCTAAGTGGTCAATACTCTCTCACCCAGGCAAGGTGATTTGAAATTAGCAAAGAATATGACTGCGTCTCTGACCATTTCTCGCACCTTTCCGTTGCTCGCAGAACGATTTAAATGATATCATCTTGAGCTTCCGCATCACATTTTTAAAAGATCTTGCTGAGATTTTGTAATAGATCTTGTCATTCTCCATATTGCTCTTAAAAGCTCGATTGAGAAATGTCCTGGTATCTTTTTTGATGCCAGAAAACTGTAGTTCTTAGATAGCAGTATGTTCCGTTATGTTTTTTTCTATAAAAATAAGAAACGAATTATAATATATGTTTCATTTTTGTCGTTTAGTGGGTATATTTACTAAGTCAAGTTTAAGCTATCTATTACAGCGTAAATTAGCCACGGAGATCTGGTCGTCGACTTGTTTGCAGATATGCGATATCTGTAACCTGTAGGCTAGTCTCAGATATAGTTTGTTCGCAAATATAGCAAGTCGCCGACCAAGTCGGTAACCAGATCTCTGTGTCTGTGGGCCGTTTAAGTAATCGCAGTCAACTAACTCCTATTTCCGTTCTTGTTTTTCCAAAGAGCTTATTTCATCCTCCTTTGCTTTGAGATGATAAATAAATTTGTTGAACAGATATTAATATTAAAATAAAAAATTGTAACGGGCATCAAACATGTGCTTGTGTGTGGTTTCTTCGGGTCATTAACTAGCGAAATGATGCCGATGTACTGTTGTTGATGCGGTTAAGGATACGAGAACACTCCCATTATTTTTAATTTATTCGATATACAAACTTAATGCATATGCAGTGGCCTAAATGCAAACAATGTATATTGCTCTTAGATTATCATAGAAGAGTAGTTTGAAGCACGAAAAATTGTCTTCTTTATTTTAATACCTTAGTGAATCATCATCGACCAAAGAAAAAGTCTTAGTGTTCACAATCATAGCTCTTTAACAAGCGTAGATGTTACATTTATTAGTTGTTATAGAAAATATAAAAAATATAATATGTATAAAAAAATAAGCAAATATAATGGATTGCGACCGCTAATTGATTTTACACAGTACACGTATATATGTGTAAAATTGAACTTTTCACGTACGGCTGAATGAGAAATATTATTAGTTTTTGAGAACTTTCCGCCGAAGTGATAAAATAGTAGCTAATAATTTGGTACATCAATGACAAATTTTACACAGCGGAATGAGTTTTGCTGAGGATTGTGATAATTGGAAAACAAAAAATGGTATTTGGGACTGCGTTCTCTTAACATAGCGTCAAGTTACTCTTCTTTTATTCAAAAACGAAACCATAATACATTTAAAGACGATTTTCACATTTAACACCGTTATATTTTATCAGATGGCTTCTTGTTAGTTATTGATAGCCTTAGGATACTTGTACGTAAGTATACATACAATATTAATTAAAAAAAAAATAGAGCTACATAGACTATGAATAATAAATATAATATAGTAAAAGATAGAACCGCACACATTGTATGAAGAATAGAGACAGGTAAATACTAAAAAAGTTAGCCACGCTGCAAAGGACGGTGTGTCTGGGTATCTGTGGTGCCACGAGCACTACTCCGGATGGGGCCCTTCTCAATCTGCCTTCTCTTGACATTCAATTTCAGAGTGCGGCGATGAACTCTGCCCATAGACTAGCTCAGCTTGGCTTCTGGGTAGGTGAAGACGATGTGGGGCACTGCTCTATTAGGGGTTCGATGCGTGAGATCTCTCCGATTCTCACTACGCCTTCGGACGCTCGGGTGCCCTTCCTCGACTTCGGAAGAAGGTACGAAGTAATCCTCTTGAACAGAAGTTACTGCGACGATCCAGATCTGTGGACGAGGAGATATTCTGAGATCTTTTTCACGGACGGCTCGAGGACAGATAGTAGATCTGGAGTTGGTGTCTATCTACATTCATTGAATGATAGGTGGGCCTTTTCTCTTGGAGAGCACGTTTCGGTTTTTTAAGTAGAAATATTTGCTATCCTGAAAGCTGCCTGTTGGGCAATTGAAGAAAGATGGAGGGGAAAAGGCATTGCTATTTGCAGTGACAACCAAGCTGCACTGATGGCACTGCGTAGACCCCTGACAAACTCGAAAATTGTCCAAGAGTGCAGAACACGATTGAACTCTGTCGCCAGATTCAATAGGGTGCATCTGTTCTGGGTACCGAGGCACTATGGAGTTGAGGGAAATGAAATTGCTGACGACATTGCGAAGCAAGGTTCGGGACTTCCACTTCGGGGCCCTGAACCCGCCTTGGGTGTGCCGACTGCATCTGCACGTGCCATTCTTCGAAAGTGGGTAAATGATGCTCACAAAGATAGATGGACGACTGCTGGTGTGGCCAGGCACACGAGGGTCTTCCTTTCAGAACCCAACCATGTGACTGCAGGATTCTTGCTCAATAAGAGCAGGAAAGTTTGCAGGGCCATGATAGGCATTCTGACTGGACACAACTGCCTAGGAGGACATATGTACCGAATAGGTGTTGCACAGGATGACCTCTGTTAATAATGCCCAGAAGAGGCCGACTCTGCGGAGCATTTGCTCTATGAATGCCTAGCGTTTGCGCGTCTCAGATATGAATGCATTGGCTGGGATGTTGCAAGCATGCAGAGGATAGCCTCTTTTCCCCTATCAGTGATCCTAGACTTTATCAAGAAGTCTGAGAAACTATGGTAGGCAGGGGGAAATGCCAATGCGTCTCTCCCCCAACCCACGCGCACACACACACACACACACTAAAATTTATATGTTAGTTAATTTTTATATGATAAGCAGTATATAATATCTTAGCTAATATCGATGTCTTACTAATGCTAGGTGCTATTGATTTATTAATACGCAATATAATGTGGATATTTTAATTTCAGAGTCATGGACATAAGAGTCTAGTTTGATTTTTCGACAAATTCGTCTGGATTCGGCACCAAAAATGTATTATGTGCCAGTCATACCTTCAATTGTAAAAAAAAGGGCCAAGCTTAACAATCGAGATATTTTATGGTTAAGAATAATTTTGACTTCTTTGAGAGCTTTACCTCTCTTTCTGAATCCTTCTGGTGATCTTTGAAAAATATCAACGCACTCTCGCTGGGAGTTCCAAAAGAGAATGTCATTCGCATCATATCAAATCGAACAGTCGAGGCAAGCAGACGTATTTTCAAGTAGACCGCAAGTTAATTGAATTCAATCTGCAACTTAACGTTTGTGCTGATTTTCTCATCATTCATCATAGTACGTGTAATTCTTAATTCGCGTAACGTGCAAATGATACCAGTGACCCAGTTATTTGATTGTTCTACCCATAATTATATCACTACTCAATACATGTTACATAGTCATCATATTCGCTATTACCTGACCATTTCACGTATATGATACCATTGACCTAATTCAAGTTAGTATTTGTTCATGTGAAACAATTTTCATGACCAAAGCTAGTGACCTAATTTAAACTCAAATATACATTGTGACATTCCCGAATTTATTATCAAATTCAAGTGCTTTTAAACAAGCATTTTACGCGTATATTATACAGTCATGAACTTCAAATGCAATTGAACGATCTTTTTCGCATTTGATAACACGTTCAAATACGTTATGTGCAAAGCTTTTTCCAATCGGAAGCTTCTTAGAGCATGTATGGATGCACCAAGAGATTGGTACCATCCTTATATGGAGGATCGTTTCATTTATTCGGAGTGCCAGCACATCGAAACTTCCCCCCTAACACGAAGGGACAAAAGAGAGCTGTGGTGGACCTGGAAGAGGCACCACCATCCAAAATCGTGAAGCCTGTTTGGGTCCGAATGGGGAGGATAAGCGCCACAATACGAAAGTGGGCTGAGGTGAGACGCCGCTACCGGTACATTGGCTACGACCACACAGTGCGTAGCTACAAGGGTCTGGACTGGAAAACCAGCTGCTGGAAGTGTGGACGTGTTGGGCACCGGGCAGCATACTGCTCTGCATATCATACACTGAAGAGCATGGCACGAATGGCGTGAGTGGCGCTAAGCATCTAATGGCGTTGAGTGTGCGTCATGTTTTCAGAGACGCGCTTGATGCCAAGGAAAAACGGGGAAGAACATGAGATTCCCTCAGATCAAAAATCCTGCAGGGCTTTAGAGCTGCAAAGCAGCTAGTCTGTGAACATAGAGCTCAGATCGTACTGACAAGCTAGGCTTATAGGGAGAAAAACCACTCCGTTTGACTGGCAGATGCTACTGGTTATGCGGTGATTTTGTTCACTGTCTGACAGAAAGACCGCATTGGCAGCCACGGCTTAGGTAACAGTCACGTGTGGGTGACATATGAAGAGATCACCTTTATGAGCTTCTACTTGTCTCCGAATGACTCAATGCAGGAATTCGAAGACAAGCTAAGCTCACTGGAGGACTCTCTCCGTGGCCTCACCGGCAATATCATCGTAGGGGGTGACAATGCAAGGTCATTGGAGTGGAGCATGTTCACCAATAAACACTGGCGGACAGCACATAGTCGAGATGGCATCGAGGTTGGGTTCGTTAGTGTTGAATACAGGTGTAGCCCATTCACCATGACATTGGAGAGACTTGCGGCACTCATCAGCGATTGGAGGGTGATAGGAGATTATGCTGCATGTGGTCATAATCTTATCACCTTCAAAATTACTGAGACTAGGCAAACACTCTACCACTGTAACCCTCTACCCTCTACCTAAACACTCTAGCATATAAGTGGCTAGGCTGGAATGCCGCTAAACTTGACAGGGATAAGATGACCGCATCGCCCGTTTTGAGCTTGGAAGCGGAGCCTCTAACATCTGGGACCCCACGGACTCGTGCAGCAGTAGAAGCTGCAGCTGACTGAACTATAGAGTGTGAGGCTTCAATGCTCAAACGGAAACCCTTTCGTAGGAGCTGACATGCTTATTGGTAGAGCGATGAAATCCCTGAACTGCGACGCATCGCTATGGCGTGCAGGTGCAGAGCGCATAGGGCCAAAAACAGGCCGGGAGTGGCTGAGTTATTTGCTGGTCACATTGCGGCAAAGAAGGAGCTGACCAAAGCCATCACAAGGAGCAAACGTGCCAAATGAAAGACGGTCATACAAATTGGTCACTCGTAGACATGGCTGCTTGCGGCCAAGCACTCATGAATGCGATATACAGGGAGCATATCGTTGGTTGGATCCCATTTTCGTCAAGCAGGCGGATATTCCTCCCTTTACAGATGATGAGACTTGGTATTATTGTCTGACCAACAAAGAATATTAGAATTTTCTTCAGTTTTGAATGTGATGGGTTTTTTCACGATGGTTTTTTTATTTTCTGCCACAAAGTTGCTGGAGAGTTTTGCGTATTTCTGCTGCCAAAAAGTCACGTATGCATTTTGTCAGCAATGTGCTGCTTCTCTATTTTCTTGGCCTCCATGTAGCCTCTGTAGCCTGCTGGCTAGCCAGTCCTCTGATTACGTTTCATTGCTGTGTACTCGTTCATCTCTAGGTTCTCGGAGAAGTGGGCGGGACTATCCTTTAAAAAATTTATAATTTTTTATTTATATTTGTCACTGAGTGCTTTGCCCCCTACTTCTGCTGCTCAAAATCATGGACAAAAAATTAACTGTGGACCTTTTATAAATCAGTCAAAATCCATTGTGTCGGTAATGTCTTACTGTCGAAAGGTACTTGCCAAAATGAAAAAATACATTAAGTGCAGTTGATGGCCGTTTTGGTTGAGGTTTATTACTTTTGGCACGTCGATAATTTTTGCCCAACTGATGCTTAATTTTCTTTCGCGAAACTGTCATCTTATCCGAAATGAGCCCCCTGTGGTTACTCTATTCTTCTAACAACACTAAAGTTTGCATGAGTTCTGGTCAAGCAATTTTTTCATATTCTCGAAGAAAAACTTTTATTTCTTTCAATGGCATATAGTTTTGCAGCAAAAACTATGCAAGAAACATTTAAAATCCACGATCTTAACCCTAATTTACACAGGTTTCCCATTCAAATCTCTCACGTACCATTTGCCAATACAAATCGATGAGATAATACTGCATATAATTTTTTTTTATGATCTCCGTTCAACATAACCTAACGACAAAATATTCGAAATTCGGGAAAATACCAATCCTGTGTTTATTCCATGCATATAAATTACCCTTTTTCCTATTCATTGATTATTTACGAAGTCAGCCTACAATACAAGCTATATCAATTCATCAGATCTAGGACTCCATTTTTTTCCGGGGAGGGGGGTTGAGAGCCTGGTTTGACCGTTTCTCAGTTCATTTATGTCTTGGAAATTCAACACTTCATTCTTTTTTTTTTAGGTCAGTAGTCAGTTTGTGTCCTGTGTGTTCATCTGAGGCGGTAATCTTTTTATTATTCGTTCGGTTTGATTTCGATGGTTTGTGGATCGGTTCGATGATGTACGAGAATGCTGATGGCGGCAAGGATAAGATGGTAGTAGAATGTTAAGGATGGATCAGGATTTTGATGTTACAAGGAGAAAATGGACGGGATCAGGATGATTTCCAGGCAATTTAACAGTATCCTATTTGTGATGAAATTTTATTTTATATCCTCTAAGTAGGACCGACCACAATGTTAAAGTAGAATGGTGGCAATTATGGTCGGAAAAAAGATCTGATTGATGGCTGCAGAAGGTTATTAGACGATGTGGTGATAATAGAATTATTGCAGACAATGCGGTTTTTTTTCATGAAGTACTTCTGCAAGAAATCTAAATTCACATGAACTGGGGATGAATTACTAAAATATGGTGGGCTTGTCTTTTCATATAGACTCATGTTCAGCGAAATTGGTAGAGAAGGCCTTGAAAGCTAAGGAGTCTTTTACGACCGGTGAATTGTTTTAGTTATATAAATCTTGGGAAGATTGATTGTTTAAATATGATTAAGGCTTCCAGAGTAAATATATTTCAAAGAAATACTCACAATTTCAACAACTCTTTAATTTGCACTATTATTTTCCAAGAATGCATAAAAATGACATTTAGTATTTCAACTCTTGGCACTCCATCTCCATTTTAAATCTCTTCAAAAAGTCCCGCAAACTCTTTCTTCTGACCGCTTAAAAAAACCAAAAAAAATCCATCTACTCCCAATGTCTCATGCCAAGAAAGCATCATTCTAGCACCTAAAACGAAAACGAATCCATCGAACAAATCCTTTGATTTCGTGACAGTGATAAAAATGTAGCCCAAGTTGATCTAGATTCGCTGCTCCGAAGGAGAAGGAGAAGTTGCAGAAGGAAAAGAACAGAATCTATCCGTATCTGCAGTACGCTGGATCCAAACCGAATCAGAAGTGAATGGTTTCCATTCAACCGTTCGTTTTTTTTTTCATACTCGTACCGGCTCTCGTAAGCTCCTAGTGTCCTAGCGCTCGACTTTTCCGGGAAACGATGGTAATTCGTTTTCGCATTGAAAGTCAAATAAGGATATAATAAAATCGAAACTACGTGAGAGGAGTTTTTAATGATATCGGAAACAACGTTTTCAAGTGGTGTGCGGCATGTCGCGGTGATGTGCTAGCTGGTTGAATGAATGAATGTTTCGGGGTAAGGATGTTTGTGGATTGGAAGTGTGAACAAAGGACAAAGGCTTGCGAAAGAGAGAAAGCGAGGGGAAGGTCTTGGACAGCCCAGGACGGAAATGTTTATCTCCGGACACATTTAATGGGCCTTTTTACACTTGCATTCTTGACGCACTCCTGAAACTGGTTTTACACAATCAACATTTCCACACTTGGTGTGTATCAGCAACGGAAGCGTTCATATACCGATTATGCATATGAATGTGTGCGTGTTGTTGTTTTCTCATTTCGACTTGAGTGTTTCATGAAAAATTCCTGAACCGTGAACTATGTTTATAGTTGTGTTAGTGATTTGCAGCAGTTTCAATCAGTTTCAAACGTGAGGAAAAATTCTCTCCAAGTGCATCACTTTTTGTAGAGATTTCCCCTCGATTCTTCTGCCTCTTGCCCAGATAACCGGTTATAGGACTGTATCAAGAGTACAAGTGTAACAAGGCCCAATAGCGGTATTATGGTGAGGCTAATGAGACTGTTGGGAATAAAATGGATTCATTCATTGATATTTTGATAGGAAGAATGAATGATTTCGGGGATAGTTTATAGAAAAGTGTGTGATTTGTATGGATAGCGTTAGAGTTTGATAATAAATCGGTAAATTGCGTGTTTATTGGATAAGCTTGTTTGCATTAGTTCATTTTCTAATTGTAAACTGATTTACTGAAGCAAAATAATAGGCATGGATAAAATGATTTACTTGATCTAAAAAAAAAAAACATTTGGTAGTGTCAGAGCATCATAATAGCATCTATTATTATCTTTTATTCTTTCTTATCCTATTTTGTGTTTGTTTCTTTAAGTTTCCCAAATTGTAGCCGATTTGGACTTAATTAAATGCATTAAACGCTTCAATAGAGCAGTTTGTGGCATTTTTGGTAAGTCATGATTTAAGCAAAACCGGGTAACAAACAAGCGGAAAGACCGCTTCAATTCCAATCATTAGAGAATGTAAAAATATATTTTCAGAAATAAAGGATTTTCCAATCGGAATAATATTATTCAATGTGTGAGTAAACATGTTTGAAAAAAAGTGGCTCAACGAGTCTCCTAGCTCAAAAACGATACTAACTGACTGCCGATACAGAGTCCCATCATCCCAAATACATGAGCTCTGGTAGAAAGAAACCACTGAGTCTCATCCATTGGCTAATATTTTTGCCATTTGTCATTTTGAAAGCTCATTTTCATAGAAGGTTTCAATAACTCTGACGCGTTGCCTTCATTCTTACACGGTTGTAAATTTTTGGGACGATTATTGGTATTATTTTATTATTTTCTATTTTTCAATAAATGGAGCATTATAGAAGAGCAGATTATGGCAGAGTTCCAAAAAAAACGATCCTGAACAGAAAGTTTGCTGTAATTCGATAATGCTGCTGCATTCGCTGAGGTTTCGCTTAGGTTGGTTGTTAAACTAGAGTAACACATATAAAACACCTGAATGAAATCTTATCTCGGTTTTAATCGAAATCAGACATGAAACTTGCATATGAAATAATCTACAATGTAATGTGCATTACAACAATCAAAAACAGTCTACACATTACAGGATTTGATATAAAATAATTGACAGCTACGAATTGATATGCAAATTCATTCAATTCATACTGTCGGTTTCACAACAGCCAATTGCAGTGGTGCCAACCGTTATGAACACTATTACTTTCAACATGCATACATACATATTCGTACATTGTGGAATTTGTTGATATACGAAGTCTGTTTGAAAATATCTCGGCCTAACCTAGATTTGAGGGTAGTATGTTAATAAATTTATATTCTTTCTATAGGTTGATATTTAGCTAGCTGTGGATCAATTTTCGTTATAAGTGATCGTATTATTGTCTTTCTACGATTTTATGTTTGGATCAATCTGCTTCTATCTTGGAAAATGGGGCGAACTGAAACCAGAGCTGTGATTAAATATTTTACTGAAGGGAATATGATGTCAATTCAAATTAAGAATGTAACAGCTTGAGTAGCACATCGGGAAAATCTATGTTCAAACAAGGCGGAAAGACTGGCGAAGATGATACGACAAATGACATGCCGTCCACATTCACCACTTCCAAAATCATCGATAAAATTCAGAAACTGTTTCTAAGAGACCGAAGCTTAAAAGTGCGGAAAATGAGTGATATTTACAAGAATCTCGACTGAGTGGAAGTACCATATTTTAACCAAAGAATAAGGATCGAAAAAAGTTATTAAAAGATGTCTGTCGCATTTTTTACCAAAGAACAAAAGTTCTACCGGGCTAAAATTTCTAGAAAAAATATGGCGTTATTTCGAAAGAATACTGGTGATTTTTTGAGAAGATTTATAGCCACTGATAATACCTGGATCTATTTACCTTTATATCCCGAAAACATAAGAACAATTCAAACCACCGCCGAACTAAGGCGAGTGAAGTGCGTTGGCCGGAAATCTAGTGGCGAAAGTGTTCTGCGACTAAAAGGGAATTATGTTTCTTTATTCCATCTCCAAAACACAAACTATAACTGGTGAACAAAACTAGAACGGGGTTGGCCAAAAAGAAGGAAATTTTTCATTAGGATAATGCGTTGGCACATAAGTCAGTTGTTTCCGTGGTTTAGATCCATGAATTCCATTTTGTAGTACTGAAACATCCTTTTTATTAGCCTGATTTAGCACCATCAGAAAAAAAATATTTGCAGCTAACTAAGACGTGATAGCTGTGGCGAAGCGGTTTTTCGAGAAATTGGAAGAATCGGCTTAGAATCGGCTATACAAGCGCTAGAACATAGATGAACTAAGTACTTTGAAATAACAGGAATATATTTTTAAAAAAATATGTATACTTAAAAACTATCAAATTTTCAATGTTTTGTTGGTCAAGCAAAAAAATGTTCAAACAGAGACCTCGTTCACATAGTCCCGATCCTTATGCATATGAGCTTGGTGCAAATTATTATAATTGGGTATATAACCTCAATATTTCAAAAAGCCTATATAGCTTACTGGGTAGAGCATCGTCATTCAGGGCTTGAGGTTCCTAGTTAGTATGACAAAAACATTAGATCATCGTGAATATTGCAGAGCGTGTTGATGTTGACCAAAACTTAACACATATGGATTTTCAAGATAGTGCATGTGACCCTGTAGTTACGGCAGGCTCCTGAAAAAAAATCCTTCAAATTAAAAACCCTCTTGAAAATTTTTTGCTTTTTGACAAAAACTTCATATCACTGATCGATTTTAACCGTTATCCATCATGTCAAACTAACATTTTCAAAATTCCGGTTTGCATAAGAACGGCAACCCATCACCAAATTGCCTCTATTTTCAGCAGTCGAAACTTCTGTTCACGAGAACTGATGGCCGGCTTATCCAATCATAATGAAATTTACAGGATATATTGGTATTAACTAGGACCAGGTCTGATAGAGTGATTTTGAAATGCAGGCAACACTGTGGCAGTGGTACAATCTTGAAAAAACACTGAGAAAAAAACAGCTTTTTGGCCTATAACTTCCGATTCAGCCATCACATTTCAACAAAATTCACACAATATTTGGACCTTACTCCAGACAATATTTATATTAAATTAGAATAGAGTTGTCAGTTATGGTGATTTTTGTCTCATAAATCTTGCAAATTTGCTCAGCAAAATAAAGCTTTTTTCCCTATAACTTCCGGTCCAGTCATGAAATCAAAACGAAGTTCATGCAGTAAATGGAATTAATTTAACCCAAATGTCGTAAGAATTTCGTAAAAAATACACAAAAGGGCTGCCAGCTATGACCATTTTGTAATTTTTCGGAATCTCTTTATCAAGTGATTATGCCATTAGATTTGCAAATGGAAATGATCCTGCAATGAAAATTAACAACTGATATGAACGTTTTGAAAATTTGACGGTGGTAGCCTTAAAATTATTTTCACCTGTTTAACTTCCAGCGCAGTGATTCAATCGATACGAAATTCACAGGGTGGGTTTAACTTAATGTGAAGCAGATTTGATATAGACGAGTATTTTGCTTTACTGATAAAACAGGGTAACCAGCAACGGATATTTTCGTAAATATTGCACCAACAGAAGCTTCAAATTACATACTGAAATGTAAAGCTTTTGCAATAAAAATAAGAAATCAATTCCTTAAATTTTCCGAGTTTTGAAAATTGGGATGGCAGCCTTAAACAACGTTTAACCGCTGAAACTTTAAATGAAATTCTGCGATGAGAACGAAATTCAAAGGATAAGTTAATTTAAGTATGAGCTTGGTATGATAAACTTATTGCTGCTTCGTTGGAAAAGTGTTGCCAGCACTGAACATTTTCATAATCTATGTTATAGTTGAGTTTTGTGGCTTTGGATAAGGAATGGTTGATATTATTCTACAAAAAATGTATAACGTCTTTCCAAATTTGTTGGTCACTCAAAGACCATTTCTTCGAATTTCAGTTTTCTAGCGGTTCTGATGCGCTAGACTTTTTTTTTTATTGAAATCAATAGCTTTGGCAAATACTTGTCTAATTATTATGCCAGCAAGAAATATTAACGGACAAAAAGAGCAAGAAATAAAAGGACTGTTTTCATGTGTTTTAAATAGAATTAAAATTGACTTATTAGCTAAATTCCAAGTAATTTTTAAAAATCATGCGTTTGTTTTGGATTTTTCATTTACTGTCAATATGGCCAAATTATAAATTCCAGAAGCAGCACTCTTCACTCAAAATGTAGTTTTGTACTAGCGCCCAGTGTGGGTTGAATCTAATCACACATTCCAACTGAGCTATGTTTTGAAATGCTCATATTTTTCAAGGGACTTAAAAAAGTTGTAGGGAATCTGTTTGAAATTTTTTACACATAAGCGAAACGATTTTCAAGTTGTTAAATAAAAAAAGACTCTAGCGCATAGGAAACGCTAGGCACATTGATTTTTGAAGAAAAGTAGCATAATTTTGTAGATTTTGATTGGATTATTACTACACGTAATCTTTATAATAAACAGGCTGTAAATATGAAGTCAGTAAAAACAACTGCAGAGCTTAAAACATATTTTAACGTGGAAGAAGAATGTTAATGGTATTGCTGACCAAGACACTTAGTATGCCCTTTGAGGATATCATTTAATTACCTCTGGGTGATGTCAAATTTGGGCCTGGATGCTTAAGTATTTAAAAACTTACTCAATGACAGTCAAATGAACAGAAAATGTTGTTTGATTGTGACTGACTTCGTTCGAGCGTTTTACAAAAAAAATAGTTCCTCATTAATATGAAATTTTCTTAGAAATTTTAACTACGCTTATTTACGAGTAGTTTTTGGCCATTTATATTAACTGTTAAGCTGTTAAGTGTACAAAAAAGTAAAATTAACGTAACGATGTTAAAAAATCTAATTAGAATGTGAATTACATTGCATTACATAGCTGTTCGATGAAAAATGAAACCAAATTGCAACAAAATTATGTATTCTTCAAAGTCAGAAAGTATTCTTCATCATCAATAAAAAGCATTCAGCTCGATGTGACAAAAATGTTATCGGAATGGAGCTCACATGTATTTTATCCAAAGTTACTGATGGTGTATTTGATATGATTTTTTTTTTGAATGGGCAGTCACAGAACCAATCGTGTTTATATTACATTTATTTTGTACTCTCCATAACTAAAACGCTAGACTCGATAGATTATCTACTTCAGCTTTGTATAAGCCAAAATTGACGAGCCCGAAAACTGACTAGGCAGATTGACTAAATAGTTTTATGCAATTTTCAAAACACATTTCATTTTTTTCTTTCGATGATATGCATAACCTCCAGATTCATTTACAATTGTGTAGCCATTTGTGTAAAAGAAACCGTTAAGAAGAGATTCTGATTGCAATAACTCATGCTATTATTATGTTAGAGAACAACGATTTTCTTTTAATATTACATATTCCCATATTTCTCAAATGATGTTAAAGCCAGCTCTTTTATTTGAATGGTCAAAAACATCTAATTCTGAATCAAGGATTAAGAACTTCTTTGAGAAGATAAAATGATAAGCTTCTCCTCATGATACTACAGCTCTTTGCATATTTCCACAAATGGGTTTACAAATATTTTTCCGCGTTAATCGTGATCATTTCAGAGTGGATTTGGAGTCACCCAAGAGCACAAGCAGCCGCAGAAACCTGTTAAAACTAGTCCAACATAGAGATACAAAACGTTCAATAGTCTTGATATCGAAGACTATTAATAGTTTAGTTCCTATCGATGGCTCATTTTACCATATCATATGAGTTAGTATACAGGTTCACTTTTTCGACCATCTTCTTGAGCAAAGATACCACAAAAAGACAACCGAAAGTGTTGAATCATTTTCAAAGATGAAAAAAAAACATTTCCGGAAGCAAATATGGCATTACCTCAATTATTGTACCAATCAAATGTGGAATATAGAACTTTTTGAAATCCGTAGAAAGATCGACAGAAATTGGGAGGGTATTTCGTATAAGATTCATAGATTCTGTGCCAAAAATACCTTTTCCCTGCAGAATTGAAATGATATGTAGATTAGGTACATTACTCGGTGCCAGATTTAAAAAGGAGGGCTTTAGAAATGAAGATAATGTTTATCACGCAGCTAATCTTTTATAGCATGATTTTGCAAGTCTCATAAAAAACTCAACAAAAAATAATAAAAAAAGAAAAGTAGACAACTAGACTTGGTGGTTCATCTACTAGTGGTTTATTTGGATATGAAGGAAAAACAAAGACATGTCGCAGCAAATACTACGAGTATTATTGCAAGGCGACAATACTTTAACAGATAGAACACTCCAGAAGATACAAACCAAATGTTATTTCGTTAGGAATTTTATATTTTAAATTCACACAATTTTATACTTTATATTCTGGGTAACCCAATGCAGGAGTTTGCTCTTGAATACTTTTTTACACAAATATCCTTGGTAGAATCAGAATGAAACTTCAGCTCTTGTGGCCAGGTATTATTTGATCAAAGATCTAGACTAAAACGAGTATATGTGAATATGCTAATATTTTTCGAACAAATATTTTTGGCTGCCTTAAATTCAAGTACTTTAATTTAAAGCCAAATTTTTCCTTTTTCCTTTTCGTGGCAAATATTGGTATTTGGAGGATAATTTGCCATTTTCTTCACTAAATCTGTCACTTCAGTGAAAAAGAAGGTAGATTACTTTCAATACATCGATATGTGTCAAAAAATCGAATTGTATCTAGCTTCTAACTGCAAAATCAGGCTTTAAATTAAAATATTTGATTTTGAAAGAAAGAAAAACTGTTAATTTTCAGAATAGTTGTATTTTTATTTGCTTTCTTTCGAATTCTATCGATCGTCATCGATAGTCTCTTATTGAACTATCGATAGTATTGACTATCAATAGTTTCGTGTCACTAGTTCAACACGAATTCTGGCACGTCAGAGCTTCCTTTAAGTAAAGAGCATGCAAGACAGCTGATGGCTTGGTCGCCATCATGAAAAAGGCTGAAAAAGTATTTATGTTTCGTTTTATGCAATTAAAAGATACAGTCGTCGCGAAGAAAGTAGGTAGGTTGAAGTGGCTGCCGACAAACACACCTAGGCACTGGAGAGACCCGTTGTGATGACACCAGCGTTGCCAGAAAAAAATACAGAGGATCTTGGAAAATTTTTCAAAAAATCTGGGGAAATCTGGGGATTTTAGTTTCAATGAAAAACGTAACTTAGTTTCAGTAAAAACGATATCATTTTAATAAAAACCATTTATTTCAGCAAAAAAAAAACAATGTAAGACAAAAAAATAATTCATAACAGCAATTTTCTGCGTACTATGATTATGCTTTAATATATATTTACCGAAAATAATTTTGATTTAAGAATTTCATTTAATTCTATACCTGCACAAGTTTAATTTCTGGATTTTAAATATTCTTTAGACAAAAGTAGGCCACTTATGCCGGGTTTCCACCAAAGAGACAAAACAAGAAACACGGACTAAAAAGGTGTTTTGTTTACTAAAACAGTTTTCAGAGACAAAAATACTCGCGAAACTGTTCAGTTTTTACAAAACATTCGTGTTTTTGTTCAGAAAAACATGTTTTGTCCGTGTTTTTTGTTTTGTCTCTTTGGTGGAAACCCGGCATTAGAGTGTATGTTTGTAATCGACTGCTCGTTTTTTTGTTTATTGATGTTAATTTGAGAGAAAGTTCTATAAAGTTCTACAGTCGCGAAATAATTGAGTGCGAATAACAGGTGAAAAATAAAATTCCTCAAAATTGGAAAAGCTGACTTGTGTTCTCATGTTTCGATTGGATTCACTTGTTTCCAAAATAACTCAGCACTGCCGGTTTCAAAACGGGTGAATTCAATATTTCTTAGACTCCATCACTGTGAATTTATATTCTGCAATTCTGATATTTCTCTTAAGTTTGGAAAACATTGACAAAGTGCGATAATTGAAGGTTGTCTTTTCAAAACAACATTTTCAGGATCCATGAAACTGATACTGATATATTTGGTTTTTATAATTTTGATACTGATATATTTCATCAATATAATTTTAACAGTGCGTTTCGAATAGTAAAATATAATCTTTCAGTCTATTTAACTAGGCATTCACTGCAAGCTCCTAAGTAAAGGTCATCCTATGGTAAAAATTACATTTCATTTAGAAATTTATCATCCTTTCTTTTGGTTTTCTCTAAGTAATGCCTTTGAATATAATTATTGAATATTATTTTCGTTAATCTTGTTATTTCCAAGTTAAGCCAAAATATATTTGGGGGTTCACTTTGAAAGAGCTTATTTAATTGTAGAATCTGACAAAGAGCTAGCCGGAGGCTGAGCTTTTCAAACTCTGTACCTTCTTGTTTGACATTTTGATTTGGGCTATGTGAAATTTTGAAAATTTTACTTAAACATTTAAAATATCAAAGTTTCAGAACAAGTTTGAAAAAATCTGGAAATTTTGAATAATATCTGGGTGTCTGGAAAACGTTGTGAAAGTCTGGCAAATCCAGACTTAAATCTGGATCCGGTATCACTGGATGGCACAATAATAAGTTACTCCCACCTGATCACTGAAATCAGGAAACCATCTACTTCCTTTGACCAACCGCAATGTTCCCACAGAGTTGAGAGAAAAAGTGCACCAAGTGCCACCACCATTCACCTTGCCAAAGCCGGGCACTGGTACATGAGCTGGAGGACGTACTCCTCCTCGTCCTCAGAGCCACAGCTCCGACAGAAGTCGTGCCACGGTCGACCGTATTACACGCAAATAGTATGTTTAGGTGGAAAAAAAATAAAAAATCTCCACCATAAGTTGTCTTTGCTGATTCATAGATAAGAAGGGAACCGTGATCACAAAGTAATAACCTTTATGGGTAAAGGATATCGTTGGATATAAGTCGAGGATGTTAAAATTTATCACACCTAACGTAACTCTCTCTCTCTGAAAGTGGTCACATCAGTCAAGTATGCACTATGAGCTGATGCCTGATGAGAATCAGTGCATACTTTCGAAACCACTTAGTAAAAAAAAAAATGTTTTTTCAATTTTAATCATCCCACAAAAACAATTCTATTTTGATTCTGCTTACGCTCCATGCATTGAAGTAACAAAAACAGATTTTCTAAGCCAAGGCCAAACTTTTGTTATCGAATTTCGCATGCAAATTAATTCTATATGCAAAAAAATAATGGTCTCTCCCCAGATACTTAAAAATTAAGATTATACAAATGTTTTTCGTGGAAACTTATATTTGACGTCCATTAAAATTTGGATGTGCTATCCATGAGGGAAATAAAACTTCTATGAAGAAGAAGTCTAAATGCAAAGTACATTAGATTATGTTCAATAAAAACGCAATATATGTCAAGTAACAAAATTTCGCAGTTTAATTAAATTTTCATACAATATTTCCAAATTTTTTTTTCCTTTTCAAATCCATTTACAATCAATTAACATGGAACTTTGTTTTCTTACCGGCATACTGGTTTTTACAATATTCCAATATTCTCCTTATCGTAAAATAACCTTACAATATATCTCAATAACAATTGACTAGAGATCCGTAAAAAGTACAAGCCAAAGTTTAGAAGGAAAAAACTCGAAATGTTCAAAATTAACATCGTTTTGTACAATTCCATTTATAGTACATTTATAACTATATTACAATTCCATGTATTTATTATTCAAATTTTTTTGACTAAATTTTTTTATCACAAATTTCGTAGAATTATTTCATCTACCAGAATCATTCAGGGTAAATCAGGAATAATTATCTATAGATTGTTGTTTTTACTAGTTGCTCTGTTCTATTGTTTTTATGTCAAAGCATGCTTTGCAAAGATAAAATTTGCAACATTTTACTTTCAAAATTCGATGCATACGACCCAGCATTGCCAGTCACGCTTTCAATAATATAGCAGATATGCATCTGAAAGTTTTAGTAGAGTGGTTGTTGTTCTAGCTAGTATCTGAAATTTCCTCCTGATGCCAATGACGTCGTTTTGATATTAAGTTGAGCTTTTTTAAGCACATTCAGCTAGATAAACTTGAAATTGTGGTGTGTTGATAAGATACTTTAGAAAGTTTTGTACATTCCATGGCGTGGTCTTATACGTAGCTTGCTGTTTTCTGTAGAAGACGTTTACGTCCCGAATTAGTCGGCACATGACCCAAACTGATACTTAACGCTGAATCGTAGCCGGTTTGTGAACGTGGTTCGACAATTGAACCGCATGGAAATTTGTGCAGATACTTTTTTATCTGAAACATATTAAATGGTATTACATTAGTGAAATAGGAACGGTAGTTGCATAATTTGAAGTAAATAGAGGATAATATAAGATAGTGGATTGTTTTTGTAGTTTTAGTTTGATTGAAAGCGATGCAGAAAACATTTAAAATATCAAAGAGTATTTACTTTGTAGTCCACACTACTTTTAGGTACGTCATACTATTGTTGACAACTGATGTACATTTTAAGGGGGAAAATACATGTAACTGCTAAAAAATCGATTTTTTTATTACATTAAAATGTTTCAAATTCTCTAAAAATACACCAACAAACATTTTGAAGCGATATTCGTATTAGTTCTCGAGTTATAGTCAGTTATAGGCAGCTCGGCGTTCCTCACCCGTTCGAGCATACCTGCCGCAAGTCCTTATCTACTTTCTCTTCGGCGCTATGGGCGGTTCTCTAATTGTGTATTCCTACTATATTCTTATAAATCTGAAATTCTAAGAAAATATAGATACAAATGTATTTACACTTGTATATTTTTATAATATACAAAGGGGCCTGTATTTATGAACCTTGTAGTAAAAACCGTTAGATTGCCGGCTTGAAAATAGTTGAAATATCAGCTTACATAGCCGCTAGGATGTTCAACAAAGGCCATACATTCCTCTTGCACCTAATGAATGACTTGGGTATCGAAATAAGCCCCAATTTATTTAGTTATGCCAACAGAGCCGACAACGACAGGATAGAACGATTCCTTCCTTCTAATGCACCAAAATGATATGCACGAGGAGGCTGAAGGGCTGTTGTATGGACCTGGAATCGCTGACTTACGAATAAGTTATAATAAAAACTAATAATCAATGACTACCGCAAACTTTAAACTCGTTTTTCTCAAAGTAGTACTTTTTCAACTTCCGTACAAAATATCTCAAAAAAATTTTGAACCGAACCGGCTCAAATTTATACCACATCTACAAAAGAGTATTATCTACTGGTTGAACTTAGATATTATTGTAGTTTCGGAAAAGTTCTTTGTTTATTAATATTTAAAACGTGATTTTTTTGAAAAATAATCGATTTTTTTTGTTTTTTTATAAATTTTATTAGTTCACCTATGAACTATACATCTCATTAGCATATTTTTTGTCTCTGAACGTTGCAAGTTCCCCGGAAAAGGCGTTAAGTTTTACGAGACAGTTTTTGATGTGTTTTTTTTTTCATTCGCTCGCGTCGCCGCCATTTTGTGTTGAAAAATTATTAATAAAATATTTTCATTTACTTTGAGACTTGTGCTTTAAGGATTTAATATTAAAAATTTTCTGAATAAGCAATATGTATTTTTTAAGTCAAATTGAATTCAGCAATTTGTTTTCAGTTTTACATGTATTTTCCCCCTTAAGTTTGTGCGTTAACGTGCTAACATGGAGTAAAGTGTAAGCGGAAATCAAATAGCAGTTATTGCATTACATATGTGCGCAAAACCGACAAGTGGGATTTTCAACTTGTTGCGCCCATTGGAAATAATGCAAATGTTTGTTTATCGTGTAATCTAAAGATTCAACAAGACCCAGAGCATTGGAGATCGCCCCCGTTCAGGACGTCTGCGTGACGTAATTACGCCAGCAGTCAGCAAATCCATGCAGAATCAAAATTGTCGAAATCCACTTTGTAAGCACCGAATAATAGCGCGGGAGATTATCCACTGTGGCCATTTTTACCTATTTGTCGGATTTCTACCGACTTTTCGAGGATAGAATTAACGACTTTTCTATATCGGTTTCCATAAATTTTTAGCCAATTTCGTTTCACTCGAAATCAATGTCTTATATGAGGCTATTATGTTCATTTATAAAATTTTTGTTTACTTAGAAGAGAAATTCGTTCTCAAAATGAATGAATTTTTGAGAGTCCTAGGCTGCTCTGTCTAATACGATTTATCTATGCGAGCTGCAAATGCAGTGTTCTTTGCCAAGAAGAAAAACAGTTTGTTTTGTGTTTGGCATACACAACTTGATTCGGGCACAACTACTACTTCTTGCTTTTTTCCGGGGAAAATTTTTACACTAAAGGTATTTGACAAATTGTTTATTTTCTCGAACCTAACTTGAAGACTCATTCTATTTTAGAACAATATGGAAGAACAAAGCAATGTGACAATTCTATCCGACAAAGTAGCCAAGAAAGGCGTCATTTCGGTCGAATTAGTTAGAGTAGCCAAGAAAGGCGTCATTTCGGTCGAATTAGTTAGAGTTACCTAGATTTAAGAATTAGCTGGATAAAGTTGAGTTAAGAGAGATAATTAAATATTAAGTAATGGGGAGTTTATACTATGCCTGTAAATTATAATTAACAATGTATTATTATTTCAATGTGCCATTTTCATAGTCATCATTATAACTAATAGGCATGGTTTGTAAATTGTCTCTAGTTTTTTTCAAGAACACATTATCCAAAAAGGTTTTATTTGGAATCTACTAATTTTTACCGATTTTTAAAGCTGAATCTACCGATTTTTTAAATTGAACTTCCGGCAACTGTGAGATAAACATCGCACGAGAAAATGAAACATAAAGATGAGTGCCTTTCGGAGATATGCAGGACATTTATTGCCAGTGAAATTGAAAAATCTTAGGATTAAAAGATGCTTAAAGCTCCTTCAGCGGTACGGCATCAACAAACAAACATTAACATATATTGTTAAATTATGAAAAAATGTTCTTGGTCGAAGAAAAATTTAACCGTCAAAATGATAAGGTATATGCAAACAGCTCCAGGTCAGCTTGAGAGGTTGCGAAAAAAGTACAGCGGGGACAACATCCAGCGTCAGTAAGGGTATGGTCTAAAAAAATGTGACAGAGCTATAAAAAGACGTGAAGATTGCAGCAAAAAACGGATATCCTTGAAGAGTGTGTGAAGTATCTGAACTCTTAGCTGTACAAAAACCGTCGCTGGGTTTTCCAGCATGATTCTGCTTGGCGCATAAAGCTCACACTAAACAAGCATGGTCGGAAAACACATCCCAAATTGGGATTTGGAGTATTCCCGAATTTGGGAGCTTTCGGCCCATTTCCAGTTATGTGTGCGCAGACTGTGTACATGCATGGAAGCACCTCATGAGCTTGATTTGCGAATACCGGTTTTGTACTAAGTGTTTCAATGTGTGTGTGTCGGATAAAATTGTATGGGTACACGAGATTCGGATTAAAACCATTTTTAAAATTCCGATTTCGTGTAACCATACAAATTTGTTCGGCGGCCTGGCTCACAAACACAATGATTGTGGTTTGTTTTCAATAGGGCGTGTAAAAAAAGGGAAATTTCCAATATGGTGGCTTCTGGCGACCACAGTTCACTTCAAGTATGCATGTCTCATAAATAGTGACGTCACCTTTCTAAGCATTTGGCGGCAGTGGGTGTTTCAGTCAGTTTATCAGGGCTGATTTCTTTCTATGAGAGAAATATGTCATAGCATATTTATGTCTACTAATTGTCTCGTGAAGACACCAAACATCATGATACTTTTCATGTCTTGCCATTTATGTCCAAATTTATGTTAAGACAGAAATGTTAAGACATAACTTTGACACATTGATTTTCAAAATGGAGCCAACTAAGCATTGGTGTAAGAAAGTGAGGGACTTTATAAATTTGTAGCGTTCAAACGAATGAAACGTTATCAATAATGGAATTTCCGCTTATCATCTATCAAAAAATCTTTCATAAATCTGAGAGATATGATTTTTGGTGATTGCTTCTTGCCAAGCTGAAGTTCGACTTCGAAATAAAATATCATAACATAAAATGCTCACTACGCAATTTCTGTCAAGATATATTTTCTATCCTGATTTATGTTATGCTGGTTTCTTCAAGCTGAAGATTCAAATTAATAAAGTCTTAGCTAAAAAAGTCTATGAAAATATATTAAAATAATAATATATAATAATAAATTTTTTTCAAATGGTTATAAGTATAAAATAGAAAATTTTACAAAGCGTATTGAATGAAGTATGAAGATAATTTTTGTTGCTGCTAGCGACAACTTACCTGTTGTTTAAAAGTGGCTGTTGTCAGTGTGTACAAAACTGGATTTAGAGCTGAATTTACTGGCAGAACCAGAACAGCTAGCCATCCGTAAAGTGAAGGTGATATTTTGGCGCCTAAAATAGATAATACAAAATATAAATTTTGTTATTGATCGGTGCAGTTTATGCAATTTTTCAGATCCTGTTTAATTTTCCATTTTCGTTTCAGTATCTAATTTCGTCTTTATTCATTTCAAAATGAAATTGCTTGCACAAATAATTCTTTATCACACATAAATACATATACATATGTGATCTAGACCTTCAAAGTCAGTTTTTATTTGTGGAATTTTATTTTGTGGACCTTCTTGGGGGTAACCATTCGCAATTGAGATTGCTAAAACTTCTGAATTTTATACATTTTCTTAGTGTGGGAAGGAAAACTAAAAAATATCTCGCCCAAAAGTCTTTTGATTTATATATTAGTCTCTCATGTGATTATTTCCTTTTCATTTCACGAGTCTTCATTTGTCTATTTATTGTGTTAACTTTTTTATGCTATTTTTTTTAGATTTGTGAAAATCAATCTCTCTTGTCATTTATTTCCTTATCATTTTGCGGGTCTTTTTTTTGTGTTTTTACTGTGTAACTTTTACTGTGTCATTTTTCTAGACTTGTGAAAATTTTTGAAAATTTAAGTAAATTCATCGAGTTAAGCATTTTGTACTAACGTTCGAAGAAGAACATTAGTATTAAAATCACTTTGGCCGAAAATTCATATTTCTATATATCATCAAAAAATTTCAGCGAAAAATCTCAGGAACGCGCCATCCGATTGAACTGAAATTTTCAGAATACATTGGTGTATATGCAGAATAGTGCCAGGGTTCACAAAAAGCTAATAATCTTTAACCCTTTGGCGCCGGCGGCCATTTTAGGGATATTTTAAATACACCTGTTTTTCTGACAACAAATAATTTTCGCAAAAATAAAGTTTATGGATCAAATTTTGAACGTGTTCGGAATGCGAACATGTTTTTGAAATTTTTAACCCTGTGTGTGCGCTAGGCATCTAAAATGAGATTGGAAAAATTTGGAAATTTTTGAATTGCGATAACTTTTGACCAGGTTATCAAATCATTCTGAAACTTACAGGACATGTAAAGCTTATTGAATTGTGATCATGGTTCCCTTCTTGTCTAAAAATCAGCATGGGCAACGTATATCGCCTCTAAAGCTAATCAAAGCAGAGACTAATTGATACGGGAAACTCGATCATTTTTGAATCAAATTGGAATTGTTTTTGCGCGATGATTGAAATTGAAAAACTTATTTACATTGAAAATTTTTATTTGACAAAGTGGGTTCCAAAGTATGCACTGATTCTCTTCAGACACCAGCGCACAGTGCATACTTGATTGATGTGACCACTTGCAGTATCAATTATTCTCTGCTTTGATAAGCTTAAGAGACGATATACGTTGTCTATGCTGATTTATAGACAAGAAGGGAACCATGATCACAATTCAATAACCTTTACAAGTACATAAATTATATCGATGCATATAAGTCGGAGATGTTAAAATTTGTCACAACTAGCGTAAATAAAAATTAATGATTTCCAATTGCAAGTGGTCACATCAGTCAAGTATGCACTGTGCGCTGGTGTCTGATGAGAATCAGTGCATACTTTCGAAACCACTTTGTCAAATAAAATTTTCACTGTAAATAATTATTTTTCAATTTTAATCATCCCGAAAAACAATTCCAATTTGCAGAACATATTTCTGCTACTAAGTGCTGACAACCCTGCAGCTACGGCAGGCATTGAAAGTGAAAACCTTCGACTCTCTTGAAAAATATTCATCTTTTACAGTGAAAACCAACTAATATAGGAACCTTATGCTTTGTCTATACAACCAAAGGAAAACTTTTGAAATTTCACATCGGACAAGAACGGTAGCCCTCCTCGTATTTACCTATATTTTAAGCATCAAAAACTTCTGCTCACGAGAACTCACGGCCCAATTATCAGATACAAATAAAATTAACAGAATGTATTGGTACTGAGTAGAACCAGGTCTGACAGAAGTGATTTGAAAGTGCGACAAAGATAAAGTTTTCGAAAATTTGAAAACTTTTGCAACTGGTAATCCTAAATTTCTTTGTACCCTATAACTAATACAATGCAGTCATCGGAACAAAACGAAATTCGCAAAGTAGGTTGATTTCAATGTGAGGCAGGTGTGATATATTTTTCGCTTTGATGCTAGCACAGGGTTGCCAGCACGAGGCGTTTTTTTCTATTTTCGTATCAAGAAATGCTTACATTAAGTATTCATATCACGAACATTTACAATGAAAAAAAGTTACCTATGTTTAAATTTTCTAAGTTCTAGAAATTTTTTGGTTCCAAACATCTTTCGTTTTTTCACCGTAAACATCTTTCTATCCCTGTAACTTTTGACGAAATCATCAGATAAAATCGAAATCGATTGAGGTATTTAATTTTGACGTGAGGCAGTTGTGGGGGACTTTTAATTGCAGTGCCGGTAAAGTGTTGTAAGCACTAAGCATTTTCCTTGTTTATGTTATGTTATGCTGCTTTCAAAGTTTTGCAGTATTTGGCTTTCCTTAATCTTGTTATTTCTGAAATCCTTTCCACCCTATGAGTTTAAATGAATTGTAAAGATCAAAGAGATTTTGCACTCGAAACAGGTTGGAGCACGCGTGGTAGAATATGCACTCAAAATATGCACGATTCTTCCACGGTTTATCGAACATTAGTACTTTTAGCGATTCAAGTGCGCTAGATTTTTTTTCTTATTAAAGCAATCTTTTAAAACTACTGTAAGTTTTCCAACAGTATTAGGCTTTTGTCGCAATGCTTGACATTTTGTGAATGCTGGCAACTTCTCTTAAAATGGGAGAACTTTTTCTTTACTAATGTTAGATTTATGGAATATTTTTTTATCTTCCTGAATTTTTTTCTTATTATACTCTGGTAACTTCATTTTATTTCTTAGATGATTTATTGACTCCTGGAGTATTTATTTCCTGAATTGACTGTTTAATCCAAAAATGTTATATTTTTTCCTCTCGCAATATTTGAAAATTTTTCTTTTAATTAAATATACCCCTTTGTATATTGTAACATATGCATATTGTTGTCATAAAAATTCATATGACGAGCTATTCATTGTGGAATTGATACAATTTTGCACTATACAAAAAAAATAATAAGCTAAATTTTCTCAAAGAACCCAAAACTGAAAAACAAACAAACTCACACACATACCTATATATCCATATTCACCTTCACGTCAGTAACAAATCTGTTCGCCATGAATCAAATGCTTAAACCATTCAGAAATACAATCATACACAATTACTCGTTCAATAGTCAGAATTCAATAAACAGCAACGAAAGATTTTGTACAGACAAAACCTGGACATCTCTATCGAATATTCAAAGTCAGGCGAACCAAGAAGAATCTTCGGTTCTGTTAGTATCTCCTATGAAAGCAGCGGTGGAGCATGAGTGAATCAATCATTCGAACAGCGTAAGCCCGGCTTAATAGCTATTTTTAAAATTTGAGTGAAAGGAACATAAAACGGAAGTAAAATATGATAAAAACAGTAATGTTTTTGAGTGTGATAAATGTTGTTAAGAGAATTTTGTAAGGTGTAATTTTGTACAATATTTCGAGTGATAGGAATAGTTTGTTCAGAAGCTGCATTTCATAGCTGAGAAATGTATCCGAACCTATGCACATAATTCTTTTACGAGACATTACACTTTATCTCATTATCGGCAAGTTTTCCATTTAAAGCTCTGACTGTATTTTACCTTATTCCGGTAAAATCGCCACTTTTCTCACGTTTACGTGCATATGGTTTAATTTTAGTTTCATTCTGTGATGTTTGAATTCTGGTCGTTTTCTGGTTTTTTATCGATTTTCTCTCGCACTCTCAAATCGTTTTCCTGAAAATGCAGCTTACCAGCATTTTTAGGAGCACCAACTTTGCGGCCCAGCTTCAGCTCTTTTTTTTTACTGACTTCACTGCTGTGTTCCAAACAGGAGTCTGAACTTTCGCTTATTTGATCTCTCCGTTTTTTTTATTTCCTTGGCAGTACCTACGCTCATATTTTTTACGAAAAATACAGCTAATATGTCCTTTCTTTTCACAGTTCCAACCTGCAAGAGCTTCATTAGCTAATGATTTTTCAAAATTAGTTATGTTTTGGTGCACAAACTGCCGGCAATATCTCGGTCTTCATATTTTCAACAATCACGTCTCAAATGTGTCTTTTTTTCCACAAATGCAGCAATTGGAGAGCTCTCTCTATCTTTAACATAAGAAACAACAAAAAGTTCAGAAGTTTGTACCCTGTGCCAGATGTTGTAACGTTTCTCCTGTCTTCCACCCCAGATTTGATTTCAGCATATTGATTTCTTCTTCAGCTTTTGCGAATTGCTACTCTATTTCCTGGATTTTCAATAGTTGCTGCAACCGTTGTTTGTTTTCTGTTAACTTTTGTTCGCTTGTTAAATCCTCCTGCTTTAAGTGGTTTCTGGTACACAGAGCTTGTTTTCCGAACTTAATGTCAACTATAAAATCGAATTTCACGGCTTATTGCTTCATGTATTAGCGTTGAACAAAGAATCCAACATTGGATTCTTTTTCACGCTACTTTGTTCTTTGTTCATCTGCTGTAAGCCCGTTTTCTCATCTGGTAATTCAAAGGTTCCCGCATCGAAGTCTTCCTCTCTCAAAACCTTCCTTGGTTATGATAACAGTGCTGTTTTATTTCCGGTTGTCAAAAATTCTTGTTTTTGGCACATCGCTCTCTACTCCACCAGTGTTAGATCGCTTACTAACTTCGGCCTTATTTCGCTTGTATTCACAATAGTCACTAAGTCTACAGATTCGCACTTCTTAGTTAGTCAGCACGTTTTTTTCACGGCAATCAATTACAAATTAACTGTTTCAAAAGAACAATTTCACGTTTAATCGCTTGAAATGCTTGTTCAAACTGCTCTCCTTACTTCACTAAGGGACCATTTACGGTCGCCTTTAGAGTTTCTAGGCTTCTGGCTGCGAAGATGCTCTGGTCGATTTTTGCCTATTTGCTAAGGTAGCTTATTCTAGATTTGTCTAGGTGTTGTAAACCTGTCCAGGGTGCAAGTATATTCAACAATAAAAGTTTCAAAGTGAGCTCACCAGCTTTGTCATCACCTTTATTTATAAATATATGAGCTGCGTACTTGAAAGCAGGATTCAGCAAGTTACCGCTTCCTAGACGAAATTTAGTTTGAAACGCAACATAAACCTGTTTATGAATGCTTCAAGCAGCTCTATCTACCAGCTCTTCAGTGAATTAAACCTTGAAAAGTGGCACGATTAAAGTGTCAAAAATAACCTCGAAAATAGTTATGTTTACAGTTAAACTTTCTGTGAGTAATTTAAATTGTTTGGCATCAACATAAGTTTCTTGTTACTTGGTTTATAGTCTAGCTACCCACGTACATAATTTTTGGTTTAAACTGTAGAATATTCGACGCATTCATGATTCATATGGGCTGAGTTTTGACTCCGCTTAGTTGTGAGTAAGTAAAAAGTAAAGTAGCCCCACAACAACTAATCTCGGATCTGGAAGAAAAAGTTGGTAGGTACTTTATTCACAATCAATGTTTACAATTATAGAGTGGTAATTTTCACACCACACTTAGTTCTTGCTTTGACAAAAGTACTTAATCACAGTTAGGCTAACTCAAAGTCTGGTGTCATAGCTGGATTTTAATCATGGTAGCAGCCACTGAGCTTGGCGATTGCTCCGAGTTAAAATTATTTTAAAACAGAAACAAGAGCTGCAAGCTCGATAAATAAAAGAAATGCTTGCAACAACGAGAAGATGTCGATTCGTATTAATAATAGTAAAAGGAAAAAGATTGTTATGATAGAAATATTATAAATATATAATACAAATGAAAATGTATTTTTTAGTTTCTGATGAATGTCTAAAAATTTTGAAAGCTACAATAAAAAGCATGAGCATTTTTTACTCACCTGCAAGAGCTGCAAGTTTAACGACTATAATTGGCAGCCAGCACGCACAATCAGTTGCAACAATAATGGCAAATCTGAAATGAGAATGCAATCATAAGACATGGTTTATTCGTGAGGAACAAGATTAAGTTAAAAACATTTTTTGAAATTCTCTATGTTAATAGAAGACATTTTTATTTTGCAAAGCTAATTTTTTTACAAATTCCTTAAATTCATTACAGTCTAAAAGACTGTTATAAAATAGCTTAAATAAAACCAAATTCTTCCAACCGCTTTTAAACAAGCATATTTTCCTTTGAATACAACGCTCTATACAGTTTTCACAAAGTCACATTTTAGTCATTTGTTTTTGTCGTATAAAGAACAACTGACGTAAGCGCAATCCTCTTATGTTTATTCCAGAACCGATCGACCAAACGTTCCTCAATAACAACCAACTGCTTTCATTCTTCCATTAAACCTCTCATCCTTGTTTTTTAGCGAGCTTTCAATTTCATTTCATCTGTTATTAAATTGAACTCCGATTTGGTTCTGTTGTCACGCAGCCTGTGTTTATTAGACATCCTGCAACCATTCCCTCTGCCCCCAATAAAAATTGGTCCCCTAGCAACATCGCCTCCGTCTACGGCCAACCCCTTGCAGATTCTCGCAGGACTTTCCTTGCTTCGACTCTATTCAGCTTCATTGTGCCAGACTTCAGACAATACACTTGTCAATCGTTTGCTTCTTATCCATTTGCCGTTATTCGTTATCGCTGGTAATTTAATTCTCCTCGATACTATTCATCGTGGAGTAGATTAAAGACTATTATGCTCGTTTACTTTCAACCGTTCGACAATATTCCTTAGTCAATATCGGATTAGAGAAGGGTTTTTAAGGCAATAAATTGCGAGAACAGTGGAATTGATTTTCAATTGAGTTCGAGGAAATGGATGATTAAAACTGGTTGAATGATGCCTGAGATAGGGCTATTGATTGGTAGTTTAGAATTCTTGCCGGTTGAGTGAAGATTAGTGTTAGATTAGATTGGTATTATGGAAAAGATGATATTAATTGAACTTTGTGAAAAGTTCTTGCAAATAAAAATGATGGATTGAGTGAATAAAGTGAAAAGTTTTATTTCATTTATTAGGAACTGTTAAGTTAAATAATTTAAGTGAAAAAATAATTTATTTGAGTTCAAAATATTGAATAGTGATAATAGGAAAATCGATTAGTAATGCTTTTTTCTAACGCACTTATTCAAGGCGAATTTAAAATGGATTCCAATTCTTGTCCAAAAAATAAATTGATGAAATAAACCTTAAAAAAAATGTATTGATGTATTTTTCCTGATAGATAACATGTAAGCTCGTGATTCTTTGTGTTTTTAAAATCAATTTAGAAATCAGCACATAATTACAACAAACAGCAATATTAGGTGCCATCGCGCAGCCGATAAGCTGTCGGCCAAACACGAAGAGTGTCGAAACAGAAAGAAGGGGAAGAGAAAGGCGGATAAATTATAAGGAGGAGAAATCGATTTTCTCAATTAACTCAAAATAATTTAAAGCTTTTGGCACCTGTACGACGAGTTTTTCAAAATTTATCTAATTTTTTGAACATACGACATTTATTTTTGTCTTTTTATTACAGAAAATTCAAAAACAAGTTAGAAGTAAATGTAAACAGCCAATCATTCAGTGTTAGCCAGAATGAAAGGAAAGGAATATTCGGAGCGGGTCTCAGATAACGAGACTTGTGGATCGAGCTCCGGCTCTAATGACGAGTCATGCGAAGAGAAGTTGGAAAGGAAATCAGTCAAGGATAGACCCAAATCTGAGCTTGAGTTCAAATTTGGTTCTATCTTTGACAACGATCCAGACTGCAAATGACAAGATTGCAGCCAAATCAATGGTGCTTACCATAATAAGTCAACCAGATTAATTGACTCTGCTGGTAAGAGCCATTAGTGATCTAAATATTGGCTACGAGACAGATACAAGACTTTATCTGGGTACCCAGGCTATTTCGAAAAACTCTCAAATCATCGGAAACTAACGAGACTACGGGCAGCAGAGAAGATTAAATATCATGCCTGTTTATTGACCGAAGAAAACAATATAAACATTATTATTGTGGTTTTACATGGACTCAGCCTAACCAAAATAAAGGAAGACCTTGAAAAAACACTCACAATGCTATAGCTGCCATCAATTTTGCCATCATTTGTAATGCACTAAGCGAAAAGAAAAAAAAGTCAAGTGTGTAAACTGCGGCGGAGAACACCCCGCCTGTTATGGAGGATGCCCTAAACACACCAAAAATATGGAAAAAATCATTTCTACTTTCATTGAAGCTAAGCCAATGAAAGCTCTTAGTAGCCAAAAACCATCCCCACCCTTACAACGCTCTAATAAGATCCCAAACGCAGAATACTTAAACCATAATTCCCCCACCATGCAGGAGCATTTTCCATTCATGATGAAAAATATGATGGCGGAAATGATGTAAAGAATGTAATTTGCATTCACAGCTACCAAAGCTCTCCCTAAATAGTATCCGCAATTTTAAACCCTCTGCCATATTTCTGTCCTCACGTAGAATGCGAATTCAGCAAAATGGGAGAACTAATTTGATTCCTCTTTGACTGCAAAGTCGATATAATCCTCAACCGTTTTTCCAATAGCTAGAAGAGGAACTGGCACCACCCTCTTCGCAAAAATGATATATCAGCGACCACTTTATTCCTTTTTACAACTTAGTCCACTTAAAGGCAATTAAAGAACTCACTCAGTCTCTTGAATTCTGACCTCAGAAAAATCTCAGGCTCACTCGAATTCCGTCAAAATCTCTATAAACTCTATAAACTGACCCAGAAGGACCAGTCTTTACAGCAGGAGATTTAAATTCCTACCACCTACCACAGGGCTACAGGAGTATTAACCGGAACTATTCTAAAAAAGTTCCCCATGAATTAACAGGTTAGCTCACATATTCCCAGTGTCTTTCCACTAGGTCACATATTTCCAAGCCTACCTGCTTTGAGATTGCCAGAAACCACACCCTGCACATAGGTGGTTTTTTGAATTTCTAGCAAAGTGTATGGCCCACAGTAAAGGACGAGCTCTTATTCGATCAGCCAGTGCTACTTTTAACAGAAGGTGCTTAAATTAATGATACTATGATGTTCAAGAGGAAAACTAACTGCCACGCTTAGCATTACACAAGGCCGAGTGAAACTTTCCAGCAATTACTTGGAGCTGCCAGAGTTATCAAAAATGAGAGTTCAAAAAAGAGAGTTCGAAGCAGAGCTAAGTGCACAGGTGACTCTAGTTAAAAAAGGGAAGCAAACGAACTGACAAATAACATCAGCCACCTGATCAAACTGTTTATGAAAGAGCCGTGGGAAGGATTTTTTTACAGAGTATGGAGCCGTGTGACAATAATTTTATGTATGTACCCGGGTTAGCTGATAGGTGGGAGTGTGTTGGCGTGCGCTTAATCCCACGAAGAACCAGTTAGCGCAGCGAACATTCGCTGGCAACAAATGAAATGCTCTGTAGTGGATTGCATAAAAGTGTCGGATATATTGCTTTTACTCGCCAAAGGGTATCAAAAGTAGTATTCCGCGCTAACTATCTTATCACTTACCATTTTTATACTCAGAATAGGTTTTCAGAAAATCAATATTGCATAAATTGCCATTCGTTTAAATAGCCTTTTTGGCAAAGCACATGTATATTGCCTAGTGGGGATGAGAAACGTATCCGATCGTATAAAAGGGGCGTGTCTTATCTTGGTGGGGTACTTTCTGTCTTTTTTCAACTTGGACCTGGATATTGCTATCTACTTCTCGCAATCAGTGGGAAAATATCGCAAATTGTATCGCAAAACACGTATCTTCCAGGCTATATATAGTACTTAAGCTATGGCATAGCTTTAGCTGTCCGAATAAATGAACACCTCTCCAGCACAAAGCCACTAGAAGCCCGAGTCCCGCAAGGCTCTCCACTCTCTCCACTGTTTTATATACTGCATCACAGACTACTATACATATCGACAGGCAGAATTTATAGCCACCAATCTCCAACAGTTCGTAGACTTTTTAACAAAATACTCCCAAAATTGAAAGATACTCATTAACGCGGAAAAACACAAACAGTAGGTTTGTTCGCGTACTACGATTAATTGCAATTAATTGCAATGAAGCCGTTTTTGTACTCCGTTTTACTGAAAACTGATAATTTCCCCTCTTTCAGTAAATTTCAGTAGGGTCTGAGCTACTGAAAAGGAAATTCAATGGAAAGATCTCATTGAGTAATCAAAATAGTTTACAGAACATGGAATGGTGGGAAATTGCGAAAAAGTCGAATGATAATACGGACATTTTTTTAAAGAGATATTTTTTCAATTTTTAAGGGTAAGTAAGTAAATGCGGACTTTTTTTAATGACTTCTACTCCATCTCCCATCATACCTCAGCAAATCATGTAATAGTCACACCCGCTTATCAAAAAAGGGATTTATCCTACACGCGGAATTTTCATTAACAGCCTTCGCACTCCACTTCAAATAACTTTTTAAGAGCATTCAACGCACAGATGAAGCACACGTCCTCACCGTTCAGAGGCATTTTCGAAATGATGCCATGAATTTTCCCAGGCATCAGATGGCATACCATAAATTGACAGTCGTTGCCATCGGATATGGCAGGGTAAACTGTCAATCGAGTCCCGGTGTGACAATTTTCCGAACCACGGATTTTCTCGATGTAATCTTTTGCTCAGAAACGTACTCTGGTGCTTAGGAATCAGCGAACAACACCATTTCCTTGAAATTTTTTAAAAGTTTTACGTTTCCACAAAATTACAGTTCTGTCCAACGCAAAATCAGTCACCGAAATAAATTAAATTCTACGGAGAAAAAACTCCGGGAATCAAACCCCTTTGAAAAAAAGCATTTCCGCTCTGTACCAGTCCATTCCATGGAACACTAGCTGGAAAATCTAGTGTTCCGTAAACTTAAATGTCGATTTACACTTAACGATAGAAGCGCCAAGCCTTTTAATCGGCAGAATAAGAAAATATCAATATGATGAAAGGTTACAAATTATATTATTCTATAAAATTTAATATATTATTATTTTCACTTAAAAATTGTTAGTATGTAAAAGCACACTAAAGGCAATCCTGATCGATTGGCCAAAAACCAAACGGAGACCACAAAAACTAATAAAGGTAAATGTTTCGAAGCCCCAAATGAATTTAGTCTTTTGTCAACATCAGCTGCTTATTTGCGAACGAGCAGCAGAGAAGATTTCCACATAGCTTATCCGTGCTTGGGCAAATATAGACTGGTTGTACGACAACCGTTTGAAATAATCCTGAGTCTGAAAAGTTCCTGAAAGTACATAAACTTGAAAACTATTTTAAGAAAAGTTGCTCCATGCATAAAAGTTGCTTTATGACCTGAATCACAAATATTGCAAATATTTTCCCAAAAACACTTAAAAGCTTTACCTTTCGACATACTTGCTAATAAAAGTTATATTTTCTATGCGGATTTAGCTTTGAGCATACTCTATCAGTGTCGATTTCCATAATTCTATTCATATCTTCTTTTACAACTCAGTTCAGATTTTCACCATCATCACCATCACCAAACGGGACCAAATTCCTATTCAATCAAGGTCCCGATTGTAGGTAAACTTTTCTAAACTTCAACTCAACTGTATGGGCTCTTTGCCAAGAATGTTATAGTTTAACTAAACTATTGATTTTAATATGACAGGAAGTCGAGAGAGCCCCAGGCTTTACATTATATTGCAAACCCTTTTCAAGATGGCTCGAAGTAGACAAATATTATTAACTGATTTTGGAAATATTGTTCGAAATTTTCGCCTTCCATTCTCGAATTTAACGCTCACGTGTATTCCGATTTGATAAGTAAGAGGTTTAAGTCTGTAGGAAGTGCTATTCAAAGATGAATAGCCATATGTCAAGGACACAATATCATTATCCTGCTGTTTTATGTTGAACTTTCTTTCAATATTGACTGATGAATAAATTTTCCGGAATTATTAAGGAAAGTCAATCAAGAATTAGTTTGTAAGATCCAGATGTCTGTAAAATCATGAGATTGATTTTGATATTGTTTGTTTAAAGGATCAAAACTCAGTGGAGAATCAGGCTGGATGGGAGCACTGTGAAAAAAATGCAAACTGTTGAAACTTTCTAGGAAGAGTAAGTTTAAATGTTTATTAAAATAAGTGTTGAAGGGAATGGTTTTTGATTGACCTTATTTCCATGAAAGTTTCAAGGTTTCCAATTTAATTTTCTAGCTAGTGAGTATTGTGCAATTTATTCAAATAATCTTAGATAATTATAAAGTATAATTTAGCATCCAGTTGGCAAATAGGTGGTTGAATCCTTAATTTCACGGCTGAAGATCACCCACACTAATATTAATTCGATTCATTCTTTCGTCGGAGTTGAATCACCCTACTCGTTTCCTATTTTTAGTCGGAACTACGAAAGAAATTAGCAAAATTAGTTGTGTAATGAAAAAAACATGAATTTGTAATGTAATGTAATGAAAAAAACTTGAAAAAATTTAGCAATACATATTTTTCAAATGGTCAAGGTGGATTCTTGTTTGCATTAGTATTTTGCCGGACAAGCAACATTAAAAATCAACCGTAACTGCACATGAAACAGTCTAACTGGAATATTCTTTTAACCAAAAATTAAATCTGAATTCTAGGCAAAATAAAAAAAATAGTGGGTACGAGCGCGAAACAGTCATGGTAATGAACTTTAACTAAACCAAATTTTAATTAACAAATGGGGTGAGACAAAACGAATTACGCGCTAAACTGCCTCATTATTATCCAAAGGATAAAGATACTATTAAAGGAGTCAAAGACAATGACTTTAAAGATTCAATAAATCCTTAAACATGGATACAAATACGTTTACGTTAGATGCATCTCAAGTAAAAGCTTTCACGTTGAAAATAGTTGTGGAAGACAAGTTTTGAGCAGATATGACTTTTTTGTGATAACATGCAACGAAAAACTGGCCGCATTGCTCAGCATAAACGTTCTATCTACTCTGCCTTACTAAGCATAAATTTGATTTATTTATTCACCAAGCAAGGTGTACATGTACAGAAGAATAAATAATATAGTACATGGATAAAATTACGAAACAAAATAAAATAAAATAATATACGAACAAAGTAAAAAACAAAACTATATATGAATACAAGATTAATAAATAACGCAAAAATAAACTAGTTACAAATAGATAACAAATAAAGTAATAGCTAAATGACAAATTACTAAAAATAACAAATGACAAATAGCTAAGTGAATTTAAATTTACAATACATATATATATATATATATATATATATATATATATATATATATATATATATATATATATATATATATATATATATATATATATATATATATATATAAATATATATTAGTATGGCGGGGGAAAGGGAGAGACTATGACGAGAGAGCCCTCATAATATTTTTTTTAAAAGTTGCCTTAGATATCGTAGGGGAAAAGTTCTCGCTCATGCTATTGAATAGCCTGCAGGACCTATTTATTGGCTCGTTTGCTGCATACGTTGTGTTGTGTTGGTATCCAATAAGCAATCGTCGGGATCTAGTGACTCTCAAGGGTTGATTGAACACAAACTTTTCTTTCAAGTAGACGACATTAACCACGTCTGTGATGACATCGAAGCTGAAGCAGGCAGATAACATTAATCTTCTCGATGCAAGGGGTAACAAGTTAATACATTTAAGGCGATATTCGTATGGTGGTAGATTACTGAAATCATAAGGGCTAAAAAGATCTCTCAAAGCGAACAGTAGAAACTGCTTCTGAACAGACTCAAATCTTTGGCTGTGAATTTCGAAAGCCGGGTTCCAGATAGTGCACGCATATTCGAGAAGAGGACGCACGAGTGAAATATATAAGGATTTAGTAACCCAAAGATTCTTAAACTCTTTGGCCCGTTGCTTAATGAAACCAAGTTGTTTATTTGCTCGGGAAAGCACTCTATCGTAATGTAGATTGAAGCGGAGCTTTTCATCCAGGGTGACACCGAGATCTAATATGTTGTCAACCCTGCTGAGTGCCGTGTTGTTGAGGCTGTACGTATAATGAACGCGTGCAGTTTTGCGAGAGAAGCTGATTGCGCGGCATGTTAAGAGGGAGTTTGTTCGCCGAGCACCAATGGTCTAGAGAATACAGTTTAGACTGAAAAAAGGCCGCGTCAGATTGTGACCTGATGACATGGTAGATTTTGAGGTCGTCCGCATATAGTAAATGAGGAATATCAGATAAAACATCCGATATGTCAGATATAAAGATATTAAAAAGAAGAGGGCCAAGATGACTTCCTTGAGGTACACCGGATTTAACGACGACTTTCTTAGAAATGAGACCTTGGAATTTCACGAATTGCAAGCGGTCGTGTAGGTAGGAGCCAAGCCACTTTAGTAAGGATCCTGCAATTCCGAATTGTTTCAGCTTGGGGATCAAAATGGAGTGATCAACTCGGTCGAATGCTTTGCTGAAGTCTGTATAGACTGCGTCAATTTGATCACCTTTCTCCATTTTGCACAAAACATCAGAAACAAGCACCATAAGATTAGTTGTAGTAGAACGACCTTTCCTAAATCCATGCTGCTGCTCGTTCAGTCGAGCGTCGACCATAGGAGAAATTTTGCAGTAGATGATTTTTTCAAATAGTTTGGGAATAGCAGATAGAATGGCGATGCCTCTATAATTTTGAATAAGACGTCTATCGCCACTTTTATAAATTGGTGTAACATAAGAAGATTTCCAATACGAAGGAAATAGTCCAGAGGAGAGAGAATTATTGAATATAGTATGAAGGGGCGAGATCAGTTGCTTTACACACATGATCAGAAAAATAGGAGGGAGGAGGTCAGGTCCAGGGCCCTTGTTACTGTCAAGCTCCATAATGGCAGTAAATATTTCACTCCTAGATATGGTCATATCCTCAGCAAAAACTGTTTGAGTCGCACCCGGGAATTGATACAATGTTGGGATGCTAACTGGATTAAAAACTTCTTGAAAATGGTCAGCAAAAAAGTTGCATATCTCCTGAGGAGAAGAAGACAACATTGAATTTTCAGTGGACATTGAAGAGGGGTAGCCGCTTGTTTTCCGCTTCATATTAACAAAATCAAAAAATTTTTTAGGGTCGCGGATTATATTCTCCCCAGTAGTTCTAATGTATCTGTTATACGCTTCGTGAGATTTGGTATAGAATTCCTGAGTAATTAAATCGTATTCTTCTTTAATACGATGGCTAATGTCGACTTGATTCTTCATTAGTCTGTAAAGTTTATTTCTGCGGTTTCTCAGACGTCTAAGGGTCTTGTCAAGCCAAGGTTCAGAGAGTTTATCTTTTTTCCTTATCTTGGGTACAAACTTATCTACCGCGTCAAATACTATTCTATAGAACATGGCTACGTCATCATCAAGGGAATGGCACATAAACGTATTTGTCCAATCGACATTGTCAAGGAAATTGTGAATGCTATCATAATCAGCATTATGGAAATCATATACAATCGTATTATTGTACGTACTTAACATGTTCCAATCTGTAGTGGAAAGTTCAACTATTAGAGCGGAATGGTGAAGACTATTAGAAAAGAGATTCTCTGCGTCATTAGCTGGGCTAACCACTACATCGTCGTATACATTTGTAAAGATTAAGGTTCCATCTACATTTTAGCGCTTTCGAGATATTTAATGATTTGTGTTTTGATTTGATTCCATAGTTCTTGTTACTGCTCCTCAGTCACCGTGACTTGTAACGTTCGTATGAGAAATATCATTGCCGCTTTCCTGTGGAGCAATGACAAAATTTGTATGAGAAATACTTTCGGTTCGGTAGTGCACTATCACTAACAAAAGCTTGAATGAAAAGATTTTATGTAGAAATTTCATACAATATTCGTTGAATGAAGTGTAACTCGTAAATTGAGTTTATGTTTGAAAATGATGCTTGTATAAAATGTAGGTAAAAATATAAGTACATATGTTTGAAGCTTTTAGATATGATTATATTCTTATGATTCAGCTACCTGAACTTTCAGAAATACGTCTAGATTTTTAGGTTTTCTTCAATAGCACCAATCGAGGCTCAGTGTACATATGTGCATTACGAGTGGAAACTGTTACTTTGTCACTGTTCCATTCCAGTCACAGTAACAGTTGGAGCTGTTACTGCAAAGTATCGATATTGCCCACCCCTACTATAGAGGTTACGCTACTCAAATATTCCCATTAGCTGGCGAGTAACAAGGGTAGCGTTTATTCTGACAGCAGGAGCGATTTTGCACGTCAAACCTTAGTAATATCGTCCAATATGTTGTATTGAAAATTCTTGGAGTCAAAGTTGGTATCAATAAGGTAAGGCAACTGAAACTGTTTTTACCCTCTCTCTGAACCCTTTTGCTGGAAAATAAAATTTTTAAGGACTGAAGACGCGATGAAAAATTACATTCGCACTGTTTTCCGGCAAAAACGAAAAATTTCGTCACTCAGTTAATAGTTTAAATAGTATATGCTCTCTTCGTTCTTAAGCAATGACGCCGCCTATAAGAACATCAAGCCTGTTGCAATTGTGTAGGAACTTGCGGCGCTGAATGCGGACATATGGCTGATAGACTTTACCGAATAGCTCCTCAGAAACAGAATAGTTACCTCTTCCCTGAGGCAAGGTCAATTGCGACGAAACGGTCAACACGGCCACATCTCATAATGTTGTGCTCTCTTCTTTATTGTGGAATATTGCAGTAAATACTCTTCTGAGGTAGTGACACCATGCCAACTACAAAGCAGTTGCTTATTTGCGCGCATTCTTGTAAGGCTTTATATTGCTCTGGGAGAGCCGATTCTAATATGTGCCGTACTGTTTTGCTGGCATGCTGCTATAAAGATTGTCGGTAAAATTCGTCTACGAGTCCCCATACTGCCCTACTAACCACAAAGCTTCTATCTATATTTCTGGGTTAACAACCGATTCAAAAACTACATACTAAATTACATCATTCTGCAAAATTTCAAACGCCGATCTTTTGTCGAAGTATATTAAAATCAATATTGAAAAATACACTCTCCATATGTCTCCAGTACAAATCAAAACACAAATCATTGAATATCCCGAAAGCGCTAAAATGTAGATAGAACCTTTATGCTTAGTAGAGCAGCATAGCTGTTAAACAATTTTATTTTTACATTTTAATAATTTTATTTTTATTTTACAATTTATTTTTAACAATTGCTTTAAGGAGTGTTTTTCACTTCGCTGAAAATTCGTCATATATATATATACATATATATATATATATATATATATATATATATATATATATATATATATATATATATATATATATATATATATATATATACATATAAATATATATATATATATATATATATATATATATATATAAATATATATATATATATATATATATATATATATATATATATATATATATATATATATATATATATATATATATATATATATATATATATATATATATATATATATATATATATATATATATATCAGCAAAATTATTAAGGGAGATAATCTATGGAGTGGCCGATCCGATTGAGCTGAAATTTTCGGAGGACATAGATGTATATAGAGTTTAGATATCTTTAACCTTTTGGCGGCGGCGGGCGTTTTGGTGAATTTTCGGGTATTCCTATATTTCCAAGCAGTGTAAATTTTTGTTCAAAATGGGAATGAAAACTTATTATGTTTTAGGCCTGTCTATGATAAAGAGTTGGGAATTTTGAGCCTTGTGTAGGCACTGAGTGTCTAAAAGTAGGCAGTGATTTTTTTTCAAATTTCGATTTATCATAACTTCTAGAAAAAACAATGGATCATCGTGAAATTTGCAGAGCGTATTCATGTAAACTAAAACTTAACACACATGGACTTTCAATACTAAGCGGGCAACTGCGTAGCTAGAGCAGGCTCCTGAACAAAAATTCTTTAAATCATCGATCCTCCCGAAATATTTTTGGTTTTTGAAAACAAATTCAAACTATTGATAAATTTTAACTTTTGTCCACTAAGTCAAATAAAAATTATCAAAGTTCCGCGGTAAACAAGAACGGCAACCCATGACCAAATGACCTCTATTTTCAGCACTCAAAACTGCTGTTCACGAGAACTGACGATCGAATAATGCGATCAATATGAAATTTACAGGACATGTTGAAATTATTTAGGACCAAGTCTAATAGAAGTGTTTTTGAAATACGGGCAATACTGTGGCAGTGGTGCCATTTTGAAAAATTGCCGAGAAAAAAACTGGTTTTTGGCCTATAGCTTTGGATTTAGCCACCAGATTTTAACACGCAGTAGACGAACCTTACTCTATGATAGATTTCATAGAAATTTGGCTGAAAAATTAGTATAAAGTTGCCAGCTTTGGCAATTTTCGTCTCCTAAATATTGTAAATTTGCTCAGGAAAATAAAGGTTTTCTCCTTATAATTTCCGATGCAGTAACGAAATCAAAACGAAATTCATGCGATAAGGGGATCTTGCTGCATTTCTTATTCTGTAGGAATTTCGTTGAAAAGTCATGAAAGGGTTGCCAGGTATTATGAATTTCGTAATTTATTGACATTTCTTTATCGAGCGATTTTGTCATAAAATTTCCAAAGGGGACTGATTCTGCAGTGACACTTCACAATAAATATTTAGGTTTCGAAAGTTTGAAAAGTTTTGAGGATGGTTACCATAAATTTCTATTCATTCCTGTAACTTCCAGCGCAGCCATCCAATCGAAAGAAAATTCACAGGGTGGATTTAACTCAACTTGAAGCAGCTATGGCGCTAACGCATGATTGCCAGAACTAGACAATTTCGTAAATATTGCACCAACAGATGCTTCCATTTTGTATTCATAAGCAAAGCATTTGCAATAAAATAAGCAACCGATATTTAAATTTTCCGAGTTTTGGAAATTTTTTCAATGGCAACCCCACACGGACGCGTAGTAGCAAATGAAAAAATTGAAGAAAAATACTGAAAGCATACACAAATTAGGAAGCTGTTGAAAGATGTTTGCCAAAACTCTGGTGCAAGTGATGAACAGAAATCCGTTTTAAATTTGCCGCGCTGGGATCCAGATCTGGCGAAGAGAAGAATGGCCTCACTTAGGGCACTCTTCCTGTCAAGTGTAAATTAATTATTCTTTATTGACTTAGAGGGGATTGTGCAGTTTATTAAACAAACCAAACATTATCTTGAGTACAGTGGCTGAAGGAGAACAATATCTACTGTTCTTATACCTGTCTTTCGGCAGAATTCCAATCAATCGACCTAGAAACTGCAGCATGGAATATTGCTATTTTTTTTGCATATTTCTTCTTTAATTAAAATAGTCTTCAACAGTAAATCTCACTTGGAAAGGAAACAATTGCCTCAAAGCCTCAACAAATACTGTGCTATTAATTTCATCTTTTGAATTGGCCATCCATTGTTTTGTCCACGACATTTATGGCCGAAGCAGCCTCAGCTGAATTACACGCTTACCTAGCTTGCATCTCATATAGTTTCATTAAAACCAAGCTACACAATCTAAAAATTGGCTCCAATTCAAATCCACAAAAGTCCTATTCAAAACAAAAGTCTACTACTCACCTCCTCGCCACCACATTTTCTCTTCCTCTTAACGTACTTCTCATCGCCTCGCCAGATCCACGAATTGCTTGCAGCATCCTTAGATATGAAACAATTATGAAAATCAACGAAATCATGTTCATGAAAATGAACATTGCAGCAGAGTACTCCCAACCCTGAAATTAAGAAAAAAATAGAAATCCGATAAGTCCTCTGCAATTATTGAGTCTTTCAAAAAATATAAAACAAGACTGAACCATCTAAGCTATGGACTCACTACGGATGAACCTAAAGTATATTAAAACTTTCATGACAGTTAATTCCAAGGGATATTTTCCCGGTAGCACTGTATCAAGGGACAATGTGGAATTTCGGCTTGAAGCTATTGTGCAAATGCTTGACATTATAGCGTTATGGCATCTAATAAACAGTACTCACCCTGGCGTATGGGTCATGGATATGCAGCGATAGACAAACACCATTGCTTCCGTAAAAGTGTGCACCAAAGTAGGGAGCGGACGAGAGCGGGGCGGCTGCAGCGGCGAACGAGCAGCCCCACAGGAAGACTAATCGAAATATGACTCTGTGAAATAAACAAACACACATATCAGAACAATGGAACGACCCTGCAAGTCTGTTATTCATAATGTCCAGATAAAATTGTTGGCAAACATCCGATGAGACCAATAGGTCAACACGACGCCACCGGAACTCGTTAGCCGGTTTCTGGACATAAATGATACTTACACAGCTTTACTACCTGTCCGAAACTGAAGTGGTCGGACCACCGATATCAATCGATCGTACGTCACCAGTGTTAACAAGAGTGTCGATGACTGGCAGCTGAGGGTACTCAGAAAACCTGTGGAGCAAATAACACCAGTCACATCAATAATGATAGTTTTCTGAACGACGATGACCTTTAACTAGGTTTATATTGTAAATTGTATATCATCTGCATACTTACCGCATATCGAACAGGACAAACTCGCTCGCCAAGCTGCCTCGTGCATAATGTATTCGCCACGGAAAGCAATATCTGCACAAGCTATTATCGTCAAATAGATACCCATTAGTAGATCGCTAACGGCCAGGTGTCGTAGGTAGAGCGAATGCTCGACATGACTACGCGAATTGTGAAAGAAACGACCGCAGATTACGATTAAATTGCCTGCCACTGCAATCGATGCCATTATCCAGACACTGGAGATGAAAGGATAAACAATTTAGCAAATAGCAATTGAGATGAATGCAGAGAATTTTATTTCAAGTGCCATTTATGACAGATATAAGACGATTTGAAAGGATTAGAAAGATTCAATTTACGACAGTCATTGTTCGACTTATATATCAAGAAATTGCAGAGTAAAACTATACCTCGTTTTAAACTCAAAACATGTTTTTGATTATTTTTCTAGCCAATCGTGAGCATGAGGTTAAATTCACATTTTTTTAGACTGTACGTGAAGCTTTTCATGAGGCTTTGAAAAAAAAAATGTTTCTGAGCTTTAGTTCATGGTTGTCCGTCACAGAAACGAAAGTTACGCTTGATTCGCTCAAAGTCAGTATTCCAGTTATAACACTGTTGTTCATTTTGCTCGGATTGTTGTGATTTAATTTAATCGCGTATAATTGCTAAATTTACCTGGGTAGCAACCTATCAACTGACGCCAACGAAACTGATGAAATCAAACGACGGATACAACTAGCAAATAAGACATTCTTCTCGGTCCTCCCCATTATGAAATCGAAATATGTGCACAGAAAAACTAAGGTCCGCGTTTATCATACGACCAGTGCTGTGCTATGGTTGCGAAACATGGATGAAAATAGGACCGACACCTTCGAACGGAAAGTTCTACGGCGGATTTTCGATGCTGTTCGCGACCGAGATGGATGGTGCATCCGGTACAACAATGAGTTGTACGAACTGTATGATTAGCTGGAAGTCTCCAAAATCGCCAAACTTCAATGGATACAATGGGCAGGGCATGTACAACGCAGGAATGACGATCGCATGCCAAAACGTGTCATGAATGCAAGACGAGTCGACGGAGCGAGGCCAAGAGGAAGACCAAGAGCTCGTTGGGAGAGCTCAGTGTATGCGGACGCCGAGCAACTATTGGGGTTCCAAGACTCGAGGACACGGTCACGTGACCGAGACAATTGGAGGAGATCGAACCAGGTGGCCAAGGCCCGATGTCGGGCTGTTGTGCCGCATAGATGATGATAATTACTAAATTCCGTTGCATGTCACAACCACCAAAAACAGACCATTCGTGTTGATGCAGTATACAATGATCAAAGCTAAGCATCTGCATGTATTGCTCTGATGATGACACAGCTGATGAGATGAAGCTCTTGATCGGTGCATGACTGCATCAAAATCAAAAGCATTGCAGGCGATTACACGGGGAATACCCAGCGTTGTAACTGGTCAGCTATGGCATTTTAACCGCATGGCTGATACAGCCGGTCAATGCGCTATGCAGCTTATAGTGCATTCACGCAAAGCGGCACCATCCGATTTGGACTGTATCGCAGTGATGCCCGATCCAGATTTAAGTTTGGAGATTGCCAGATTTTCACAACGTTTTCCAGACACCCAGATTTTATTCAAAACATCCAGATTTTTTAACACTTCTGCTTAAACTTTTATTTTATGATTGTTTAAGCAAAAGTGTGAAAAAATCACATATCGCAAATCAAAAATTCAAACAAAAAGGTACAGAGTTTGAAAAGCTTAGCCTGCGGCTAGCCCTTTGTAAAATTCTAAAATTAAATAAACTCTTTCAAAAAGAACCCCCAAAAATAATTTGCCTGAATTTGGAAATAACAAAATTAACGAAAATAATACGCAGCAGTTATATTCAAAGGGGTAACTTAGAGAAAACCAAACAAGAGGATGTTTAGTTTTTAAATGAAATGTAATTTTTATCATAGGATAACCTTTACTTGGAGGCTGCAGTGAATGGACTGAAAGTTCATGTTTCAGTTTTTAAAACGAACTGTTTAAAATTAATTTGAGCATGTGAACCAAATATATCAGTATCAGTTTCATGGATCCTGAAAATGTTGTTTTGAAAAGACAATCCTCAATTATCGCACTTTGTCAATGTTTTCTAAAGTTAATAGAAATGTTAGAATTCCAGAACATAGATTCACAGTGGTGGAAGCTACGAAATATTGAATTCACCGATTTCGAAACCAAGAATGCTAAGTTATTTTGGAAACAAGTGGCAACAACTGAAACTTGAGAGCACAAGTCAGCTTTTCCAATTTTGAGGACTTTTTTGTCACCTATTATCCTTACCCAAGTTCTCCGCGTATGTAGAAATAACTTTCTTTCAAATTTATCTCAATAAACGAAAAAAAACAAACAATCGATTACAAACAAATACTCTAAGTGGCATACTTTTCTCTAAAGAATATTTAAAATCAAGAAATGAAACCTGTGTAGGTATAGAATTAAATGAAGCCCTTAAATCAAAATTATTTTCGGAAAATATATATTAAAATATAATCATAGTAAGCAGATAATAAGTATTATGAATTATATATTGGTCAAGTTACATTTTTTGTTGAAACTAAGATCCCAAGATTTCTCCAGATATTCTGGAAAAATGTTCAAGACTTTCTGTGTTTTTTTCTGACAACGCTGCGCTGCGGGACATGTCAGCGGGTTGCGATTGGGAAATGAAATGGGTCGGCTAGACATTCTATTTTGTGAACACATTGACTGCGAAATTTTACATTGCGCGGAGAAATTCGCTGTCAATAAATTTGAATGTACTGTTTTGTATGGTAATGTCCACATTGCCGGCGACCGAAATTCAGGCGAACGTTTCGCAGCGTCAGAATTTGCCAAATTTCTAATTTTTTCGTTTCGCTAGCGTTTCACTGCTAGGTTGAATTAGGTTGGCGCCAAGAATGTAACTGTCTTTCGTCAGTACATTGACAGCAAAATTTTCGCTGGCAATGTGGTTCACCATATTTGAAAGCGAAATTCCTCATTGAATTTCTCCGCCCTATATGAAATTTTACATTCAACGTGTTTCAGCCTTATATTGGAGATTACTTGATGACGGAGTTTTTGTGAAAAATGTGGAAGAAAAAGAATTTTTCAGTGCAAGTGACAGCTCTGACCTTTTGTCTTCCGAAGAAATTATTCCGACTTTTGAGTAATTTTACACAATTTATCGATTATTTGTTGACCATAGTGAGTTTCAATGAAAGCGAACATTGGAAATTGATTTTACGCATGATTGCGGCCAAACTTGTCGTGAAAAGCCTATGAACTACGAAATAAATATTGGACTCCGGACATAGCTTCAAAACGAGCGTCTGTTCGCGTTTACCGGACAGTACGCTTTATGAATTGTTATAATTGTGCATTGCAAAGCAATCAATCCATGTACTGTATTGGCTGGTTTCACATTGAATGTCAAAAGTGGTTTGATAATAATCATAATCGTTAACCGTAGTTGTCTAGTCGGATAACCTGTGTTTTGGAAGAAATTGAAACTACACAAAGGAGAAAGAGATAAAAACGTTCCTTCTCTTTCATGTTTAGTCTAGTCCGTGGTACTTTGTCAGTCTTTGTCTAATTTAGCGTGATCTTAGCATGAAGTTTTACTCTGTCCAAACACCACGACCGTAGCAGCTGAGCTTACTGGCAAGGGGAGCACTCTCATAGATTAGAACTCGAAAATATTCATGTTGCATTGGCGACAGCTTTCTACTTCATAACAACGTTTTTTTTTTTCAAAATTGTGCTTTGTGTGTTTTAGTGTTGATTTTCCCTTTTTCTTTGTTTTTTGACGTTAAAATTATGCAAGCTTTTCGTTTAAATTTCTACAACATTCGCAAGATTATAATCTACTGTCGCTTACCAATGCAAAAATCTGCAGTGTTGACTCTCAGTGAAACTAAGATTACCTCTGAACTGATATTAATCACGTACCTGGCTATCATATTGTGCCTCGCTTTTCCCCCCAAAGAAAGATTGCAATGCACTTTCGTAATGTTGAGCCTTTTACCGCCCTTACCCAATTTACCTCTGCTAGCCTAGAATTTAATTGTCTTTGGATTAGAATCAAACTATCTTTTTATACCGCTGCCCTGACATGTCTGATGCTGATACTGTTCGTTCCTTCGATGTACTGTCTTTTAACATTACAAAATGCATAAGACAGACAGCTCCTGGACACGGACGGTATAACTTTCCACCATTAGCCCCTTCAATCCACTCGCGCACAAAGCATGTTAAAGCTGCCTTTACGCCATTTCGCTCTCATTGTCAAATTGGAGGGGAACTACTTGGATTTGACCCGATTTGACAATGAGCAGACAAAAAATTACTACCATCCCCTTCAATGTAAATCTTATGGGCATGTCCACTCCATTTCTACTACCTCACTGCTTGAGACATCTCCTTCATCTGAGTTCATCCTCGCCCGTGATTTAAATGTGTACAAGTTTCTGCGGCTCAGATATTTTTGCACGACAAGCCCGGCAGACAGGTACGTCGAGCTTTTAAACGAATCATTCACTTTGGAGCAGTTAGAGGATTGTCCAACAAGAATTCCTGACGTGTTTGGGCTCGATGCAAATCTTTTAGATCTGTTTTTCATCTCTCACTTCAATTAATACTCGATTTCTGTTTCTGCACCTCTTGGTATCTCGGATCACAATTTAATCTCATCATCTCGTCTCTGCTTAGCAATAATAAAATTCACACCAAACAATTAGCCTGCCACTATGGCAAGGCTAACTGGACTGCACTTAAGCCTACCACCACCACCTCATGGTTTAGTTACAGATATCAAGAGGCCATTCGCAGTAAGGGACCGGCATTCTGAACCTGTAAGCTATATCCGCCTGAGGGATGGAAACAACTTTACAAAACTGCACGCAATGCATGCAAAACAGAAATCTGAAGAGTTAAATTCCAGTTTGACAAAAATATTAAGCAGAAAGTCCTTCCAAACCTGAAAGAATGCCAAGTTTTCTGATCGCTTGTTAAAAGCATTAAGAATAACTTCTTCGGTTCTTCCGTTCCACCCCTTCTTCATAGTGGTAGCGTACTTAGTAAGTCACAGATTGAAGCAAATCTCTTTGCTAAGATTTTACTCTTACTTGCCACTTTCATCGCTGAAATCTCCTAGTCTTCCAATGTGCGCTTTATACGCGCTATATTTTACTGCAAAAGAGAGGTATAGTGAATATTCGCCAGGGTTGATGTTTCTAAATCTGCCTGACCTGATGGTATTTCGCCCTTCGTACTAAAATGCTGCACATCCGCCTTGGCTATACCTTTGCGCAAACTATTGTACTTATCATACTCAACTGGAAAATTCTTTTCCACATAGAAACTTGCATATGTTTAGCACATACCTAAAAAGGAGGTGACCTGTGATCTCTCTAACTACCGACCAATTTCAATAGTTTTGGTTTTGCTTAAGGTCCTTGAATCGCTTGTTAATCTAAAATCCATCAACTATTTTGAGTCTAACCATTTTATCAACGACCACGAGTAAGGTTTGCGTTTTGAGCGCTCCACTAGGGGCTTACTTAAATTTCTCACTGATATGTGGAACCGTTCTCTTCATAACTTTGGTGAAGCAATTGTCGTTTCTCTTGATGTTTCGAAAGCCTTGTAAGGTACATTGAAAGTCCTATAGCCGTTCGATAATTTTACCGATAGATGACTGGCTGGTATCTTTGTGTTTTTGTGGTTCGGAGTTTGTTTTTGGAGGTATTGTTTGTGTTTGTTTACATTCAGTTTGTTGTCTTCTGGTGTATTTTTTGTACGTTTTTGTGAGTTATTTCTCAATTTCTGATCCCCGTTCATCTTTTAGTGGTAGCAGGGGCAAACAATTGAAGAGGAGTACTTAATAACATACAGAAATTAGACGAACAACAACAAGATGATTGTTCATCAAACAAAAAACAAGCAAACAAAAAACACTCGCAAAAAACAGACACACAACCACAAAACACAAACATTTCAGCAGACTTCTATCGGTAAAACTGTTCAGCAGCTATGTGGAATAGTTAGTTGAACCAAGCCAAAAGTCTTTGTCAAGTCCCCGTCCTTGTGAAGAGGTTTGGAATTTTCCTTGTTGATCATTCCTACCAAGTTGTTCTGAATGGACTCAAATTCTGTATCCACACTACCAATGCCGGGGTATCAGAAGGTACTGTTCTTCAATTAACTTTTTTCCTTTTATTTATAAATGATCTCCTCTGCTCCACTTTCAATCCGATTCACAGTTTTCACAGCACCTTTGACTACACATATTTTTTTTTGATAAAGTAGTCGAAATCGCATGTTTACGTCACTAAACACGGACCTATTAAGCATTTTCGCTTGGGGCTCCGCAAACCATATTGTGTGTAATGCGTTCAGAACCCAATGCTGTCTTCTTTCACTTAAGTCTTATCCTCCTCCTGCTAACCAAACTATTTTCGTGGAGGATATACGTATTTCTAAATCACCTTCGCTAAATGTATTAGGTTTTAATATTTCCAGAAAACAGCTGGACCGGCCACATTTTTAAAATTGCGAAAAATGCTAGGATATCCTTGTGTTTCCTTCAGAGAGGCAAGAAATATTTTACTCCATCAGACATAGTGCACATCTACAAGACTCTAAAGCTAGAACTACACTGGTCTCACGTAACGTGAGCTCACGTGTGCTCACATAAGCTCACCACACGTGTGATAGATCTGCAGTACCATTTTGTATGGTTAGAACTTCACTGGCGACACGCCACACGGCTCATGTGAGCTCACGTGAGCTCACGTTTTTGATAATCTGCAAATTCAGATTTTTGAGCTCACGTGAGAGCACGTTTAGCCAATATTTTTACCGCATGGTATTTGATTTGTTTGAAATGTATAAGGTAAGTGACTTGTTGCAAATGTATAAGCATGAATACTTGTGAAATGGCGAAATACATTGATGGTGGTAAATTGTGGGAAAAAATTGTAACAGAATTTTTATGTGCGCAGCGAAATTTAGTTAAACCTCAAACCGTCGATATGCAATTGCAACACACGTGAGCTGCTAGCATGAGACTAGTGTATTTCCAAGCGTGAGCTCATGCCTCCACACGCATAACGTGAGCACACGTGAGCTCACGTTACGTGAGACGAGTGTAGTTCTAGCTTAATAATACCAAGATTTGAGTATAACTCCCATACATGGGCTTGTGTAGGCCGAACTGCTTTAGCGGAACTAGAAAAAGTCCAACGTAAAGCTTTAAAGCTGCAAATAAACATGTTTATGTGCAGCTATTCATCATTTTAATTTGGAACTGATTCCGTTTTCAGCATAATCTTATAACGGAAAAAAATCATTTAAATCCAGATTCTGTCACCTATCCATAATATATGCCCGATAAAATTAAGCAGACAAAAGCTATGTTAATTTGACAAAATTCAGATTATTCAGCCCGATCTAAAACAAAAGTCCTGATATTCTAATTGCAGTAAAATTCCCGTGAAATATTTTTGAATGCTAACAGAAGCCTAATACACCTCCGTGATAATAATACAAGGACATTTTCACAGACCAAAAAAAACAACAGAATTCAATAACTCTCAAAGAACCTTCACATTCAACATGCCTTTCGGTCGTAAGATGAAATTCTGAGAATATGATTATCGCCACAGGTGGGTGTTTTCGTATGATTTAGATAAGGTATAAGGTGCGTTCAGTATTGCTAAGAGTAGATCCTGTGACCCGTGTCATAATAGAGATCTGCAACGGACGTGTCACACGACGAAATTTGATTTGATGTTATGATTTGATACGATGAGATTGTTTGTGAAAGTAATTCCGCAGCAATGTTTCAGGAAGAATTTGACTGCAAATGACAATCGGTAGTGGAATGGTTGCAGAAGTGATAAAAAATGAGAAAAGCTATGGTCAAAGAATATGCTCGAAGAATAATGATTTATTTTATTGAGATGAAAAGAAAAGTTACGGACTTTAAGTAATAAAATGAAATGAAAAAAATGCTTATGCAAAGACTAATGCTTTTTTGGTTCGTATTCGTTGGCCTTTAAGAGAAACCAAAGCAAATTAAAACTGATCGAAAATATAAAACTCGAATTTTCGCTCCTAAGAATTTGAAAATTGTTTTATATCTTTGTGATTCATTTCAGGGAAATAATCTTCCACTGAAGTTTGCCTTTCGCAAAATTTTTATATAAGACGGAAAGAAATTGATAATGTCATGACTACCTTGAAAATATAAATGGAAGTAAAATGTAGAGAGTAGAAAAAATAAATATGTTCAAAGTATTGAGAATACAACAACATAATCGTTTCAGATAGCGTTATGGATTTCTTTTTCAATCTCACAAATGATATTTTTGAAATGTTTTGTTCAACGAATTTATTTGTTTATTCGCTTTATTTGGCGAAATTTCCTGATTTGTTTATTTAATTGGCGGATAAAAATATAGCCATGGTAATTGTAATTCAACGTGTCTTTCAAAAACGCCAAGTAAAAATAACCAATCTCTTAAAGTTGAAAAATGAGTATCACATACTCTAATCACATGAAAAATTTTGAATGCATCAGATAAAACTTATACAGAATAGATAAAATTTTTATTTCTTCTAAGAGATCACTTTCCAATGACACAAACTTCGACCACGTGTCGAAACCTATGCTGACTTTGATCAACCTACGTACCATTGAAGAAATCTATATCAAAGAAGGGGTATGTCAAAGTGGGCTTTAAAACCGTTAATATCTGTGGTATTTGCTTGTAACTAAACTCACTGTAACTTGAAGATGAATGTAAACGTCTCAGATTATACAAAACCGTCATTTTTAGCTCTGATGTAGCAAATATTAGCTCTGTTCGTATAACAATTCAATCTCAAAAGTAAATCAGTAAAATATATCCTACGACATTGTCGGAGAGAAAGCCATTTATTAGCATCCGTAAAATTAAATTTGAAATCAATTAATCATTGATTGTTTACTGACTTTCTAGTTTCTAAAGGAAATCCCAACCTACTGAGGCGGCTAAACTTTCAATTACGTTAAAAAATAAAGTAAAGTAAGTAAAAAGTAAAGTAATTAAGTAAAAATTAACAAAATATATAAAAAAAAACTCTAGCGCACCTGCACCGCTAGAAACACTAATGTTCGAAGAACAGTAGAAGAATCGTGCAGGTTTTGAGTGCATATTCCACCACATGAGCTGCTTATTACGGCCAAACTGTTTCAAATGCCACGTTTTACTTTGGTCTCAAGAATGCATTATAACTCATATGGTAGAAGGTTTCAGATATTACCACTGGCATGAATTTCAACGTTTATGAGAGCAAAACACGGGTTAATTATATTCGTTATCAGTTGCTTATTTCACAATATTTCATCGCAAATAACATCAACGAAGAAAATGCTCAGTGCCTGCAGCACTGTAACTGAAGTTGGTGTTTGGGGCTGCGATCCGAAAAATTTGCAGAACTTTGGGAATTGAAGCATCGGTTATTTATTTTCATTGTAAATGTTTCCGCTATGAATACTAACTGTAAGCATTTATTGATACAATAGTAGCACAACCGACTCGTGCTGGCAACCTTTCGCCAGTATCAAAGCCAAGAATATATCACATCTGCTTCACGTTGTTATATTACATTCGAAGTTATAGGAGTATAAAGCAATTTAGGGTTACCTGCAGTGAGTTTTTTCAAATAATCGAAAGCTTAATATTTGCTGTTTAGTGTCACTACAATATTATTACCAATTGAAAATTCTACGATAAAACCGCTTAATAAAGATATTGCAAACAAACACAAAACCAACAATAGCTGGCAACCCTATCGTGGCTTTTCAACCAAATTTGGCGTGAATAATGTTTATGATAGGTTCCATTAATTGTATGAAATTCGTATTGATTTCATGACTGCACTGGACGTTATATGGCAAAAAGTTTCATTTTTCTGAGCGAATTTTCAAAACCAAAGACACAAAAATTACCATAGCTGGCAGTATCAATCGAATTTTTCAACCAAATTTCTATCAAACAAAGTTTAGACTAAGGTTCAGCTACTGCTACTGCTACTGCTAATCTGGTGACCTATTCACATTTCATAGGGTAAAAAGCATTTTTTTTTGTAATTTTTCAAGATGGCACCACTGGCACAGAGTTGCCTACAATTCAAAATCGCTTCTATCAGACCTGGTCCTACTTAAGTCCAATGCATTCTGTAAATTTCAATTGTATCTGATTCTGGATTCGTGAGTTCCCGTGAACAGAAATTTTTGATGCTAAAAATATAGGTTAACTGGGAAAGGGTTACCGTCCTTGTCCGACATGAAATTTCCAAAGTTTTACTTTGAACGTGTAGATAAAACATAAGATTTGTATACAGGTTTTATTGTAAGAAACGGACATTTTTAGGATTTTCGATGGTTTGAATGTTTTCACTTCCAAATTTTGATTTTTTCAAATTTAAGACACCAAAATTATCATAGCGGCAGCTCCAACCGAATTTTTCGACCAAATTTCTACCAAACGTGGTTTGAAGTAAAGTCCTGATGCTGTATGAATTTTGTCAAAATCGAACAATTGAATCAGAATTTATAGGGCTAAAAGCAGTGATCTTTTTTAGTGATTTTTCAAGATGGCACCACTGGCACAGAATCGCCCGCATTTCAAAATCACTTCTACCAAACCTGGTCCTATTTAAGACCAATACATTCTGCTAATTTCAACTAGTTCTGCTTATCGGATCGTGAGTTTCCGTGAACAGAAGTTTTTGATGCAAAAAATATAGGTAAATTGGGCAAGGGTTATCAGGCGTGCCCGTTATACCATATCAATTTTTTTTTCTATGTAAGCAAAGCACAAGATTTACATATGAGTGGCTTTTTTTTTGAAGAAGCGGCATTTTTTCAAGAGAGACGATGATTTGGAGGTTTTCACTTTCAGTGCCTGCCCTAGCTACAGGGTTGCCAGCACGCGCCATAAAAGCTACACAAATTTACGACTAAATAATACCAATATATCCTAAAAATTTCGTAATGATTGAATAAATAATAATAAATAAATAATCGAAAGTTTAATATTTACTGTTTATTGCTTCCGATTCACATGTAAAACACGTTCGAAATATATTTCGTCAACTTTATTTTTGCAAAAATTATTTGTGTACGGAATAATAGGTATATTAAAAATATCACTAAAATGGCCGCCGGCGCCAAAGGGTTAAAGGCTATTTACTCTTTGTGAGACCTGGCACTATTCTGCATATACACCAATGTATCCTGAAAATTTCAGTTCAATCGGATGGCGCGTTCCTGAGATTTTTTGATGATATATATATATATATATATATATATATATATATATATATATATATATATATATATATATATATATATATATATATATATATATATATATATATATATATATATATATATATATATATATATATATATATATATATATATATATATATATAGAAATATGAATTTTTGCCAAAGTGATTTTAATACTAATGTTCTTCTTCGAACATTAGTAATAAGGTTTTTTTACAATGCTACCATATCTAGTTTCGTAGCCTTTGTTTACTTTATGCAATTATGAAGTAGATTCTGTGACAAAACAAATTTTGAGACTGAGGCATGTTATGTGAATGACGAAGATGCTGGGTGTTTCTTCCTATTAATTGATTGTATTCGTTCCTAGTAAAATCTGGACTCAATGCTTTTAGTTTGCAGAATTGTCGTCGTAGCACTACAGTACTTCTCGGGCCTTGGCTTGGACTCAATAGTTGCTGGTTTCCATTTATTTCTTGTTCTGTAAACAATAAAATTACCAGGCTCCAAATATATTTGTGTTCTTTCAGATGTTTTGTCAAAATATTGATTTTATTTTGTATTTGAAATGTCCACTTTTTTGTTAGCGTCTTGCCACACCAATATCGGTACAATCTGCTTTTCAATGATCGGATGTTTTGTTTTAGTAATCTATTTACCAATAGTTGTGAAGACGAATTGCATGTGCTGAGAATTTCACTGCTTCTATATTCTAGCAGACGGCTAGTTTTCACTTTCTTTAGCACAGATTTTGGATATTGTGGACTAGCTTACGTAAATTTCAGTAGCCTCCATTCATCTGCAAGCTCTCGAGACGTTAGAGACTTGAATGGCTGATTATCGGTGTCTATTTTAGTCTGTTTAGTATCATCTAGAAGATTGCTTCACTAGCATGGAGTCCTCTATACGTCCAAACTAACAAAAGTCTTTTTGGTCATACGATCACTTCAGGAAAATATTCACTGTTTCCTCGAGTCTATGTCCTCCAGTGATATCAGTGCTTCTTTTCCATAGAAAATCGATGATGTTTTTCTAAAACACTTTTCTTTTTTCTTTTCCAAGCGAAAGAATGTAACATGTTATGAAAGAAGGACGCTTTCTTTGATTAAAAATCGAATTCAAGACTCAATTAGCAATTAGGTCCTTACTTGAATACTTGATGTTGTTTGTGGTTCTGACAGCGTTCCCAGCCTGTTTGCCAAAGAATTTCTTCACCTATGCGAGTTCCTTTGCCTATTATTTTCAACCTCAACTTCTCCTCTGACTCCGTCTTGTCCGACTGGAAGTATGTTCATTATATATATTATCCTATAGACTTTCGTACGTGCAAAAGGAATTGAAAAACCTGGGATGATCGACTAGGACGTGTGGTTGTCTGGAAACCAAGATCTAACCAAAAATTTTTTTCCAAAGTTTGGAAAGTAAACACTCATCCAAGAACAATCTACGTGCATGAATGAGGATACATGAGTGATGGGAACACGAGTGTATAGTGGACACTTAATAAAAAGAAACAGCAAACGAGTGAACCTAGGCTGAACTGACTTAATGACTTCAGATAAATACTGAAAGCGAGGGCTACAGATTTGGTACGTGTTTTCCAGAATACTATAAATAAATGAATACTGGTGTAATTTTGGCAAAGTGTTACCCTCAATTTATGTAACTGCATGAAACTCTTGATCCCCACCTGGTGCACAAGCGTGGCAGTCTTGAGTGGCTTTCGCTCGCAAAGAGCGGGTGAGTTGGGGGGAAACTGCCCTTTAAACTGCCGTCGCTCGAAGCGAGGAGATGCGACGCTTACGTTCGGATTCACAATTTAAAATAACTAATCAAATCAATTTTCAAATTTCAGAATTTTTACACTCTATTAATTCCACTTATTTAAACACACAATTCGTGTTGCGCTACCATTCATTGTAGACTCATTACTTCACCGAAAAATCCAAATTCTTCAAAATCAAACTTTTATCTACCCTTAATATGGTCTAACCTGGTCGTACTGAGTTCGATCCTTCGTTGGGGCCCTTTTCCTCGAAGATTTCATTATCCACTGAAATTGGTTTCCCAATCTTATCAGCGGCACACACACACACACACTAACACACACGAGTCGTTCCGTTTTTCAGGATCTTGCTGAACGTCGTCCTCAATACCAGTTTCGATTTTCGCTCGTACGATTGGCCTCGATGTTTAATCTCCGGCGACGGTTCAAATTCCATTAATGAAAATAAAGAAAAGATTTCCCACTAAGCTCCAATTATCATTCATCCAATTATCACCACCGTCAGCTTACCCGTCCTAATTCGCAGGGGACTTTTCCCGGTATCGGCCGCCTACGAAATTTTTCATCATCCTCCTAACGGGTTTTCCCCGACCGTTTAGTTCACTGCCCTCTACACTATCCATCACGACTGCCTTACGCCACTGCATCTTTGACAGCCAATTGTGCCAAGTGTCCAGTTTTCACTGTCAAGTACTTCGTATAGTGGCTTATTCGATTTTTGTGCATAGTTTTTCGTAAATTTGTAGCTGGTTGAATCGAAAAGATTACGCGAAAACATGGTTCTGCGGACTTTGTAATTGCCTATTTTTCTGTCGGTAAGTAAAGCAGTTTCTTGAAGAGATCCAGTCGCACCTCGAAGTCGGTTTCGGTTGCCGACAGGAACACCTGCCGACCCGAAAATCTAGATTTTATCTATTTTTTTCTAACAATTCAACAACGTCCAAGCGACTTATGAGCCCTACTACGCAGAGCGGTGTTTGGGTTGATTGGGCAACATCGGAAAGATTATGAGGTAAAGTTTGGTCGTGATGTGAAGAGAACAAGGATATTCTTGAAAAATGACACTCTGCGAAACTGCTTAGTCGTGGCAACGTCGTTTTTCCTGAGCCGCGAGAACTTAATATCAACGTTGAATTTGATTCACCGGCCTCAGCAGCTCGCGGAAGCAGTCCGCAAATATTATGCCATTCTTTTTCATGTCCACGAAATTGAAAAACTTTCTTGTAGTAACAATATCTTTTTTGATCGTTGTCATATTTACGACGCATTTATGGTGATTGTTTTCACTTTAGTATGTGGTTTCACGGCTACTGGGTGTAACTTTTCTTAAAATTTCACTTATGTTTAAATTAACTTTTTTTACGCTATGATTTCACCCTTCTCAACTTCATTTAATGACGTACCTTGAGGTATTTTAAATGGCAAAGTTATCATCAAACACTCCTGTGAGCAACAGCTGAGAGGATTGATTTACTCGACTAATCATTCTACTAATTACCAAGTGTAAATAGGAAACGCACAAGAATGACAAGTTTCCAAGAATTGCAGTAAAAACTAACGCCAATGAGTTCATTCTCAGAAAAATTATTTTAGGCAGTTTCTCATTCATCTTTGGATTAGATTTTTCTCGAACAATTATTTTAGATGAAAATAGTTGAAAATTGTGAAGTGGGCTATGAAATCGAGTTTATAATAAAGGAATCATCATCTTACATTGGGTGCTGTATGCTTTGGATTGATACCTTGTTGGAAGATATACGAACCATTTAAGTCTCGTTTTACAACACTAGATATCAACTGTTTTGATTTGATAAATATCAGTTTTGCCGCTCCGTTCTCCGGTATGCACTCCCAAATTAACCCATTTCCACCACCAAATTTTACCGCTGGTAAAAAATTTCTTTTTTCATAAGTCGTATAATAGCCCGTTCACACTACACTCTAAATCAGGCGATTTCGATCATCATAAATCTACTTGATTACCCATACATTTTTTTCGGCGTCTGACAGAGTTAATCAAGTAGATTTAGAGTTAATCAATTACAAATCAGGTACTATTGTGAATTTTTCCCGGCTGAATTGTTCTCAGAGCGTGCTGATTTCCATTCGTGTGAGGCACAGTAGATTTTAATGAAATGTCATTCGAATTTCGTTCTAAAATAGCAAAAATTGAACAAAAAAGGAAAATGTGGGTTGTACAAAGTGAAAAGAAAATATTATTGCATGTTCCTGCATCATTTTCAACAACTTTCACGTAAAAAAAATAGTACACATAAATTCGAATGACATTTCTCTCTCTAAATCTCCTCATTCTAAATCACTTCGAGTAGTGTGAACGCTTACCTGATTAACTTGACAGATTCTAAATCTACCTGATTTAGAAGTGTAGTGTGAACGGCATATAAGGTTTCCTCCAAATTTTTGTCCACCCATCGTTGCCTAAGATAGCAAATTTACTTTCATCACTATATGTTAGCCTCTACTTTTTGCGATATATGCGATTCTGCTCTATGGCTGAACATTCTTGGACGACTCATGCGAGGTTTGTATTAGCTTCTTTATGTCTGGCGATATCCCCTTCCGTTTCGGAACTATTTAAACCGTAATACACAAAAAAAAACTATATAAACTCAATCAAATGACTAATTCGTTTAACTTCTACATTGATAATGATGATTTTTCAACTTCGAGCATTTAATTACGGAACAATAACGGCACTTTTCTCGACACCAAAACTATTGCTCTGCTCCAACGCTAATATGTCTGAGAAAATGGTCAAATATTTTTCCTACCTTCTTTTTCCTCTCATAAACTCGATAACGCTCGTATAGAATGTGTGGACTACAATACTCCTCTAATGTACCGGTAAAACACGAGAAAAATTTCCTGCTGCCAGCAGATAGCTCACAAGTATTAAATAATTCAATGGCCGCAACTTTAAAATCTGGCCACTTGAATTACCTCATCTTCCGTGTCAGTCTTCGTTTCAGCCGCATAAATTTCATAATGCGATCAAAATTCCCTCCAATTCTCTCACAAATTTCCATATAAATTTAAGACTTAAGAAAATTACAGTTTATTGTTCAAAATAACTTTCTTTATCCGCTCCATGTGGAAAAATTTAAACTTTATTCCATCAGATATAGACGACGATATAGATAATATTTTCCTAGTTCATGGCATTTACTCCATATGGCATTCATCGTAGTGAAAAATTATCTCTCAAGTTAGTCGAAAATTTTTATATTGATTTTACCCACATTGGGCGCAATTTAAATTTTACTAATTCTCTGCCTGATCCTTTAATCATAAACCCAAAGGATAAGTTTTTGATTAAATTATAGTCTGCCTGTCTAAAATTGAAAATAACTTAATCTAATTTTGTGTGAAAAGTCGAAAATAGACACTGTAATTCACTTTAAATCGCCAAAATAATCAAGATAAAAATAAACACAGCAATTACTCAGGCTTCACAATGACAAAATCCTCCGGCACAATTCATTTCCAGTGGACAATCTTCAACAAACTTTCTGCATGATTTAACATTTCGATTACTCAAACCCTATCAACATCACCAAATTGTTTTCTCACCCGAAATAGATTATCGGCATTCATTAAATCATTTTCTCCCAAACCTCAATAAACTGATCGTCGTTTACATCGATTTAAGTCGAATCTAATCGATTCACAGACTTTGAAAAATTGCTTAGTCTTCAAGCGCACAATATTTTCCCCACAAAACACTAACATCAGCCAATATTTTCCAATAAACAAACATAATTTATTCAGTCCGCTAAGCACCCTCCTCGAACGTTCAAGAACTCCGGGAAATTCCGCAATTACATGTTTTACGGTTGCCCTGATCTATCTTGTCTCGTTCCATTTTTTCACCTGTCATATTTACCTTGCCCGTAACGGAATATCATTGCGACCCCAGATTCACCGTTTTGTTTACGAAATTTTCAAGCTGATACCCGTAGAGATTTCATAGCAGATGAATTTTTCGCGGTTTGCTTTTTGGTTTTGGCGCATGAAAATTGTGCGGAAATTTGTCGGTTACAGTTGGACACGTGCAGCTTGACGCGGTCTGGTTGAGTTGTGAGACCGAAAGTCGTTAACTAATTTGGGTTGAGTTACTGAACAGGATGGGGTTAGTGGCGATGAGAATTGTGGAACCGGGTTGTTCTGCGGTGGTGTGAATGTTACGTTTGCGAAAAGTTGTGTGTTGAGTTGATTTTCCATGGAAGTTTTGTTTGTCATCTGTGTGGGAGTGACAAGTGGTCCTTAAAGTTTACAATGTGCTATTTTGAAATGCCGGCCGCAAGTTGTGGATTGAACAGGGAGAATGTAAGCTAGCGACATAGAAAGTTTTAACTAGACATTTGCCATATGACACCTAGAATACTTTCGCATTGAAAATTGGCTCTGGCCAACTTGTGGACGGAACAAAAAGTCAAGTGTTAAATAGCTTTCATTTCCAAACATATCCAAAAGCCTTCGCAAAAAACAATCATCCTTGTGTTTTTTTAATTAATTATATGTTTGCCTTTCTTCTTTTGGTTTCCACGGGTGAAGTTCGTTTAATTAAAACAATAGAAAAACAAATTATTTCATATTTAAGCTTTGAACTTACCTTCCACGAAGGACTGTGTTGTCTAGGAGATGATGCTTGCTGCTGATACCGTCTCCTTTCGGCTCGCAAACACGCACGTGCAACGCTGCTCGGCAAAGATGAAACCACGAAAAATAGCTGGAAATTAATTGAATTCATTAAAGTGTATAGAGTAATAACGCCTACAACAAAAAACGAGAAAATTCCGATTTGATATATGTATGTACTTTGGAATGTGAATAGAATCAGGATGAATAAAGAATAATATGAATGATGCTGACGGCATCATTGGAGGCGGTCGTATGTTGTTTTGAATACTAATGTGTCTACAGGAAATTAATTTCAGTTTTGTTGAGACAGCGGAATTATTTTAATAGCTGATTGATATGTTTGATTGGTAATGAAAGAGATTTGTGTTGGAATTATATGGTAGATAGAATTTGAATGAACACGTGCCTTCATGGTGTTATTCCGAGGCAAATTAATCCGGTAAATTCTTGGGAAACAACATATGAAAATATGTTTTACGGTGGCGCGTGCTATCATCAAAGCCAATAATGAAATACACGAAAATGAACTGTCAATCAAGTGAAGCACTGAACGATTGCATCCACTGAATATTCTGCAACATTCTGCTGATCAGCACGTGATTTTTGAAGTCCTATTAAAGCAGGAATGGTCAACCTTTTATATGCCATGCGCCAATTTGATGCGTCATATAACTCGACCAATTTTTCGACCTACTTCGGTTGGGGTGAGAAAATAGGGAATGTGGTAAGATCTGTTTCGCTTAGGGGAGGAAAATAACTCAATCGCGAAATTAAATTAATTAATTTACGCCAATTCAAAAGACACCTCCAAATACTAATCTGCAGGTGAGATAACATTAAGGGGGGAAATACATGTAAAATGGAAAAGAAATTGCTAATTTCAGATTGACTTAAAATATATATACTGTTTATTCAGAAAATTTTTAATATTAAATCCTTAAAGTACATATCTTATAGTAAATGAAAATATTTTTTTAATAACTTTTTAACACAAAATGGAGGCGATGCGAGCAAATGAAATAAACACATCAAAAACAGCCTCGTACAACTTAACGCCTTTTCCGAGAAACTTGCAGCGTTCAGAGAAAAAAAAATATGCTAATGAGATCTATAATTCATAGGTGAACCAATAAAATTTAGAAAAAAAATCAAATTTTTACATTAATATTAGATTTAAAAAAAACATTTTAAACATTGGTAAACTAATTATTTTTCCGAAATTACAAGAAAATGTAGGTTCAACGATGAGATAATACTCTTTTGTACATGTGATATAAATTTGAGCCGAATATGTTCAATATTTTTTGAGATATCTTGTACGGAAATTGAAAAAGTACTACTTTGAGAAAAACGCGTTTAAAGTTCTTAAGCTCCACCGATCTGGGGAACGCCGCGCTGTCTATAACTGGCTATAACTCGAGAACTAATACGAATATCGCTTCAAAACTTCTTTTGGTATATTTTAAGAGTATTTCTAACACTTTGATGTAATAAAAAAAAATCGTTTTTGTTTTAGCAGTTACATGTATCTCCCCCCTTAAGAAACAATAAACGCAACGAATATTCGCTGCCAACAGCCAACATTGTCGTTAGTGGATGGCATAAACGTAACAGAGATGTTCTTTTTATTCAACAAACGGTATCGGAAATAGTATTCCGTGTCAATTATCTTATTGCCGACCATTTTAATACACTGACTAGGCTATGAGAAAATTAATATTGCCTAAAACGCCAATCGCTAAAAAGGTGTTTTTGCAAAGTATATGTACATATATTGCCTAGTGGGAATGAAAGAACGTATTTTACCGTAGCATTACCGCTGGCGGGGTATTTTATGTCTTGTTTCAATTTTCGAAATCGGGTATTGCTATCTGTTTTCCGCAATTTGTGGGGTAATATCGTAACTTATATCACGAATCACGCGCTTTTCGTGCTATTTATTAGTCTATATGCTCTGGCCAAGGCTAACGGACAAACCCATTCGTTCGTCCGGACTGGCTGAGTGTGTATGGAAAGCCATAGGTGGCGTTGACCTTGGTTGCCGTTCACTCTGCCGGCGGTAGCATCAAAGCGCCTACGACCAACATTTGGCCAAACTAGAATTGGCCGTTCGTCGGCTCTTGAGGAACATTGATTTGAGATCGAAAAAAAACAACAAATTTTGCTCTAAATATCTAAACGCTGATATACTACAAACCATAATGGTCATAATGAATACAATGTATTTCCTGTATCGATAAGAAATCGCGAATGCTAATGGATACTGGATAAAGCAAGCCGGAAAAAACAAAAATACATATCCGTGAGGCACTGTACGGTAGAATAAAAGCTAGCAGATCTTAGCCACTTAGGCCGCATACCAACCATCCTGCTTCAGTGTAAGCACAAAGATGTTAGATTTCTGCGAAATCCATAAACGGTGAAAACCATACCAGCTGAAACACAAGCGTCATTGACATTAGGAAAAAAAACTCTAGCGCACCTGAACCGCTAAAAATACTAATGTTCGATCAACAGTAGAAGAATCGTGCAGATTTTGAGTGCATATTTTACCACCCGTGCTCCAAACTGTTTCGAGTACCAAATCACATTGACCTTAACAATGCATTTAACCCATAGGGTGGAAAGGATTTCAGGAATTTCAAGATTTAGGAAAGCGAAACACTGCAATACTTTGAAAGCGGCATAAAATAACATAAACAAAGAAAATGCTTAGTGCTTGCAACACTTTACCAGCACTGCAAACACTCACGTCGAAATCAAATAACTCTATCGATTTCAATTTTACCCGATGATTTCGTCGATAGTTACAGGGTTAGAAACATATTTAGGGTAAAAAACGAAAGATATTTGGAACCAAAAAATTTCCAGAGCTTAGAAAATTTGAACATTGGTATCTTATTTTCATTGTAAATATTCACGATATGAATACTTAATGTAAGCATTTATTCTTGCGAAAATAGAAAAAAAAACAACTCGCGCTGGCAACCCTTCGCTAACATCAAAGCCAAAACTTGAAATCACATTGAAATCAACCTACTCGGAGAATTTCGTTTTGATCCGATAACTGCATTTTAAGTTATAGGGGTGCAAAATAATTTAGGGTTACCAGTCGCAAAAGTTTTCAAATTTTCAAAAACTTAATATTTGTTGTTTATTGTCACAAGCTTTTACGATAAAATCGCTTAAAAAAGATATTACAAATAAATACAAAACCAACAATAGACTCCAGACTCCTTCTGAATAATGCCTTTAATAAGTTCCATATATCATATGAAATTCGTTTGGATCCCATGACTGCACTGGAAGTTATAGGGCAAAAAGCTTTATTTTTCTGAGCGCATTTTCAAACCACAAGACACCAAAATTATTATAGCTGGCAGCACGAACCGAATTTTTCGACCAAATTTCTACCAAACACGGCTTAAAATAAGATTCAGCAACTGAATCAGAATTCATAGGGCAAAATCGGTTTTTTTTTTCTTAATAATTTTTTAAGACGGCACCACTCGCACAGAGTTGCCCGCATTTCCAAATCGCTTCTATCAGACCTGGTCCTATTTAATGTCAATACATTCTGTGAATTTCATTTGTATTTGATAATTGGATCGTGAGATCTCGCGAACAGAAGTTTTTGATGCTTAAAATATAGGTAAATTGGAACAGGGCTACCGTTCTTGTTCGATGTGAAATTTTAAAAGTTTTCTTTTGTTTGTATATACAAAGCATTAGATTTCTATATAATGTTTTTACTGTAAAAGACGAAAATTTTTAATTAGTGCCGATGGTTTGAAAGTTTTCACTTTCAATGCCTGCCGTAGCTGCAGGGCTGCCAGCGCGTTCATAAAGAACAGCACGAGTCTACAACTTAGTAACAGCAATATGATTTGTAAGTTTCGCAATGATTTGATAATCTGGACAAAAGTTATCGCAATTCAAAGTTTTTCCAATTTTCCCAATATAATTTTAGGTGCCTAGCGCACACATGGGGTTGAAACTTTCAAAAAAAATATTATATTCACATTTGGAACACGTTCAAAACTCATTCCATAGACTTTATTTTCTCGAAAATTATTTGTGGACAGAAAAATAGGTATACATATATAAAATATCACTAAAATGGCCACCGCCGCCAAATGGTTAATGATTATTAACTTTTTGTGAGATCTGGTACTATTTTGCATATACACTAATGTATTCTTAAAATTTCAGTTCAATCGGATGACGCGTTCCTGAGATTTTTTCACTGAAATTTTTGTTTTAAAGAATTCCGGTGAACCCTTAATATATGTTCTTCTTCGAACATTAGTAAAAATTGCTCAACCAAGCTCAGTCTTCAGAGTTTCCAGTATTCTGCGAGGTTCATTGCGAAAAGCTTCACGCATAATCTTTTACCCTCTCTAAAAAAAAAAAAACGTCGCACACCATGCTACATATTTCGCCATTATTTAAGGTCCTCGACATGGGATAGAGCAACATAATTCATAAATATAATAATAGAAAAAACCCTAGCAATAAAATAATGCGAAACATTACTAAGCTACTTTTTATTATCTCGTTTTATGATTTAGAACTTTAAATGTTACTATTATCTCATTAGTTACTCATTATTTATGAAACTATAAATGAATTGAGTAAACGTAGGTGCTTTCGTGACCACTATTATATTTCACTTAATCATAATGCATGTGCATAGATCAAAATTACTGTCAGGGAAAAACATAGCCCGTTACAGCTGATCCAATCCCATAGCGAATATAGTTACTGCAGTCGAGCACACAAGTGTATGAATGAAAGTTCAAACTTCAAAACGCTCACTAGCTTCAACCGCGAAACAATGCCATGTACACACTTCAGTTCTCTTAAGCCAGTTAACAATAGAACCCAAACTTCGGAGCACAGAAGTTCCCGTAACATCCTTCATACAACTCTCACTCACTTCCTTCAGGCAAACAATACTAACTTCTTCAAATACACCTTTCTCTCCCTCCCCGACACAAAAGCTCCGACCGTTTCAATTATTTCATGCCACAATCTAGCCAAGTGTCCAGAAACCTATGTTCTAAAATTAGTTTGCTGAACGATCCCAAAACACTCTGAAAAATTATCAAAAAAATTACTTTTCAAAGAAAGACATTCTCCGTTCAACACTTTAGGGAAACTTTTTGAAAATAGTGTAAGTAGCCATCGAAAAACTTTTTCAGATATTTATTTAGGACACACGAAAATCTTTGATCAACTTCAGCTCGGTCACTTTGAGAAAAAGAAAAAACTTTTGGAAATCCAACTGAATAACGAAAATACATACCACATCGTTATCAATGTGTAAGCAGCTATTTCACACCAATATCAAGGGTTCACCGGAATTATTTTTTGAAGTATTTCATTTCTCTTTTTTTTTGCTTTTTGCAGCTTATCTTTCGTCATCGTTTTCTTCTTCTTCTGCACCTTACATTCAAGGGTCAGTTGGGACAAGAATGGAGCTCATCTTGTAGAATTATAGAATTTTTCGACTGAATAATACTATGTATTCGCAAGATACCATGACAGAGGTGAGGATGACGATGGTTTCTCCAGAAAAATCAACCGTGTCCTAAAGGGTTTTTGATTTTTCTCCGAAAAACCAATGAATATATCACGATGCAAGTGAATGAACGTAGCGGCTGGCTTTGGAATAGATAAAAAAAATAAGATTTACATCGAATCGATTTCTTGGTAAGAGGATTTAATGGAAAAATTATCCAGATAAATGAATACCGATTATTGAAAAGGATATATTAGTGGGAATGGGTTTGAATGGATTTTGGTAAGGTATGTTTTTGAAGTTCGAAGAATTGAAGTAATTTAATAGCTAAAGCTGATTCGAATGAGGCTAAGTTCCGCTTGAGTGCGAGCCTCAATGTTTAGAGATTTGATTGCGAAGCCAACCAAGAGCTTGGCTTTTTTGAACGCGAAATTAGTTCTATGATATTTTGGAAGCATAGCCAGAGAACTACTGTGATAAATACATATGTATGTGCTAAGCTTGAGTAGCCTAGTGGGTAGAGCATTGGCTTCTTGCGTGTGTGGGGTCCCTGGTTCGAATCCAGATTCGGACGAGGGTCCACGCACCAAGCTTTGAGTTCACCTAGCTCTGATTAGGTACCTGATTTAAATCAGGGGTAAAGTGAGTCGTGGAATTAATCACTCCACACTCGTATCCACAATGATTAAAAAAAATTGTAATGAAGCTCTCTACGAGCCTCAACCCCTAGACCCGTACGAGGGTTGTCGTGGGATTGCTTTACTTTTATATGTATAATAAAAAAAAAATTGATATGATGATGGTTGATTGTTGAATGCTACTTTAATCATAAACGATGATGTTTTTGCATTCAATGAAAATTTTGGATGTTTACCCTAAGAACAATATCGAAAAAACTGGAAACGAAACAAATTTCACAAAATTAACGTAAAATTTTTCACTGAAGTACCAAATTAGCGCAAAATAAGTTAAGGCATAGCGCAGTTGTATCTCAAATTATTTGGAATTCCTACAGTCAAATGTACTTATAATCATGAAAAAATGATATTTATATTCAGGCTAGCTTGAAAAATATTTTGAAAAAGTAATTTTATTGAGGGTGTTGTTAAAAATGAGTGTGAAAAAGAAATCGGTAGGTACAGAATTTCGTGAATGTTTTTTGCGACGTTGGAAAACATGAATGGCATATTCTGAGATTGGAATACTAATGGGAAAATCAAGCTATACAGTGAAAAATGCAATAACAAAATATAAATCAGCCAAATCGTTTGAAACAAAGCATCGGTAAGAAAGGACTAAAATCTTATCTGAGCGTAAAAAAAAGTGTATTATCAGAAAAATTAAGAAAATCCCTAAACGAAGTGTCCCAGATTTACAAATTAAGGTGAAAAAACGAGTTGAAACGAAAGTCCTTACTCAAACTATTCGAAATGTAATAAGGAAAGCGGGTTTTAAGGGCAGAATGTGACGAAGTAAACCTTATATTAGTAAAAAAAATGAAATTGTTACATTACGTTTTGCTTAAGAGTACGTAAAAATCCAAAATCATTCTGGGAGTCGATAATTGTTGTTGATGAAGTAAATATTAATGTTTTTGCATCTGATGGGCGGCGATATGTTCGGCGAAAGCCTAATACAGAGTTTAGGAGGAATCATACTACTCCTACTGTAAAACATAGCGGAGGGAACATTATGCTATGGAACTGTACGGGGGCATCTGGTCCTGGAAATATATTTTTTGTGAACAGTACGATGGATCAAACGTGTTACCTGGGTATTCTTAAAATAAATATGAATCTTCTGAAAAATTAGGCATTTTATTCAATTTTGACCTGTATCAGGACAACGACCCGAAGGAGAATTTGGAGCAATGTCGGCTTTGGGCTATTTGTAGCTGTCCAATTGCTGTTAAAACTTTAAATCAAATTGCAAAACACCATCATTTATTATTAAAGTTGCATTAAAAATAGGTTTTTTGTTCTTACAGAGAGTTTGTGCCTTAACTTTTTTTACACACTGTATGTAGAAAAAACTTGAACTGCCAATAAAACCTAAACTAAACAATATATTAAAATAATTTAAACGCAGATTGTTAGTGTAATGCTCATAATTATCATTTATTCACTTTATTTTTATTTATACATATTTTTATTATTTCTTAACAATCAAAAATGAAAAAAGTAACTTAAAACAATGCCACAGCTTATTTCTACCAGTTCACAAATTGATTATTTTAATTCAATTTGAAGGCACAAAATAACAAATTCAATATTTAATGTGACCCCCTTCTGATCAACGACCATTCCTAGTCTCTTAGGCATCGAATCGACCAGTTTTTGAGTAATGTATGGGGTAATTTCGGCCCATTCCTCGAATAATGCAGTTTTGAAGTCATTTTTACTCGAAATTTTCCGTTTTCGGATATTTGTGTCCAAAATGGCCCACAAATTTTCAATGACATTTAAGTCGGGCGACTGTGCCGGTGGTTGTATAATATGCGGACAGTTCCAAATCAGCCATGTTTGCACAATACCCGATTTATGTTTCGGGTCATTATCTTGGTAGAATTGGAAGTCATCGCGAATGCTCAGGTTTTGCGCACTTTCAAGTAAGTTTGATTTCAAAATTTGAAAATATTGCGACTTATCCATTGTTGCCTCAATGAATTGTAGATTGCTAACTCCCGTTGCAGACATACAGGCCCAAACCATGACGCTACCACCTCCGTGTTTGACTGTGGCTTTTAAATTTTTTGCTTGCAGCCCTGTATTTGGCTTACGCTAAGCATGTGAGGCACCGTCAGAGCCAAAAATATTAAACTTAGATTCGTCGGCGAATATAACCGTATTCCTAAATCCAGAATCCTTGTTCAAAAGTTTCTCGGCAAATTTTAAACGACACATTTTATTCTTGGCGGTAATGAACGGCTTCTTGCGTGATATTCTTCCGTTAAAATCATGTTGTCGCAGCACACGGCAAATAGTTTCCGGGTGGCGTGACTTACCTAACTCAACTTATAGTTCACTGGCGATTTTTCGAGCTGATAATCTCGTCAGTTGTGTTGAAAATCTTGTTGGGAGCCTTTCTACCCTTATTGTGCGTCCTATTTTCGTGGATGAATCTGTTTATGATGCCCTGCACTGTACCGCCACTCAGCCCAACCATCTCACCATTTTTGCTGCGTGAATAGCCAGTTTCGAAGTGACTGAGAACAGGTACTCGCTGTTAAATTGACGCAGGTGGTCCCATTTCTCAAAATTTACGTTTGTGCACGATGTTCTTGGAAAACCCAGCAAGACTGATTTTGATCACGTTACAAATATAATGATCAACACACAGAAAGAGAAATAACAGTTGTATTGCGGCATAACGGTTCATTGCACAGCAGCAAAAAATTTGGTCAAAATAAGCTGCGGCATTGTTTTTGATTGCGTTTTCCATTTTTATTTGTTTCAAAATATTTTAAAAAAGTGGAAATATATATAAAGTCTAATCTGATTAGTTTAAACATTAGCCTAGTTAGCTGCGTTTAAATAATCTTGATATTCTCTTCAGTTTAGTTTTGATAGACACTTATTTTCCACCGAAGACTAGTGCTATGCTCGAGCGAATTGAAATACCGCGGAAAATGACCTTCAATTAATAGCGAATTAAAATGATGTTCTACGTGCTGGTGGAAATAAGCTGTGAGCCAATGTATACAAATATGAATTTTTGGCCAACTGATTTTAATACTAATGTTCTTCGTACATTAGTATTAATATGTGTTTAGCTCTTCGGTTTATACTCACATAAGACCATTATTTTTCTATGGAATTGACAACAGTTTCAAACAGTTTTCAATTTTGATTATAACATACTCAAAGTAAAGTGTAAAGCCTCTTTCTCAGTCTCAAATATAAAAGGAATGTTGCATTCATTAGATACTAATTTCAAAACTAGAGAAGTGATTTTTTCTAAGAAATCCAGGGCAGAATTCATCACTAGAAAAATGGAAAAGGAAAACCATAAATGAATATCAAAGAAGTAACATGACTCCCTAACGTGCTCGCTTGTGTGCACACGATCAAAGAAAATCGGTCGTGCTTCGTTTTATTAACTAATCAGCTTCTGGCGAATAATTAAGTGAAACTTTTTCAAAAGCTCCTGTATGGTGAATGACTTGTGCAGAAACGCCAATATTTCAAATTAATTCTATCAGCTGGTGGGTGGGTGGTTTAATTGTTTGAAATTATCGATTTATTGAAATTTAAACATGCAGATTGTAGCTCAATGACTTTTCCATGTATATACTTATTGTATGAAGTTCAAAGAGGAAAACTTACAGATTCAATAGGCTATTGATACTTATAAATATATAATAAAGTGTAGGTTAAGTGTTGAATTATTAGAGACGTATTAGGGCCGGTCCAGACGCTAGGTTTTGCACAACGTTTTATTTGCGCAGTCAAAACGTTGCGGATAACTATGCCCTATCAACACAATTATCGCTGCAACTGTACCGTTCTCAAAATTGCACAGTTTTCCTATCCACACGCAACGTGTTGTCTGCAACGTTTTAGATTGCGCAGATAAAACGTCGTACAAAACCTAGCGTCTGGACCGGGCTTAACACAATGTTTAATACTTGACAGTATTAGGCTTAATAATTAAAAAAAGTGCTGAAAACCAAATCAATAGGAGTCAAACTTTTGATCCTGTTACCATTGATTCACTCTCTGGCGGTTGAAAACTGTTATCTCCTGGTCGGGCACCATCTAGTGCATTCCGGTGCAGTGCACCAAAGAAAGAATTCTAATACCCTAACATACCTACATATACAGATGAAAGATTTCATGGAGCTTCAATCCTAACGCACGCAATCTAATGATGGGCTCAAAAACGCCAAACAATTTGAAAAAACGTTTCGCTGCAAAAAACGAACGAACAGTTTTTCCATATAGCGACAAACAGTTTTTCTAAAACCAAATTATTTTTCTAAAACGAACAGCATTTCTAAAACAAACCGTTTTTCTACAACGAACAGTTTTTCTAAAGCCAATCGTTTTTCTAAAACGGACCATTTCTCTCAAACGAACAGTTTTTCTAAAACGAATAGTATTTATAAAACCAATCGTTTTTCGTTTTTTTAAAACAAGTCGTTTTTCTTTTTTTTAACGAACTGTTTTTAAAAAACGAATCGTTTTTCGTTTTTTTAAAACGAACTGTTCTTCATGGTTTTTTGTTTTTTTTTTTAAACGAACTGAACCGAAAAACGAATCGTTTTTCGTTGTTTTAAAACGAATCGTTTTTCATCGTTTTACGTTTTTTTTAAACGAACCGTTTTTCGTTTGTTAAGACGAACTGTTTGGCAGTGGAAAACTGTTTACATGCGAAAAACAGTATTTTCGTACTTGCAAGTATTTTATTCAAATATTCAAAAAGTTTTTAGGGCAAAAGGAACTGAAATCGAACACAATCGGCCAATTTTGGGTTAGAGTACTTTGAGACAAAACGGGCCAAGACCTATTGCTGTGATACAAAAATTTCATTTTTTAGGGGAGTAAGGGGTTTTTTGGCCACAGATTGGAAAAACTAATTTTATGGCGCTTTCGATGATTGAAAGTTGTCGGGGAGCACAATAATGATATTTTACGGGCGAACAATTTTTTTTTTGTAGGAGAAATCGGGCAAAAAAGTCCATATTTTCAAAATTTTTTTTTTTGGTCTAGCATGAATGCGGGGACCTTTTTGAGTTGTTTCGGGCGAAATTTTCATACAAGTAAAAAAAGCGGCTTAGTTTCGAAGATACGGCAAAATTAAATCCGCCGGAAAAACTAAAAGTAGCACTAAAAGTGCCAAGGAGGAAAAGCTTGAGCAGGTGTGCTGAGGCCCTCCTCGTGACTGCAGGTTGCCACGAGGGTGTCTCCAACCCTACCGGGGTTGTAAAGTTTAAGAGACCACGGGAGATAAGGTGCCCCTGGACTCATGCCCAGGCTTTGAGGTTGGCCCCCTAGTATATGCATGTTTAATAAACGAAACATTTGTTTTAATAATGTAATAAAATTTTCGGTAAACTTCATGCTTCAGTGAGGCTAAGTTGAAAATCTGACTGCTTTAGATTAGCCAGGAAAAGTTTGGTATCAGAGATCGCTCGATGAAAAGTCATATAGAACACCACAGGATTAGTTCGTCCTATCTTAGTAATTTTTTTTACTTTGATCATTTGAACGAATACAATAAAATTAAAAACAAATTAAATTGATTGAATTTGATTGTTTTCCTTTAGATGGCCCCTAGATTGGAGAAAGACTTGCCAAATAAATGATCGACCATTGGAAAGTTAAGCACAAGCTGCACGGACTAATGACTCGGTATCCTTTGAAGGTCATGTTGCATCATCACCATTCTAGCTTGGGAACGTTGTGTCTGGAAGGTGGGGGAGGGCATATCAGTCCGTTTCATTACATTACTGCAAATCTTATGCATTGTATTTATATATGTACATACTTCAAACAGGTATTTAGAACAGGTATTTTTTCCTACTCGTACTAGTTATACCTAGTATGTGAAAATCCTAGTACGACCCAACTCAAATTGTCGTACAGCATAAAATTTAATTATTTTCGTTAATTTAAACTGTTTTTTTAAAAAACAGTTATTTTTAAAAGAAAAACAGTTCGTTTTCGTTTTTGAAGACAACAGAAACGCCCATCAATAACACAATCTGACATTCTCATTTGAATTGGAAATCTGAGTGGGTAGAAGTATTTCACCACTCTTTAAAAATGAGCTGTATCAATATCACGGTGCCTAAATAAAAACCCCGATCATATTTTATTTTGCGACATTTTTTTTTAACCAAAGTAAAGCAAATGAGCTCCACTGTTAAATTGACACTGGGGCGAACAGCAAAATTGTGTGTGAAAAATCGTGAAAGGTATCAAATGAGAATCTATAAAGTGCAATGGCTTGAATTAAATTCAACGCTTTTCAATGCGACATATCCAAACATCCACTTTGCCAATTTAGCAGGTTATGTCGATACTTTTGATTTGTATAGATCTCATCACAATAGGTCTGTTCACGTACCTGAGTCTATTATAATATATTAAAATAGATTCGCAGCAAGTCGTTTTTGTACTTTTGCTGCAAGCAAAATTTTGCTGACGACATCGCTTCCCCTCTTGCAGCAAATTATAGAAAATTACAGCCGAACTGAGCGTAAGCATTTTGCTGCAGCTTGTCAAATCGACTACGATGGGCTTGGCGCGAGGTTTTGAAATGCATATATCGTCGCTGTGAAATCAAACCGGCATATCTGCAAAAATTGAGTTTTTGAGTTTTTGGTATCAAAAAATTCCTTATTTTCCCCTCTATTTTTATGTCGCACCGGCATATCGTAAAGTTGAATAAAAACCCGTCTAATGGTGTGTTGCCGCTTTGCATTCACGTGGAAATCGCCCACATGCGAAAACTTTAAAGCGCTCTAGTGAAGAATGTGTATTTTGTAGATATGCCGGTTTGATTTCACAGCGACGATATATTCAAATAAGCGCGCGAAGGTTAATATTTGCTGTCCAACATTAGAATGAAAACGGAATATAATTCTCCTATAACTTTTTTACTGGTAAAGAAAAATATCCAGTGGTGGATATTCTTTGCATAGTGTGCACTTAGCAGTCGAAAAGCACCAATTCCTATCGTTTCAATATCAATTGTTGAGCTTGGGGGACGGTTTGGTTTTAGTGGGTACAAAGCTGAATGGTGCTTTGAACTTCATATTTATTGTAACTAAAAAGGAAATGTATCGTAAGGAGAATATGTGGCTGTTTTATTTTATAGCCTATATTATATTGATGTTATTAATCTGATTACATAAGTTTTTTTTCTTTGTAGGCGGGTCAATTTTGAGTTCCAGTAATAGATCCCGTTTTAAACGAAGATAATTATACATATATGTGCATGTCTTTGTATATACACTCTAAAAAGTGGGTCTAAAATTAGTTCTTTGATATAAGTAAATATATTCATTTTTCTGTTTAAAATAACGAATCACAATTTTTTTTACACATTGGATGTGTATTTTTTGCTTTTACGTCATATCAGCTGAATAATAAATATTATTTTGTAAACCTTAGCAAAAAGAGTGTAAATTTACTACTTCTCTGCTCACATTTACACCAAAGCTGTAACATTGTACCATTTGGTCGAATTTGACTTATTATTGATGTAACATTGTGATGAAAGACGATGATTTGCCTAGACTGAACGAGTTTAATATTTCGTGATCTTTGCTTTGAACAGCAGCAGTTAAGTGTCAGTATTTTCGTTTAATAAGTGTAGAAGTGTTGCTATAAGTTAGTTAATTAGAAGTGTAGCTATAAGTTAAATAGAAGTGTAGCAATAAGTGCTATAAGTTAATGTGTATATAGTGTATATATGAAATTGAAATAAATTATAAACTTAAAAGAATTGCAAAAAGTTTTTGTATTTGACAAGAAAAATATGTATATTTTGCTTACTTGATTTGATAAGACTCTTGAAACATAAATTTCATGCATTTCCGTCCTAAATTTACGTCTTTTTAGGGTAAAATTACACGATTTGCTCGTAAAAAAATTACACATTTAAGACGTAAAATATTCTTTGTACGCACTTTTGTAAATTTACATCTTTAATAGTAGGAACCCAGTTTCCTCCTGGCAACCCTGTAGGTAGGGCAGGCACTGAAAGTGAAAACCTTCAAATCATCGTCTCTCTTGAAAAACTGCCGCTTTTTCAAAAAAAAGCCACTCATATGTAAATCTTGTGCTTTGTTTACATAAACAAAAAAAAAAAAAAAGATATGGTATTACGGGCACGCCTGGTAACCCTTGCCCAATTTACCTATATTTTTAGCATCAAAACCTTCTGTTCACGGAAATTCACGATCCAATGAGCAGAATTAATTGAAATTTGCAGAATGTATTGGTCCTATATAGGACCAGGTCTGATAGAAGTGATTTTGAAATGCGGGTGATTCTGGGCCAGTGGTTCCATCTTGAAAAATCACTAAAAGAGATAATTGCTTTTAGCCCTATAAATTCTGATTGAATCGTTCGATTTTGACGAAATTCACACAGTAGCTGAACCTTATTTAATACCACGTTTGGTAGAAATTTGGTCGAAAAATTCGGTTGGAGCTGTCAGCTATGATAATTTTGGTGTCTTAAATTTGAAAAAATAAAAATTTGGAAGTGAAAACATTAAACCATCGAATTTCCAAAAATTGTCCGTTTCTTACAATAAAACCAATCTGTATACAAATCTTATGCTTTATCTACACGTTCAAAGTAAAACTTTGGAAATTTCATGTCGGACAAGAACGGTAACCCTTTCCCAGTCAACCTATATTTTTAACATCAAAAACTTCTGTTCACGGGAACTCACGAATCAATTATCAGATACCATTGAAATTTACATAATGCATTGGAATTAAGTAGGACCAGGTCTGATAGAAGCGATTTTGAATTGTGGGCAACTCTGTGCCAGTGGTGCCATCTTGAAAAATTACAAAGAAAAAAAACTGCTTTTTACCCTATGAAATATGAATAATTTACCAGATTTTCATGAAATTGACACAGTAGCTGAACCTTACTCTAAACTCTGTTTGATAGAAATTTGGTTGAAAAATTTGATTGGTGCTGCCAGCTATGGTAATTTTTGTGTATTTGGATTTGAAAATTCGCTCAGGAAAATAAAACTTTTTGCCCTATAACTTCCAGTGCAGTCATGAAATCTGTACGAATTTCATACAATTAATGGAACCTACTATAAGCATTATTCAGGCCAAATTTGGTTGAAAAGCCATGATAGAGTTGCCAGCTATTGTTGGTTTTGTGTTTGTTTGCAATATCTTTATTAACCGGTTTTATCGTAGAATTTTCAATTGGTAATGATATTGTAGTGACAATAAACAGCAAATATTAAGCTTTCCATTATTTGAAAAAACTCGCTGCAGGTAATCCTAAATTTCTTTATACTCCTATAACTTCGAATGTAATATAACAACGTGAAGCAGATGTGATATATTTTTGGCTTTGATACTGGCGAAAGGTTGGCAGCACGAGTCGGTATTATAGTTAGTATAGTTAGTATTCATACCGGAAACATTTACAATGAAAATAAATAACCGATGTTTCAATTCCCAAAGTTCTGCAAATTTTTCGGATCGCAGCCCCAAACACCAACTTCAGTTACAGTGCTACAGGCACTGCGCATTTTCTTCATTGATGTTATATGAGATGCTGCTTTCGAAATTTTGTGAAATAAGCAACTGATAACGAATATAATTAACCCGTGTTTTGCTCTCATAAACGTTGAAATTCATGCCAGTGGTAATATCTGAAACCTTCCACCATATGAGTTATAATGCATTCTTGAGACCAAAGTAGAACGTGGCGTTTGAAACAGTTTGGCCGTAATAAGCAGCTCATGTGGTGGAATATGCACTCAAAACCTGCACGATTCTTCTACTGTTCTTCGAACATTAGTATTTCTAGCGGTTCAGGTGCGCTAGAGTTTTTTTTATATATCAAATGCACTCACATGCTTGATCATTCAAGCATTCTTGGCAAATAAAAAAAAATTAATAAACCTGTTCATCATCTCTATACCAGGTAAAAAATCAAAGAAGAAATTTAATTTGCCATGGAATCGATTAGATAATTGCGTTGTCATGCGGTCGGTTATGAATGCTATTCATAGACATTTATTGAAAACGATATACCGTGAGAGGATGAGGCAACAGCGTTTAATTACTCCATTGTGTTTTTTCATGAACAGAAATATTCAAACAATTTTGATTAAAATCAGTTATTATAGCTGTCACCGAATAAAGTAATCAATCCATCAGCTAACCAATGAACACGAATCGTGTTTCAACTAATAAGGAAATACGTCATCGACCTAAAAGGTTAATAATTAGAGACAATCAGCAATGTCTGCTTCAAACTTACGTGCTCATTAACAGTATATTTAAAATATAAAATATCTGGCTATTAACAGCTTATAAATAACTTTTCAACGTCGAACCTTCATCAACGTCAGTATTGCCTGAAGTCTATTCACCTTTCAATGCAAATTAAACAGGTTATTTACATACATTGTCCATTTACGAGCGAAATAAGCAAGCTAATAATTTTCCCGAGAATATAAAAGAAAAAAAAGGTGTGCTCTCTTTTCATTTAAAACGTTATGAAGAGTAACTTCCTTGTATTTTTAATCCTACCTTGACCTGGTCAAATCAAACTTCTGTCACCATCAAATTCACACCCAAAGTTTGTTTAAATAACTCTTAACAAGCTAACAGGCTAATTTAAAGACTGATCCCAATCCTAAATAATAACTTAATTTCTCCCAGAGAAAAAAAAACTGAATGCGAATATATCCTTTCCGCAAATCGAACACGCAAAATGTCATGGACAAAATAAAGCCATATAATATCGGCACAAGCACTTCATTATCCCTGAAAATGATTGGAAGTTTGATTTTTGATTGACGTACTAGTTTCATGTTCAGGGCCATCATGGGGAGAACGCTATCAAATAAGCAAACGGAATGATGAAGACACAGTAGGTGATCTACATGATTCAAGGACACAACAAACACCAACATATCATTTTGAGATTTTTTTTTGGTGTATAGGAAAACAGAGTGTTTAAGGGAAATGTGACTTTAATACAATTTTTAGGGTGTTATCGTTCTCCCGCTAATTAAAAGAGGTTCTAGAAAAGGAAAAAGGTGATGGTTTGTTGCTATAAAATTTTCAGGAGATACTGGTGCATGTGAGTTGTGGGATTTTTTTCAAATTTGCATTGATATATATCTAATCCTTTAGCTTATATTGCTGTAGAAAAAATATAATAGAAGAGGCCAGTATAGGAACTGAAAATAAAATCCCAGCAAACACAGCACTACTTCTAAAGTGCTGCAGAAGTCGTGAGTGAACCCGTGAATGCTTTTAATGCTAGAGATAACATTTTACCCCAAAATTCAACTATTTACTTCATATTACCCGCCTACGTGTTATATGTTTTGTTTCATGGTTGATCGTTTCCATCCCACAAATAGGAAAACGACAAACGATTGGAATACAAGGAGTGCAAAAGCACTGCTATACTACTTTTGAAGTGGTGAAACACAAGCACGCAAAATGTACTGCTGTACTACTGCCTTAGAAGCAGTATAGCAGGACATTGATATGGCTGCACAGCTTGAATGTCACCAATAGTATATTCGCATTACTTTGCATTCATGTCATCACATTTGCATTACTTTGTATTCATGTCGTCTTTAATTGGAGTAAAGAAGACCTGTTTTAATTATAAATTTCAAAATATTTCGCGTATCATTTGTGAAGTATGACTGACGCTTGACGTATGGGCAAATCAATTTGATTTTTGGGAAACGATTTGAATTGCACCATCTGGTCACCATTTTGGCAGTAGTGCAGCAGTACTTTATATTCATTGTAAATGGGGAACCCTAAATATAGAAGAGATTCATCAACGTGTCGGAAAACTACAACAACTAGACAGCCTGCTCGGGAGTCTAGCAGTTGTACAGCAGCATGTATAATCATTGAGAAATATAAACTATATAAACTCATCAGAAAACGTATCAACACATGGAAAAGTTTTTACAACTGTATGCGAAAGTGCTGAACGCACGTTTGCTGGGACCTATTTGTAGTTTGGTTATGATATTGTTTTGGAAATTTGCAACTCTGTGTAGGTGACAAGTGCCTACAAATAGACAACGCACATTCATAAAATGTTAATATGTAATAGCATCGCGCAAAGTCATCAGATCATAACGAAATTTATAGGATACATTAATGCGTATGATAAATAAGCCTGTATGGGTTTCGACACAGCAAGCATGTAACGAGAAATCCTTCAAACTAATTACTATATTAAAAAAAAATGTTTTTCCAGAAAACTGCACACTAATTCGAGTCAGAATTTGAGAAAAAGCCAATCTTAATCAAAGATGTACATAGTTTCCGGTTGCACCAATTCGTGAGGCCTTTTTCGTAATAACTGAGTAGTGGATATAAATCAAATAGAAACATATATTTTGAGTTTAGGAAATATTAGCAAACATAACGTACTTTGTTAAATCTGGTAAATATTAGTGATTAAAACAATATTTTGGTTTAAATCGAATTTTGTTGAGCTTGGTGGCCTATGATATTTTTATTTATATTTGTTTTGGGCCTGGAAACAGCCATCGTAGTTAAATTGTCCGGTGGTCTACCAATGATTTCTTAATTTTTTAAAGTCCAATGAGCTAAGGCTCGCATAATGGCTCTAGTGGTCAAGTATCTTCGGCGAGCTAGCTCGGAGCCCAAACAGGCATCAACCGAACATACTTCCCACGCTGGGAGAGTAACTATTGATGCACGATGTGGGTAATTATGGATGTCAAATGAAGATAGCCGCATAATGGTGGCTCTATGTTGGTGTATATCGGCGATAGTAATGGCACTATAATGGTGACCTAAGAATGGAGGTCCGAATAACATTGACTCGCGCATAGCGTTTGTAAAACGATGTCGTTCTTACTCGTGAAAAAGTGTTAGAGAGTGATATTTCCGATACAAGAGGAACCTTTTCCTGCCAAGGAAGATTTTTTTTGAACCGCAGGTGAATGAGAATAGCGCGCGTGACAAGATTATTGACAGCTGAGAAATGACCAACTAGAGAAAGACGATATTTGTAAGGAGACAAGAAAATTGTGGCTGCGGTTGATTATGGCAATGCGAAAGCTGCTAAAGAAGTCAGAGAATGACGATGACGACGAGCAAAACAGGGACAGTTCTATCGAGTAAGAGGTGGTGCAAGGCCATAACAAACCACTGTTTTCGATACCTAGGATGAAGCCGAAGGTGGATAAAAAGCGGGAGATATCCAAGTGGGGGCTACAATTTCGTAGCTGCGTAACAAGTGCGTTTCTTGAGTGGGTGTATTTTTTACGCTGAAAGCAATGCGAGTCCCAATGTTTTTGGTATACACGTCATTACTAGTTGCGTCAGAACCAAATCCACTTTAATATCTCAGAAGCTTTAGTTAAGGAAATTTTTATAAATGATTTGGTTTATTCAAGGGAACTACTAAATTTCATATGATAGTCAGATTATGAATGTTCAATAAATTCGTAGTTCCATACAAGTTTTTGTTTAACTACAGATAAAAACGATTTATTAAGTTCAACTGATTCCATTTTCTACATGTTTCAAGATCAGAAATTTAAATTTGAAGACAGATTTTTTTATTTGAATGATAAATTTCAATTGCATCGTTTAATATTTTTTTATTGAAAAAAAATTCCACTATCTTTACAGGAAAAAACTGTGGTTAATCAATATTTTTTTCCTCATTTTCAGCATTAAAATATATATCAAAGTAATGAAAAAAATAATGATAGAATTAGTTTTGTTAGTATTTTCAACAGTGAAATTGACGTGTGTTTTTGGTTAATCTAGATTTTAAAGAAAAATACAAGCTAAATGGTAAATGTCAGAGAGCCTATGAGAAAGGAGCAAATTTTTTAATTTTATCATACTTAAAAATTGAAAATCTACCGCTTTCGTGTATAATGCTGACCTGAAACTTTCACTCAAGGCACACTTCGCTTGCATCTTGCATATGTTTCTTATAGTTGGATGAGCATTTGATTGAAATTTGTTGATCGTATCTTCAAAATTGTTGCGTAGGAAAGTTTTCATAGTTCAAAAATAGGCAGTTTCGAATAAAAGAAGTTTAAAATTTTAATTCACATTTTCTTTCTTATTATCATATCCTTCATCATAACTTCAAAACTCCTACTAAATGACAATCAAGAATTGTTTCGTCGTCCATTTCTTCACATCTTTCACTCCAGGAAAAAACTCAACATCGAAAATATTCATCGATTTTTACGTTGTTAGACCTAATTCGTCGCATATCTCCAGCTACTGTACAGGGTGGATATGACTTTTAGTGTTAAAAATAATTGTACAAGAACAAATAATAAAATAACAAAAAACAATAAATGCGAGCAGCCCTAAAAAATATAGCCGCTGGTTTCTAATTTTTTATAGTTAATAGTGCTTAAGTTAGGTTGTATATATTAATATATAAGAAAGTCTTTTTTCAATTCAATTCAATTGATTTTGACAGTTTTTTCACCTGTCCCTGGCCTTAAAACAACATAAATCAGTTCCCTGCTACAACTAAAATATGAATGAATGCAGATCACAGGAAATACGCCTAAACCTGCAATGCAACATAATGAAAAATTTGTTTATGGAAAAACCAGAAGATTTAAGTAACGCATTTTTGTGCTTTACGCAAGAGTTTAAATGAAACATCGGTTGTACTTCATAGTTACAAGGATTAAGATAATTAAAAAATAAACTCATCATTTTTCCATATTTATTTTTGCAGTCAAACCTTAGAGGCACCCTACACGATCAATATGTATTGTGATATTTGGATCGCGATACAAAGTATTGACCGTGTAGGGTGCTGTATTGATGGATCACGAAACGAATCGGGAAAATATCCGGATATTTTGAAATCTATCAATCAATCTATCAAAATAAGCTTTAGAGATGATAAACGTTGTCTATGCTGATTTATAGACAAGAAGGGAACCATGATCACATTCAATAACCTTTACAAGTAAAATTATATCGATGGATATAAGTCGGAGATGTTAAAATTTGTCACAACTAGCGTAAATACAAATTAATGATTTCCAACTGCAAGTGGTCACGCCAGTCAAGTATGCACTGTGTGCTGGTGTCTGATGAGAATCAGTGCATACTTTCGAAACCACCTTGTCAAAATAGAATTTACAATGTAGATTAAAAACTTTAATGTAAATAAAAAGTTGTTCAATTTTAATCATCCCGCAAAAACAATTCCAATTTCAATCAATATAGTTGGATTGCGATAAATATTGAACGTGTAGTCAACCGGTATATAAATATTCGTCAGTATTCAGTTAATTGGCAATGGAGGAAGATATTTTAAACGCCACAATATCATCATCGATTCCCAACAGGTCACATACTGATTGTTGCTCGGACTCTTCGCCTATTACCGGTTTTCCTTCTCAGCTAACTATTTGTAAGAAAGCTCCGCAATTTAATAAAAACCATTTGAATTAAATTAAAATATGTATAAAAATAATAAATAAAGTGTTAAGTGTTAAGTGTAAGTTCCTAGCGCATATATTATTGCAGTGCAGGTATCCAATATAGCCTGGCTAATCGACTGTGGGGACTTTATAGTCGAAAATCGAGGATTTTGGAAAAATCTTCCAGCCGCCAGATACTGTATTATCAATGCTAGTTTTTCTTTAGCTGATATACAGTTTCTCATTGTTGTGTCTTGGTTCGAGATATATGGAGAATTTCCAGTAAATGATCGAAACATTCCTCGGGCATTCCAAAGTAGTTTTCGAGGTCTTCAGTTTTTCTATGTAGGCGTATCTCGTCCAACAAATTTAAATGAGAATATTTTTCACGATTTCGAAGCCACTCTTTCATCCATTGCTTTTGCTTTATCTTCTTTTTTAAACCGATTGCTAATATTATAATCATGCACGCTTTTGTTTTGTTTATATCACTCATTTTGCAAACATTAATTCGCAAACGTCTACACCAAACGAGATTATCAGGCGTACTGACGTGTGATCCGATTGCACGTGTAGGCATTTGTATAATTTAATCAATATTTACTTGAGTATCACGATCCAAATATCACGATACATATTGATCGTGTAGGGTCCCCTTTAGCAGTGAAATCGCAATTTACGAGTATGTTCGGTCAAATATTGGATTTACTCATGGTATATGCCAGTGTTTAAATTTCCTCCTTTAAAATCCCAGCGCTTTGGCTATCAATATTTATATCAGTTATTTTATTATTTCCCATTTTTATTAGTTTTACTATCAACACATCAATCCAACAAATCACAATAAAGTGCTGTGGAAGGTACCGCTCTATTCTGAAAACAAGAAGCTCCATCATTATACAATAAATTGCTGCTGTATTCAGTTTTAGATAAATTTATTGAACTGCGATCAAAACCTGATACAATATTAAGCAATTTTTATATCTACCCTATTGATTTTTATTTAAAAAAGTATCTGATTTCAACAATTTTATAAACTCGCTTATTGGTGGTGACTTGAACTGAAGACATCCTCAGTGGGGAGATTGTATATCAAAGGATGTTGTATATCAAAGTAGTCTATATCAAAGTAGTCTATATCAAAGTAGTCTTCCTATTCCATTGCAAGTGGTTGCTCAAAACTCGCCGACCAGACCATGTAGTAGCTTAATAATTGATTTTTTCTCCTGTCGATGATGTGCTCAGCAGCATTGATCCCCAACACTGCTGGACTCAATGTCTGATCACTTTACTGTGAGGCTGAAAATTCACTGCCGTACCTATTTCAGTCTTATGAAGAGACCTCCAAGAACTGTAAGGTCTTTCAAAAACACCGATTGGGATACTTTTGAATGTAGCATAGATATATTGGTAGGAAATTTTGATATGTGCGTGACGGAAAATTTGTCAAACCCTGAAGTCGATTGCCTGATGGTTAGCGTCAACGACATCAAAAGCTCTACTGTTGACAGGAACTCCGGTTTAATTAAACTTGATAAGAATCAGGGTCAGAAACTACCAGTGAGGCATATTTGGCGTTGCAAGTTGAAGCGGATTTTTCATTGACATGGGAGGGATCACCCTCCGTACAGGTCACTCCTTCCAAATATCAACTGTCTCAGCAAACTTATTGCTGAAATGGTTGGTAAATTTCGCAGTGAGTGTCTTGCACTGCGGCTGGCCACCATTCGGCCAGGCACCGACATGTATAAGAAAACTAATCAGCTTTCTGATAAAAATATAAACCGGGAGATAGCGGTAACGACTGGCAATGTTTCTGTGGACAACCCTGATCTGCAGGCCAAATAGTTCGCAGAAACATTTCAGTCGCAATTAAATGCTGTTACGCTCAGATTATCTGCTTGTAATAGTCAAATTGTACACGAGGAAGTCACTTTGATCCTCAAAAGTCACAACGAGCCGCTGGAGTCTAGCTTTATTGTTAACCATCTTTCAATCTCTATGCTCGGATTACTTTCCATGATTATCAATTGTGCTTTGAACAACGGCTACTTTCCCAACGTATGGAAAGTAGCTTAGATTATTTCCATTCAAAAAAGGCAAAAATAATGAGGCCAGCAATTTATCTGCTTCTTAATGTGGGAAACAGCTTTGAGAAGATTCGGTTGAAAATGATTTCTGCTTACTGCAAGCTTGCTAGGATTATACCAGACTGTCAATTTGACTTTAGGCGTAAGCTTGGGACCCAGCACGCTTTTTCGTACTTGCAAGACCAGATTGTGTCGCATCTGGATTATCACGACACTCAATTTTCACTGCTGATCGTCCCTTTCCAGCGGGCTTTCCTCAAATTAAAGTCCTACAATGTACAAATGTCATGCTCTTATTCTAGTCCAGCCTAGACCCGCTCAAAGCTGCGAAGAGTCTTGAAGATTACTTGGTCATGGGGCCTCAAGCTAAATAATAGCAAAACACAGCTGACTCTATTATTAAGATCTAAAATCATCCGCAATAAGGCCATAAAACCGCGGGCTTGTTCGGAACTTCTAGAATCATTCCTAGTCTTACATTGCGCTGTCTTGAAGTAGACATGCATGGATTTTTGGAATTTAACTCCTATATTCGTCATAGAATTAAAGTAGCCAGGTCCGCATTCTAGCGCATCAGACATCATTTCGCCAAAAACATGGGCATGACGACGTAGGCTAAATCTATTTGCTATAAGGAGCATTTCACGTGAAGCGGACAACGAAAAAAAGTCGAGGCTCTGGATTTCGTTCAAAATGTGCATAATGGTACTTCTAGAAAAGATAAACGTGGGTACGCAATTTTTATTTTCTATAAGGTTTAGTGCCGAGCTGTGGGCTTTTAAATAATTGACAAAATTGATGAAATTTTTTTTGGAAGCCGATTCTGAGCTTCGAAAAAAAATCTGAAAAACATTATATATAATGATTGATATAGAAAATCAACTTCTCTTTTTAATTTTGAAATTAGATTTGAAAAACAATTTTTTTTTCCTGAGTAAAACCAGAAGTACACACTTCAACTTGTTATTTGAATAATTTAGACCAGGCTAATTTTATTTATTTTTACATCAAAACAAAGATTAAAGTGTACTTATTTTATGATGAAAGTTTTAGAATGGAATGGTCAGTAGTTTAGGAGGTAGGTGAATAGAAAAGAAAAATTGCGTACCCATGTTCATATTTTCTAGAAGTACCATTTTTCGTTGTTCGCTTCACGTGAAATGCCCCATACTCATTTGGCCAATCCTGACATACGCATCCCCATCCTGGATTACCTGTTCCAAATCTGCCATGGCAGAAGCGGAAATGTTCGAATGGAGAACTCTGCGCTTCTATACTGGCAGGGTTTTCAACCAGGTAACTAAAAAGTGGCCGAAGAACTCTCTCCTATATCATAAGACAAGACTTGAGCCACTTAGGGACCAGGTTGTGGAACTGACGACAAGTTTTCACGCACAGACAGACGGACATGAAACCGGACCGATCCGGGGTATTAGACGCACGAGTGGCTTTAATCAGCCATTTATGTTCAGTTATGTTAGCCTTCCGAAGAATCGGAGAGGATAATAAAGATCTAGGTTAAGTTCAGGTCTATGCAGGCTAAGCTTATTGTAGTTGGAAATAAGGTAGATTTAGTTTAGTAAATTAAATTCGTATTTAAGTATTATATAGCTAAGTCAACCCCAGGTAATGGATACCCAGGGTAATATTTTATAACTGCAGACAGGAAAATAAATCAATGGTAAAAAAACAACTGAAGCGCACCTGAACCACTTGAAATATTAATGTTCGGGGAACAGTAGAAGAATCGTGCAGATTTTGAGTGCATATTCTACCACACGTGCTCCAACCTGTTTCGATTGCTAAATCACTTTGATCTTAACAATGCATTTAAACTCATAGGGTGGAAAAGATTTCAGGAATTTCAAGATTTAGGAAAGCGAAACACTGCAAAACTTTGAAAGTAGCATAACATAACATAAACAAAGAAAATGCTTAGTGCTTGCATCACTTTTCCAACACTGCAACTAAAAGTCTCCCACAATTGCCTCATGTCAAAATCAAATAGCTCTATCGATTTCGATTTTCTCGGATGATTTCGTTGAAAGTTACAGGAATAGAAAGATTCTGAGGGTCAAAAAACTAAAGTTGTTTGAAGCCAAAAAAAATTTCTAGAACTTAGAAAATTTAAACATTGGTAACTTATTTTCATTGTAAATGTTCACGATATGAATACTTAATGTAAGCATTTATTCATGCGAAAATAGCAAAAGAACAACTCGCACTGGCAACCCTTCGCTAGCATCAAAGCCAAAAATATATCACACCTGCCTCACATTTAGATCAACCTACTCTGCGAATTTTGTTTTGATCCGATGACAGCATTGGAAGTTATAGGGGTACAAAGAAATTTAGGGCTACAAGTCGCAAAAGTTTCCGAATTTTGGAAAACTTAATATTTGTTATTTATTGTCACTTAAAAATTTTAAGATAAAATTGCTTAATAAAGATATTGCAAATAAATACAAAACCAACAATCGCTGGCAGCCCTATAATGGTTTTTTTTATCAGATTCCTTCTGAATAATACCTAAAAATTCGTTTTGATTTCATTATTGCACTGGAAGCTATAAGGCAAAAAGCTTTATTCTCTCGAGCGAATTTTCAAAACTCAAACCGAGCAGCAACCGAAGTTTTCAACAAAAATTCTACCAAACACGGCATAGAGTAAGATTCATGTACTGAGTCACATGACAATCTGGAAACTAAATCTGAATTCGTAGGGGTAAAAGCAGTTGTTTTTCTTTATAATTTTTCACGGTGGCACCACTGGCACAGAGTTGCCGCATTTCCAAATCGCTTCTATCAGACCTGGTCCTACTCAATACCAATACATTCTGTGAATTTCATTTGTATCTGATTATTGGGTCTTGAGTTCTCGTGAACAGAAGTTTTTGATGCTTAAAATATAGGTAAATTAGGAGAAGGCTACCGTTCTTTTTTGAAGTGAAATTTCAAAAGATTTGCTTTTTCTGTATAGACAAAGCATAAGATTTTTATATGAATTGGCTTTCACTGTAAAAAACGAAAATTTTTCAGGATAGTCGATTGTTTGAAGGTTTTCACTTTCAATGCCTGTGATAGCTGCAGGGTTGCCAGCACGTTCATATAAAACTAAAAAAAAGTCTACGACTTAGTAACGACAATATGTCCTGTAACTTTCATAATGATCTGATAATCTGGTCAAAAGCTATCGCAATTCAAAAATTTTCAAAATTTCTCAATCTCATTTTACGTGCCTCACATATGAAATTCATTCCATAAACTTTATTTTTGCAAAAGTTATTTGTTGACAGAAAAATAGGTATATTTAAAATATCACTAAAATGGCCGCCGGCGCCAAAGTGTTAAAGATTATTAACTTTTTGTGAGACCTGGCACTATTCTGCATACACACCAATACATCCTGAAAATTTCAGTTCAATCGGAAGGTGCGTTCCTGAGATTTTTTCACTGATTTTTTTTAATGATATATATATATGAATATATATATATATATATATATATATATATATATATATATATATATATATATATATATATATATATATATATATATATATATATATATATATATATATATATATATATATATGTAGAAATACGAATTTTTGGCCAAATTGATTTGAATACTAACGTTCTTCTTTGAACATTAGTAAAAATACAGTTACATTTCAAAAAGAGCCAACAAGCCAAAATAGAGTAGCCGCTAAACATAAGATCTTTTTTGTTAAATAGCAGTTAAATTAAGTAGTCGATGTACAGTTTAATGAATAAAAAAAAATATAGTTATATATGTACATAAAAAAACGATTTTATTATTAATCTCAATAAAATTCTGGAACTATAATTTCGGCGGAAATTTTTGTAGAAAAATTTTTTTTAGCCCTTGGCTGAGCACACGAAGGAAAAGTGGAATGAAAAGCATCAACGGTATTCAAAACAATCCAAAGTAATTTAAACAAAATGACGTATACAAATTAAAACCTGGCTCAAGGAATTTAATTGCTTTTTTAAGCAGTATTTTCTTAGATGTCACACAGGCTCAGACATATTTATTTATATACATATGTACATATAATACGTTCTACTCACATGTATTTCAAATTCGGCACAATCTGTAGCACTCTTGGATCCAATGTTTCAAATCGATTACCCATCAACAGAAGTGACGTTAGATTTTCGATTCCACCAAACGCATCCAATTCAAACTCATTGATTAGATTTTCATCGAGATTTCTGTAAAATGTGAACGTAATTCTATTAAATAAATGTACTTACATATACATATGTATGAAAATAAAATTAAAATATTTCCAATAAGGCAACGACATTTTTCAACAACGAAGTATCTCATTGACTGCTTATTTCATGCTTATTTGCTAGAAAAAGTCATTGCCTAAAAAAACACAAACAAATTAAAAATAGGATATTCTTTGTGCGACAGCAGGCTGACACTTTGAAATAAATTGTCTGCCAGTGGAATAAAATGGAAAAAACAGCAAAGAATGTAATAAAACTGAAAATCGATTTGATCGGTGCTAGTATCTGCTTGAAGAAATGATTGAAGTAGCTTAGATCGAAGATGAGACGGAGTTCACTTATTATCAGTAAATGATATGTATGCAAATTAAATAGGCAGCTGTAGAGTATTTGTTATTGATATTATTCTCTTTACCTGATGTAAAAAATGTTTTACTTACAGCCCGATAAGATGTGGCAATCCGATGAATGTATCATTTTTCACTTTCACCAGACGATTCCCCGACAGGTATCTGAAAGATTGAAAACGAAAAAAAAACAAGTTATATTTTAACAAATTTTCACAAAGTGAAACGATTGGTGAATAAAACATTTGCTGGTACAAAGGTGCGTTTCTTCGATGTTTCATTTTCTTTTAAGGTAAATCATCTTGTTCGGTATTGAAATGGGAGAATATAGGTCGAGGTAAAAATTTGCATGTTAATAGACTGTTCAGTTGAATAAAATTCAAATTGAAATGTAATTGAGTCGTTTATTCGACGAAAACTGATGAATTGATTCGCAAAATACAAACATCACCCAGACGAGTGAAATTCATGAATGTACAAAGTAAAATATTCAAACGGATGAAGAAAGTCATTTCCAATCCATAGGCATTCTTTTCTTTATGCATTTTTATGGATCCAAAAACGGCAGGAAGTAATACAATAACAAGTGTTTGAACAAAGTATTGTCTAGATGTTCTACTAACCTACTTTTTTGGGAATAAAATCATAGGCTTTGTTTTGGTGTTCGATTTCCATACATATTGGCAGATAGGAAACTGTAGTGAATTGTATTCATTTTCGCTCGAATTTCTACTGAATGTTAATGATTCCACTGCAAAATTAATGTAGATTCATATAGTATCTTTTCGTTTACTTCCTGAGATAATGAACTCAATATCTATTGAAGAAAATAGCTAAACAGGTATTTTCTGCACTGATCAGAATAATTACTTTGTTGTGCATTCTATTTCAGAGCAGTATGCTAGTGATCCGATATTTTATAGCAGTTCTGAAGGTAGTTTGGAAATTGCAATATTTTGCATTTTGCGAAGGAATTTGCTATTTTTGTGAATTTGCACTGAAAACTTTATAAATCCATGTATCTATAAAAAATTTTCATTCTATATGCACTTTTCTAAGGTGGACTTCCCGTTTTCATAGGCAGATATCTTGTTAGTGCTCAATCAACAGAGAGGGTATTACGTTACGGAGTTCCATCACTTTGTTTAACTCTCTGAGTGATAAGGGACATTAAGTTTTGCGGTGGTTTGCCCACTTTTTACGACAAAGCGCATGCTGGGCTGACTAATTCTGAAATTTTATTCCAAAATTTGTCAGCTGTAATTGGTCTCTTTGATCAAAGAGAGTTTGGGCCGACTGCTTGATAAGCTCACGCGTATCTGATTATTCTTGTCTCTTTAGAGGGTTAGGTACACTTGTGACGTCCAAAAAAGCTCCTCTTCAGGGTTTTTTATACTTGAAATAAATATATCTGTAGAAGTTATTGTAATTTTTTTAATGCAAAAGGTTGAAAATTAGTCGAAATAGAGTAAATTTTCGAGGGGTCCAAAAAAAATTGTTTTGCCGTGATCACTGTAGCTTGTCACTGGATGATACGAAATAAAAAAAAAATTGGAGATTTTTAGTTAATGACATAGTGCTCCGGATGAACGAAGGACTTTGGCAGATTTTGATTTTTCGAAAAATGGCAGTTCTTCAAATTCAAAATTGTATTTTCGACTGAAATTTCACTCACATTTTCGGCTATTGAAAAAAATATCGTCCAATCGAAAAATCCTTCGTTCATCCGAAGGATAATTACATATCAAATAAGTCAATATAATCAAATTTCATGCTGATCGATAAAGCCATTTTCAAGTTACAGTGATCACCGACTTCGAAAAAATAGTTTCGAGAAAAATGCTTTTATAGCATGCGAAAAACGCTTTATGCAATAGAGACGACTTAATTCAAAGTTATTTATCTCCATAAAGAATTGTCCAATTCGTCTGAAATTTGCAGAGAATGCTCTTGAAATATGATACTTTTAGAAAATGCAAAGAAAATAAAATTGATTATCTCAAAATTCTAAGTGTACCTGCCCCCTTAAAATATAGACTAAGATTGCGGATCACGAAAAAGTCAGATTCGCACTTGACTATTTTATCGGCATTTGGTATATTTAATGTTTTTTTTTGAATGAATGAAAGCTTTAATTTATTTCAGTAAGCCTGGCAGGCTTGACTTATACTGCCCTACTAAGCATATAGGTTCTATCTACATTTTAGCGCTTTCGAGATATTCAATGATTTGTGTTTTGAATGGTACTGGAGATATGTGGAGAGTGCATTTTTCAATAATGATTTTAACATACTTCCACAAAAGATAGGTTTTTCAAATTTCGCAACTTAAAAAGGACATAAATGTAGATAGAACCTTTCTGGTTAGTAGGACAGCATAGACTTGTTGGAACACATCATTACGCATCCAGATTTAGTAACGAATAGGCGTGTAATCATCTAACAAGAAAAGCAAATCACTTCATTCAAAGCCATTGACTAAGAGCTTCCGAATTGGTGACCCCGAATAGGCACGCACGCTTACTTCCCAACTAGAGCAGCCGCAACAACTGCAACAGCCTAAAATACAGATTCTCATGTCTCCTCCACACTGTGTGCCATCATTTGGCCCATTGTGTACATGGGCGATGGCTTGCAGTGGCCGACAGTGGCGAAGCATGGAAATGGCGATGGCCGAGAATGGCTTTCGGAGCGGGCCATTATGTCCAACCGAAAAATTATGACTGCCACATCTAGTGGCCCGGTGTGTGGAGGCAAACTTGAGATTGTGGCTTTATTGTGGCCATCATTGCGACCGCTGCAGTGGCCGACGATGGCCCACAGTGAGGAGGCAGCATTACAAGAAGCTACGCCACTACAGCCACGCTACGCGGCAACAGCAACAATACGTTTTGAGGCGTTTTTTGCTCCAGCACATGTTCCTAAAATAATATTTCCACCAGCTCCAGCACATATTCCTAAAATCGCCAAATTGTACTTAACTTTCAGAATTATACAATACTTAATTTTATATTTTGTTAGGTAATTTCAAAAAAAATATACATAAATAAAAAAAACATGGGGAACATACCCATCATTTTTTCCACCGCAACACGATTCACATCCGCTATCGGTAGCAGTAGCCAGCAACCTCGGGATCTGGCAACCACCGTCTCGGTAGCGCTGCTGGTCCTGAGATCAGGCAATCGCCACCTCAGCACGTGTTGGTTACGGGTCACGAGAGCTGCCATCTTGGAACATACCCGTACAGACAGTCGCCATGGCTATTTTTTTACCAACCGCAGCCGATGGTGTTTGTTTTTCTTTTTCTAACCGCCGTCTCGGTAATGCTGCTGGTGACTGCCTCAGCCCTGAAATCAGGCAACCACTAACTCAGTACTCGCTGATTACAGGCTTCGAAAGCTGCAAGCCATCATCTCGGCACGTGCCCGTACAGCCAGTCACCAGGGCCAGTATTCAACTAACCTTCACCACTTCGATATCAGCGTCACGCTGACACTTGTGGGGGAGTATTATGGGAACACATTTTTTTCGTATACGTATACAGAGTTTACACGCTGACTGGTTAGGAACTAACACCCTACGCTGTGACCAAGACCATCGGCAGTTTACTTATCAACAGCAGGGCGTTCGTTCGCTTTAAGCCCGGCCGCAAAATGAGACGCGTGTGACATGTGCAGCGTCATCTGACACAGCGCGAGTTTTCGTAACATGAGCTATCAAATAGAGCCGCTTGGCGTACGGCTTTGTAATTGAGCTACAGTTTCTTGTGTGACACGGTTTTCTCTGGTGAGTTTGCTACAGAATTTGAAGTTTATCAAAGCTCCATCCTTGGACCGATTCTTTTCAATATTTTCACTGAAGATAAACCTAGCACTTCTTATGTTTCTTACAAAGGCATATTTAGCCGGTACGCAGATAACATCTTCTTCTGGGAATCGCATCACTGTGCTTAAATTTATATATTTCTTTCAATCCAATTTACCAGGTAAATACTCTATTATCAAAACAGAAATACTTTATAACAACCAAAAATATACTAATCAAACTGGCAATGCATAGAATTCAAAAGATACAGGTCTCAAACCTAAATGAATTAAAGGAATAATTCAAACGTAATATAGATACGCACTAATGCCCAGTACTATACTCTTCGCGAAACGAATTCAACGGTCAAATCCCATACAAAAGAGCTTTACTGACGAATTGAAAAGTTCTTTTTGTATGGGATTTGACCGTTGAATTCGTTTCGCGAAGAGTATAGTGCTTTTTCACAAAAGGAACAAGGACATCAAAAAGTTAAGGTCAATCACAAATATTCAGCAGATGTTTTCTTGCAAACCTATCAAATGCCTAGGTATTAAACTAAACTTTAGCTGTCTCAGAACACAATTTTCATATTCAAAATGGTCGCAGGCAAACAATTAATAACGACCATATCAACATACATTTGCATACTCCACTAATTACGAAAATTTTCGAGATTCAAACGCCGACTCCTCCAAAATGCCACCTCACCCCACATTGAGTGCAGCTATCACTATTATCGAAGCAACGACGTGCATCAAAATGCAAAAATTACATCCTTAGTCTCATATATGCTTGGATTAAGTTTTAAGTTTAACCTCCATGTATCATAACACCCTAACACTATTGATTAATCTATATACTCAAGATTCAGGTCCGGAGGATCACAATATATTTCAGAAATAGCTTGAGACTACACGAACTACTCACTTATGCCTACGGAGGTTTATCTGATCCAAGTATGAAAATCTATGATATTAAAACATAGCTTACATTTTATCTGGCGCTGAGATAAAATCAAATAGAACACGAACGGGTTCTCTTGGGATATCTAATTGGTCTAATAAGTGTATCAAACACCTTGTACTTATTAAAATCGAAAATTATTGAAAGGTCGGAGTTTCAAAAAATAAGCCCAAATATATAGAGCTCGTATGCCCATAATTGCTTTAAGAAATAGTCTGCACTCGATTTTCAAATGAAAGTTATCTCGTATCAAGCTGTCGCTTTTGTATTTTAAAAAAGTTTTAACAATACATTATACGACCTACTGAAAAGAGTAACAATCGTTTTCATTTAAAATCGCAAAAATTGAGTTCAACCGAAACAAAATAAATCCAAAATTGTAAGGGGCATGTTGATGGCAGAGTAATTCAGAGTAATGGCAAACATGGGTTAGATGATTACAATACAAGCTGTGAAGAATGCAAAAGAATATTATGTATATCTACGGGAACGTAACTTTCAAGTTCAAAATAATGAATAGCTTGTTCTTCATATCCTTTTCCCATAAAACTTCGTTTCCGGTTCAAACCAAAACCATCAATGAATGCCCAAAGTGCTTTTTTCAACTACATTCCCTTTACACAGTAAATCCAGAAAAAAATAACAACAGCAAGAAACCAACATAAGTATATCTTCAGCTCCACGTTCATTAGTATTGAAAAGTTTTTCACCATTTTATTAATTGTGCGGTGCAAATTACTTTTTAATGGGTTACATTTTTCTCGAATTTCAACTCTGAAAGAAAAATTTCAACAATTCAACTGCGTATTTCTGCAAAATTTGAACAAAGTCCAGTAAATTCTTCTGAAAGTCCACACTGGGTGCCATGAACTGCGTGACTCTGCTCTTTTATTATGATAATAGCTTCAGGGTGGTGAAACTTTGTTTTTTTTTTTGTATTTTGGAAAAAACGTGAATAATTCAATGTTTTAAGAGCAAAGTAAACGATACTTTGTGGAGGGGAAGAGAAAGATGAATAAATACAGGCACGTGCTAAATGACTGAATTTAAGTCTGGGATAAGGGAAGAGAATTTTCGAGATGAATTATCGAATGTACAATTTAATTTACTTGCTCCTTTGGAAAATGCAAAACAAATTTGTTAAGTCTAATTGTTCAGAGCAGAGTATTTGATGCTCCAATGAACATTTCAGAATTTAATTATTCAAGGAACGTTGTATCAACAATTTTAATATTTAAATTACTTTTTTGAATTAATATTTTTTTATATTTCTGACAAGCGTAAGAGTTTTATCCTTCAGTAATTGAAATACGCAAACCTGAAAACATCCACATACTTACAAATGTTCTAAGTTCATCATATTGAACGCATCCTTCACAATTGTTGAAATTTCGTTATGTGCTAGTGACAGTGTCATGAGTGAATCCATCGACGGGAACATACCTGCCACTATCTTCTGTATTCGATTTTCATTCAAGTACCTGTCGTCGAGAACATGAAAAAAAAAAATCAAGAGGCAAACGAAAATTTCGCACGTTAGTATCATCAAGTACTAAATCTCTCTTTATCGAAAGACGACGCAGGACTATGTTGTATTTGTCATGCTTGGTGTCTTGCAAATATCATTCGTGCGACAAATGGACATGTGGCAGCTTCCTACGTTTGAAGCGAAAATAACAACTTCCGAATCAAATAGTAGGAAGAGAGCATATGAAAAGATTGAAATATTAAAGTGTGAAGACGACGCGACAGCAAACAGCAATAGTCCTGCATGCAACGTTTCAGTAATACTGGCTAGAGTGAATTATTGATGTATTGAGAACTTACAAGATCGATAAATTGCCAAGTGGTTTGAATACGTCCTCAGTAAATGTCAATATCCTGTTACGTCGCAGGTCTCTATATTGCAAGAAAATAGAAACAGAGATTTGAATGTTTTGCAATGCTTACAAATCGAAGTAGAATTTTATGAGAATTTTTCACGACGTGTAGCGGAAACTGAAAAAATGTTAAGTTGGATGAGATATCTAAAAATAAAAAACGAACCGAAAGCGGAATTCAAAATTTAAAGATAGTTTGTTGCACTTATGCTTCCTAGAACTTATAAAGTAGTTTTTCACTTCAGTTCCATCAACTGGTTCGAAAAACTCAACATTTTTTTGTTAGTAAGTTTCTTCCTACACTAAAATACTTACAATTCATATAAAGATTCCAAATTCTCGAAATTGTATGGATGAAGTTCGGTGATTTTATTTCCAGAAAGAACTCTGTAGAGTAAAAAAAAAAGATTATGTGAAATTACCCTTGTACAAAAATTGCTCTTGAATTTGTTGTTGAAGAAATGATGAAAAATATTGATATATAAAGCTCGGTAGGTTTGAAAAAATGAACCATAGTTCATGAGGAAAAAATGGCAACAGTCTTTTGTCCTTGTGTCTAAGAATAATATTAAGATGACAGTCTTGTTATTATATTTTTTTCGTATTTTTATTATTTTTTTGGCTATGTTTGTGACCTCAATTTAATGCAAACAAATTTATTAAGCCGTTTGTATTGAACGAAAATTCCTCTCAACTAAATCAATCAAAATTGATTCAACTTTCAAGGATATTCCAGATATTTTTGAACATACGATTGAAATAATATTGATCTGCTTAGGATATATGCACGTTTGAAGAGAAACCGAAGCATATATGTATATGGTAGGTGATATGAAAAGTTTTTTTTAAGCTAATTTAACATAGACAGCTTGTTAACACGCATACAGCCAGTACGCCTCCACATGAAAACTTAAGGAAGCCAAAATTATTTTTGAGAACAGTGTTACATCAAATCTCATCGAGAAGCTAAGGTTTTTTTGAAAAATTTTTCTTATCGAATAGACTTTCTTATACAGACATTACAGATGGAGCTGAATTGATGAATGAACAATTTTTCTTTTTCGTCACTTTACGATTCTCACAAAAAATTCAGATCATTCTGATGGGAGTCAAGAACCTTTTCAAAGAAAATGAAAAAAAATATACTTCAGAATATCGTACAACTTTTAATGAGCAATCAAAATGATTCAGATCAAAGAGGAAAGAAATTTTTCTAAGCTTTTTATGATGAATTGAGCAAGTATTTGGGAGTAAAAAAAAAATTTATTAAATCGCGACAGTTATATTATCGTGTACCGTATACCTAAAACGAACATGAATTTAAAATTTGAAAGTTTCAATATCAGTGTAATTTTAATTCATTTTTTTTTAGAAACAATATATGCTCTGTTGATCTTTATGCTTTCTTAACTTGCGATTTATAATCGAATAACTAGGGTTACTCCTAAATCAGAGTTGATTTTCACGAGTTCCTGAAGTTAAATCTTTATCTGCTGCGAAAAATTAAAGATGTCAAATCTGTATTTCAATACACCTGACCACTTTTTTACCAATAAGATGGGCATGACCACCAAAGCTAAATACATTTGCTATCAGACCCTGGTCTGGCTTATCCTGACTTATGCTTCCCCGTCCTGGAATATCTGCTCAAAAACTGTCTTGGCAGAAGCGAAGATATTCGAAAGAAGGTCCTCCGCTTCTGCACTGGCAGGCTCTACAGCCCACTAACTAAGAAGTGGTCGAAGAACTTACTCGGAACTGGATTAACGACAAGATTCTACAGACAGAAAGATGGATATGAGAACGGATTGATTCGGTCAGTAGGGCGTACTGGTGGCTCCAGTGAGCATTTTATGCACACTCGCGAAAAAAATCCTGCCAACGGCAGCTTATTGATGCTCTTCTAGTTATATAGGCCTTCCCTCGAATAGAAGGGGCTAGATGTAAGACCTAGGTTGATTATAATGAGGTATAGATTAGAACTTAATTGTAGTGTAAGGTAGATTTTAAGCCAAGTATTGCCCGGTAGCCTCAGTACATGTACCGTATTATTATTAGTGTATAGTGTAGGGTAGTATTATAAATATTATTAGTGTAAGTGTTATTAGGGTGTGCAAGAGAAAAATATACATTAAAACGATAAGAGGCAGCAGCCGCTAGATTTAATTTAATTCAATTCAATAAGCATGTGAGAACTGAGTCTATACTTTTGTGACTGACTGTAAGTACTTCGAACTTAACGAAATTCAGGGTAAATCAGAAGAGTTGCATGTAACTCTGTGTAGTTTAGCACAGTTTGTTGGGTTATTAGAGAAAGTTTTAAAATTTTACTCATTTCAAAGGATAGTTCAGCATATTTTATAATAGAGTTTTGACATATCACACATACATAGTTTCCAAGGTGCACTGCACGTATGTATGGGGTCGAATAGCAAATTCTCTTTGATATCCCTGAATTACTGTTGGAATAAATTTCAACTGCTTTGTCAAACTTCAACTGCTGCACATGAAAACTATTTTGTAAACTTTCAAATCAAACCCATGCAGTGATGAGTCAAACATATTGCCAACTAGTCCAGGGAAATTTCACATGGTGCTTCGGAAAAATTACGGGAAAGCTGAATTTCGGTGTGAACCTTGATACTGTCAATGTCAAAAGTCCCCATCGATCCGAGTGCTGCGTTACTTTTTATACGGGGTCAAACATCACCAAAAGTGACTTTTCGCAAATATCTCAGTAACGGTTATGCCTTCATAAAAATAATGTATGACGAATTTATAGCTTAGAAAATTTCCTACAAAAAAGATTATATAACTTTTTCTTGTAACCATAACCGTTTTTGAGATATATGGATCTAAACATTTGTAACTATATTATCCGATTTTGATTACGACTTGGAATGTTTGTGAGTTTGTTTTTCTATATTTAAGAGGCGCATGAAAAAAAACATGTTAACAAACATATCTACCACACTCCGGGATAGGTGGAAAAGTGTGCTTCGAAACATGCCGTTGATATTATCCAAGAGGATACTATTAGTTACAAATGTTTAGATCAATATATCTTAAACACGGTTACGGTTACAAGAAAAAGTTTTAAATCTTTTTTGTAGAAAATTTTTTAAGCTACAAATTCGTCATACATTGTTTTTTTGAAAACGTGACCGTTACTGAGATATTTGCGAAAGGTCACTTTTGGTGACCATTGACCACGTATAAAAAGTAACGCAGCACTCGGATCGATGGGGACTTTTGACATTTTGTTCAACAGGCCAGTATCAAGGTTCACACCAAAATTCAGCTTTCCCCTAATTTTTCCGAAGTTTCGCCATTTTTATGCCGAATTTCACTGGATTAAACAGATACATATATGTAAAATTTAATATTATTTACAAAGCATTCAGATCATTCAAAATTTTCATGCGAACGTTAATCTATTATTCATACATTATCCAAACTCCAGGGCAAACGATTTGACTGTGGAGATTATCCTTATTTCGAAACCAATATCAATTATCTTAATTTGAAGAAAAATAAGATTATCCAAGGAAATGAAAAACTCAAGCACAGATACGAATTAGCAGTGTGGAGAATTATCATCAAATGTCAAAGCAACGTGTGATAGTCCAAGGACACATTAAAGAACCAGTACGCAAGAGTAGATTCGCACACTCAATTACGGTTTCTATTGAAAGCATTTGCTCGAAACATGTTAACAAGCAAACAAACAACACACGAGACTTTTACCTTCCCAGTAACAAACACATGCTGTAAATTTATGTTTTTCTAAGGTGAAAGTACTATCATCAGCATGTGAAATGTATGCATCGTCCTCAGTGCTACATATAATGTATGTTCTTGTGAATATGCGAGTGAATGTTATTTCATTTTGAATGGCTTCGTTTTGGAGTTCAGTCTCAGGAGCATTATCCTTGCAGAGCGTACTATGGTGATTCGAAACAGACGTCTGTTGTTCCAGGAATATGTGAGACTTTAGTCAGCTTGAGTGTTAGTTTATTCCACAAGCTTCATTTCGTGCAGAGTTTTCGTGCAAGGGAACGATTATGTATGTTCATTATACGTATTAGCATGTGCATGTCTTGCTTATACGAATTCACGACAATACCTGGTTTACGTGGACAAATAAATGCAGACGTGACTATTTAGAGACTTGGTTTGTTTCTGCAAAGAATTTTTAATTGATGGCTCAGCAGAACTAATGGAGTTTATTGGGTGCCAGAAAATGCATGTAGTTTATTTGGATAATATGCATAACTTTTGGTGAGACAACCATCAGGTGTTTCAGATAAATTTTCATGTTTTTGTTTGTTTTGAACTTTTATGAAAACAGAAGCTATTTGATACATAGATTTAACATTTTAGAGCATTTTATCAATTTGTTTTGTGAACTTGAATGAGCTTGAAGGAAAGTGAAAAAAAACATCTTCATATTTGTTAAAATATGAGTCAAATGTGAAAACTTCGAAGACGAAAATATATTTTCTAGAAATTTCACATTTATTTTGAAGTAAATTGAAGCAATGTTTGGTTTGTTGTTTAAGTACCATACATCATGCAAGTTTTGAGTATTTATGGTGCATGCCCTGCTACAATTGAATTATAACTTTAGTGAGTTAATGATATCATAAATTTAGTGAGTTTGAATCGAAATTTTTCCATAAAGCATATAATTTACTTACAACGTTGCCAGCTCGTTGTTCGGTGGAAATAGATTAGGTGGAAGTTCTTCAATCTCATTTTCATCTAAAAATCTGTAAGTAAAATAGACAAGAAAAAACAATTGTTATAAGAAACACCTTGTCATATTTATCCGGTACTTACAATTCAATAACTTCGGACTCGACAATGCTTTCGAAAGCATATGGTTCTATTTCCTTGATATTGCAAAATTTTAGGACCCTGAAATTAGTGAATTTATTTTTAAATACACGAAGGTAAATACCAGGAAATGTTTAAATCTTTAGCTATAATAACACTACAAATATGCAATAAATAATATATGATATGTTGTAAATCAGTATTATTTTTATTTACTAATTTCATGGACGATTTAATCCATTTTTACATTTATTTTAACAGAATAATATTTAACCTAATAATCTGGCGTGAAAAATATTTTGGATTTTATATGACAATCCGATAAAATTTTTTGCGAAATTCGCTTTCAATATCAGCTCATTAATATCAGTTTTCTAAGAACAGCGCAACCGACGCGAAGTGTTTTTCATAATCGTCCAGATCTTACTTATCGCTAACTATAAAGTCGAAAGCGGTTAAATCGATGAGTGTCGTGCTACAATTTGGGATTTGCGTTTTGCGCGTAGCACCCCTAGTTCAAGTGAAGTGTCAATAAGTCAACTGGAGTGACCACTACATCAAGAACAATATCAACCACAAACTTGAAATAATATTTCAATTTAATTAAGTGATCGACTATTAAAATTTAGTGTCAATTAACATTTTTTGTTCAGAGCGAGCTCAAGTTAGAAAAGGAATTAGTTATATTTGACCTAATCCCGTAAAGTGCGATTGTAAGAAACTCATTAAAATCCAGAAGCCTCAGAAAATGGCAATCCGACGGTAGACAAGAAACCGACGGCAAAGGTTATTGTCCTCAAAAAGGAAAGTGTCGCATTGCGAAGAGAGGTGAGCAAGTTACGTCAGCAGATTACGTTTTTCCTAGCTATAAACTAGCAGCTCTGACTCCAAGCGTGATCAAATAAGCAAGCCATTCAATAGCTGGTGAATTTGCCTAAAACAGTAGGCGTAGCTGCAGAGTCGTCAAGCCTGGATTTTATCCTGGTAACACACAATCAAAGGAACATTTAATAAGAATTTCTTCCCCGACAGCCCAAAAACTAAAAACGCCTTCTTCTCTCATCCTACTCACAAAAATCTCTAAGATTCTTTCTAAAACAGCCTAAACGATGGTAATTTCGAAGTTCAACGCAGAATTTTACGCTTACGTAATCAGAGCGAATATCACAAACATCTCGAGTGAACGATCAATTATCCAACATACAAGACCAAATAAGGTATTGGAGCTAACTAATAAAATTGTAATCTAAAGGTAACAACCTACTCTGCAGTTGCGATGTATTTTATCAAGTTAATGTCATTTATACTGATTTCACCAAAGGTTTTGACACTGTAAATCATGTGCTGCGTCTTGTCAAACTAAAGCATTATGGCATCCGTGAACCATTGCTTTCCTGGATGTGCATTTTTTTAACTAATCGCACTTGTATTGTCCCCTTATTTGGCTTGTCGTCCTCACCTTTTGCCTCTTCTTCTAGTGTACCTCAAGGTTCCATCTTAGGACCACTCTTGTTCAATCTGCTCATGAATGATCTTTCCAGTGCTTTTAAGTCATCTTATTTTCTCTATGCAGATAATTGAAAAATTTTCTAAGTGATCGATAATTCTTCTTAATCTCTGCTTCTACAAGAAGATTTTAATGTTCTTTCTGGCTAGTGTAACTTGAATTGTTTGTCCCTTAACGTTTCCAAGTGTGTTTCTATGCCCTTCTCCCTAAAGTTTCACACTCATATCTTCCCTCATGTTATTTGTCGTACTATCCTCTCTTCTGTGGAAAATTTCACTGATCTTGGAGTCACCTTTGATTGTGAGTGAGTACAATCACTAGAAGGGCTCTTTGGATTGCTGGCTTCATGATTGGCTCCTGCCAAAATTCATTAAACCACCTGTTTATTACCCTAGTCCGTTCTTTACTTGAATATTGTAGTCAAGTGTGGTGTCCTCGCTTCAAATATCTCTCAGATGCTGTTGAATCATTTCAGCAGAGGTGTGCACACGCCTTACTTTTTAAATACAGTCTTCCGTATATACCCTACAATGAACGTTTGTCTCTTCTAAACATTTCTCTTCCTTTCAGAATCTGCCGTGGTCTTATCTTCCTCTTTAGCACCATTGATCATTGACTCTTATGCACATATAACAGTCTTTAGTTTGGTCCACTTCCACATTATATTGCCGTCTTTAAAAATATAGTTCGTTGCAAATAAAATTGTTTCTATTTAATTTTATTTCCTTTTTTTTAATGGATTCTTTTTTTCTTTATCTTTTTTTTATTATACTATTTGTTTTTTATTATTATTAGCTAGTTTTGCTTAATTACTGATCTTACTTTACTCTATTTCGCTTTGCTTAATTTTACTTTATTTAATTCTTACTTTACTTAATTTTATGTAAATATATTTACTTATTTCGTCTCTATTGTTTTTTGTTTTAATTGTATTTAATCTGTGATTGATAGATTTGCCTGTTGAATTATGTACGCACCAAATAAACAAATAAACAAGCACAAGTACCTGGATTTAAAGACGAAGCTGATCACATTGTTTTTTAAGTCGATGCCACACTTCTTCGACCGCAAAGACCAATATTGAGTAAGTTGGTAGTGCTTGAAGGCTTCAGACACCGTTTTGGGTCTTCATTGCGTAATTCATACCTTCTTATGAGCTACCTGCTGTATTGAGAGTGTTTTGGGGGAAAAATTCAGAGCACAGAGATACCCCAGTACTATAAACGTCGAAATTTCGGACATATTGCAGGCAACTGTACCATCGTCTACTACTGGAAGAAGTGCTTGGAAAGGCACCCACGTCGCACAGTGGTTTATTTGTTGGGAAAAGGTGCACTTTATTCAAGCAAACCACTAGATGTATGAAAAATCAAACATGGGAAATCAATTTTTGGAGTTGTTTTGGCTCCAACTTCTAACAAAAAATTTCCAAAGGGGGTTAGAATTTAGAAAATTTCACTTTCAGGAAAATTTTTTCCTTGTTAATAAACGAATGTGACTAATCATTTCCAAAGTATTTTTACTGGCTAAGCACGAAACCGCTGTCCAAATCCGCCTATCATGCCTCCATGTTGAGAAAAATGTCATTTTTAGAATTTTTTTGCTGCTAACGCAATTTTTATAAATATTGTAACGTGATAGCCAAATTTTGGAGCACATTCGTGACAGCAGGCAAAAATGCTGTGGAAATGATTATTCAAATTCGTTTAACACAAATGATTTCGGACAGTATTATTAATTTGATTTGCACCCCTACGCACAAAGTTTAATCGAAACAATTGTAATTATTTTGAATAAATTTTGTATAACAATATAAGTCAACTGAACAAAAATAACATGCGGATTTCTATATACACATTTGTGTAAAGTTTTGAACGTATTTCTGTCTTAATTTTAGTAATCATCATCTTCTTCTCCTTCCTCCTCCTCCTCCTCGTCATCACTGGCATATCCTTTATCGTCTCGTTGAACTCGATAATAAATTTAATAAATTTATAGTCAAATATACATAGATGTATAGTAACAACTACGTTCGGCTTGGTTTTCTTCTATTTGTAGTAGGCTGCTTACCTCTGGATCCATTTGAGACTTTTTCGCTTTTGTCAAATTCCTGCAAGATATTGTGCTCAAAAGTGGATCGGAGCTCAAAAAGAGTCTATTAAATAGGTCCGCATTTGTATTCTAACGGGAGCTCTTCCTTGAAAAATACTCCGGAAACAATTTAAATTCTTTCTTCTTCGATTCGGCCGCCTCTTCACTCAGCTCTCCAATAGGTACCAAAAAGTGTTGAATCACAGCAGGTCCGTGAATAAGAATCTTGTGGACGGGTGCAGGCATGTAGTACCAATCGTACAACTTTACGTATTTTCCAAACAATATAATTCGAAATTATGGATGTTGATTGGGAATCCAGTGCTCATGGCTTTAAAAATAACGCTAAAACGTCTGATCAGATTTTCATCGATATTTCATCGATTTTCATCGGTTGTAGGGTTTAGAAACTATTGTTTAATTTATGAAATTCAACATTGTGTTAATGTCAATCTCCTGTGCTCCAACCTGGTACAAATGCTTGCTATTATGTACTAGCGCAAATGACTGACGCAATAAGCGCGCAAAATGTTGCATTTTGTGCAAGGTCGCTGAACTTTGAACGGAGCTTACGAGCCCAGCCGCAGCTGGCCGCAGGTAAATTAAGTTTTGATAGTTACTTTGGATTTTAATGAATACAACTAAACCTGTTTTGTAACTACGTTCAGTGACGTTCTAAACCTAAAAAGGACTAGAAGTTTTAAACACCGAATATCTATACTATCTGCAGTATGAACTCGATGAAAGGGGGGAGGCTAAATTATCAATGTCTTTCATAGCTTAAGAACGCTGTATTATTCAAAGGTATTTTGGTCTTCATATTCTTTATTTAAAAATAAGGTTAAAAATCAGATGCAATTTTGGCTGTTTTCAGCTCCTGTGCTCTTCCCTTAAACTTATCGAACCCGATTACCACCTCAAATGATGGGGTCATATAGGACAATATTACCCCCAAGTTTGAACTTCATACGTAAAAGTCCATAATTTGAATAAAGTTCACCTTTTTCGAGAAATAAACCTCTGTGCGTCGTGGTTGCAAAAATAGAAGACTGAACAAATGAACGACTGGACATCTAGCCAACTATTATGGATAGAAGAAGATTTTTTGTCACGGCCAAACCTGAATTACATCAGGCTTTTGTGGCGCAGAGCGTCTCGAACTATAAACATCTGCTACTATGGTGTGCCTTCCGGTTCTGGTGCTCAACGAGCTCTTACTTCAACGTGGTCATCTTCTGCCAACGTCAATCTTGGACTCATAAATGGGACTTTGTTTACTCTTTATTTTTATTTATTTTTGAATTGCCGACAAAAACTGATGTCCAGGGGATGATTATCACTGTGACTAGTCATCTGATATAAGTTTGTTGATTTGCCCACATTCTATTGTACATATAACGAGTATATATACTCTATTACGAATAAAAGGGGCAAGTTGTTGCTCGGATGATTGTAGCTAAGTACTCCTCCCGATCTTTTGGAAATATTGGCTCTGAATTCCTCAGCCAGACCAAATAGTAGCTTAAAAACGGATCTTCCTCCTGGAACATGGCATAAACAGTTGTATTGAACATCCACAATGCTGAGCGTGTGCTGGTTACGTTTTAGTAAATAAAGATTCTCCAAAGACCTTTCCTGGGGAAGGATGTACAGAATCAACGCTACCACTCATTTTAATAGGCTATAAGTACCCACCACCCAGTAGAAAGTTAGTTATAGTGGTATCCGACTGTTGCCGGTTACTCGTCGGATGTTCAAAATGTAGTACGTAAAATGACTTATATACGGACCATCTCAGACAACACTCGTCGAATTAGCGAGCTATTTGTGAATCGTGAAAATATCATTTCCATTGGCTGACAGAGCAAATTTTTCTGGAATGAAAATCTTAATTTCGAAGGGTAGATGACGACACGTATTAGATACGAGCAGCACTCGAGGTTCGAATTAACTAGATGCACATTGCCATGCGTACACCAACTTGAGTGAATCGTATGTAGATTGTGAGTAAGGAATCCAATCCCGGGATCCCGAACAATTTTTAGTCCCGAAAATCCCGGGATTGATGATTTATAATCCTGGGATTGATGGTTTATAGTCCCGAGATTATAAACCATCAATCCCTGGATTATAAACCATCAATCCCGGGATTTTCGGGACTAAAAATTGTGACCAACCAGTAAATTCTTGGTAAGGCAAAGTAAACCCAATACTACGTTATTAGGAGTTGAAGCTGGTAAAAAGCTTCATTCACAAATTTTATTAGCCGAAATCTTAGATCGACACTAAAATTCCACTCGACACAATTATTTAGATACATTTAATGGATAAAATAAATACATCTCCATTATAGACAGTCCACAAGAAGTATCATTTTTCGGGAAATCGTTTAAGCAACCTTCCGTTGTTAAGATAAACATTCGTCTGAACACCAAAGACGAGCAGCCATTGTGAATCGCCGCGACGGTGTCCGCCGAAATTTGATAATCGGTCAGGTTTGGCGAATTGGAAAATGGGATGAACTTGTAGGCATGGGCGCGTGTCCCAAGTGCCCAATCATGACTCGTACATTTACCCTGAATGAACAGATCTCTTGAGCATTATGGTAGATAAAAAGGACGGTAAATAACAATTAAATTTTTTGGACATTTTAATTTGATCTGTGGAGTAAGGTGCAGATATAATGGAGTGCAGTGGAAGAATATAAGTTGGTGACGGAAGCTGCGACAATCAATGATTCTGCAGCGCACTTTCTAAGTACATTGGAGTCTTGAACCGGGAAGCCGAGGTTACAGAGGCCAGGATTTGATAAAAATATGTGTATAGCATGGTGGAGCTAAATTTCAGTTATGAAATCAGCCAGATTTTTCCTTTTTCTGGAAGGTTAATATACTGCTAATATTTATGTTCAATGATCCTGTTCATGGTATAGTGATGCTTGTAAATTAAACTTCAATGGATTGCTATTAAGTGTTATGAATCTAAATTGTGGGAAGAGACTTATGGAAAGTGTTTGCATTGATGTCTCGTCAAATTGGCTACGTAAAACCGTTTAACTTAGAGTAATGGGTGAATTTCACTGAATTTGTTGAAGAACTCCCATTGTTAGTAAAGATTTGTAGCGATATAATATAATAAGAAAACTATATAATAGCGTAATATTGATAGCGGTGAATAAAATAAATTAAATGTTTCCAGATTTATTAATGATAGGGAGAATGAACTTCAATTTGATGCATATAAGCACTGTGTGTAAGTTATCGTTTAATTTTTTGTTTGTTTGTAAGGCATCAGTATTGTCTTTAATATTAATATATTAAAAGAGAGTAGTCTGCAGTGAGAACATAAGGCTGATTTGTGAGTCTGGTGGGCTGAACTTCGCTTGGAGGATTCAGGTCCAACATTGGCTGAGCAAGCGATACCCACGGCCCGTCTTGGGCGAGTTTTTCTAGAACTAAATTTCATCTATCCCAGGGTAAAGGATAATAATTTTCCTGTGAAGCTTTAGCCAGTTCCGTTCCTTTTTCAGCTTTATACATCTATGTGTTACTAAAACGCCGTTTTCAATTCAACTTTGTACGAACGTTACGGTAGGAAATCTTGATGTTTGTGTCATCAGACTGATAGGAAATCGATCGATTCCAGAATATACACAGTGATCTGGTGCCCACATTTTCATACGAAAACCCTTCGGATGATCTGCAAAATACAATCCTTTTTGTTAATAGTGAATACTTGCTGCAACTGTTGCTTGGTATCAAATGCAAGAAGTCTTTTGGGCATGATGGAAAGTCCTGGAAAGTTGTCAACATTGTTCCTATGCTGGCAAAAGTAAAGAGGTAGGACGTGCTCGTCCAATCTCTCTTCTTCCTAATTTGAGGAAGTTTTTTGAGAGAATTTGGATGGAGGCGATAAAACACTATTCTGAACTTTCGAAGGTAACTCTTGAATAGGAAGTAAAGACGCAGCACGCCATTTTATTCTTGAATGATCAAATTGTGTCACTCTTCGATAAGCAAATCATTGAGCAGTAGTGTTTACATTAGACATGGAGAAGGCTTTGGATTCTAAGGTTTTCTCTCCAAGTTGGTAAATTATGGATCCCGAAAGAAGTTGTAAGACTCAGTTCAAGATTCCTTATGAGTATGTTAGGGATGTATGAATATGTCACAGCTAATAAGGCATATTCTACCAAGGATTGATTACATTCGGTGTTTCAAAGGGTACTTTCACTGCATTAGTTCTATATGCCATACGCACAACTCACTTTTCCATTCCAGTAGGCAAATTCCAAAGCTGAATGCTCCAATATGCTGATGACATGCTTTTATTGAGCTGGGATACTCATCAAAGTACAGTCTTTGGCAAATAGGGCATCAAACCAAATAGTAGTTAAAAGTGTCGGAGATCCTTAACTATTACCAACGAGACCATTTTCGAAAAGTAGTTTAAGCTGAAATGAATCTATTTCGATGAATTTCTAAAGTTTTGTTATTTTATATTTAAAAACCAAAGCTGCCAAATCTACAATTCAGAGTAGCTGAGATCTTTTCGCAAAAAAACCCCTTATACAACCTATCCTGGATGATGCATCGTTATTCTGCCTTACTTGTTTGAAGACTGCCATGACAGAAGCTGAAGTATTTGAAAAACGAATCCTGTGCATCTGCTCTGAAACAATTTAGAGTTCGATAGTTAAGATTTAGACAAACTACATTCTGCTATATCAAGAGACGAGACTGAAACTACAGATTTTGAAATCATTGAGCAGATTCTGGACAGATAGACGGACATATGAATGTACTTATCTGGCCAAGAGGGCAGATTGGCTTCAAAATATCAATATTTGCTTTTAAATAAATATATTTGGATTTGGAAACTAGAAAAAAATGAATCAAATCAAATTAATTCATTCAAAACGTGTGGGGAAGATGCTCATTTCTTGAGAAATTTTTGACGTTTCTTCAGTTTAATAATCCTCAATAAAGCCATTTCTTTCCACTTAAAATAAAGTTTTGTGCTTCTTGCTAAGCACTTTTTCTCTTTCTTTTTATCTCTTTCTTTCCAACCCTGTAGAAATTGAATTTCTACTCGAATGCTTTGATGATCAGCTGTGGGCCTGACGACATTCCAAAATTATACATTGTTTTGTTTTCATTTGGTTAAGGCATACAATATTTTTATGTTTACAATGTTTCTATGTTTTTTCTCAACAATATTTCCCCTCGCCTTTATTGTTTCGTTAGAAGTCTCTTCATATTTCGTTTATTCACAAATTGGCTCATTCAGGCTGCATTTCGTCTTTGCTGTCTCTCTTTTTTTTCTAGCTTTGTTTATGTACTCGAAGCAATTTTTTACAATAAGCTGCTTCCCATTCTTCATCTTTTCATCATGAAAAACAGTGCTTCAGCTAGAGGTCAGTACTGGCCTCTTATAAAAACTTTCCATCGATCCCGACTTTGGACCGATGCCATCTAGTTAGGAATCCTCAAGATCTGAACGTCTTGCCTATAGCCATCTCCTCAGCGCAGTTAAGGTTTCCTTTGCTATCATTTGCCATGTAATCCGCCACAAAGGGGCTTTTAAGCAAGCCATTCTTCGCTTTTCCACTCTGCGTTCTTCACAAGAGTCAAAACCTGGTCCCATACCATTCATAGTATTCGATATATTTTTTCCCATATTAATGGCAAACTCAATATTTACAATTTATTTCCAATATTTTGATTTGCTTTTAATTGTCAGTCATAAAAAAATTTTGTTTATTTTTCTACAGTAATTAATTTCACTGAAATATAACTTTTACGTTTGATCTCTAGGGAATAAATTTAAACAAAACCTTAAATTTTTCAATTTAAAAAATATGAACAATAAATGAAAAATATCCAGTATTTTGAGCACTCTCTCAGAGGACATTAAACTGTAGTAGTTTTTTGCTGAAATGATAACCAAAGGTAGCCTTGAACTTAGCTGGTTGAGCTAGTTCCTTTTCTTCCTCCTTTCATTTGTTTAAGTTAATTATCAGAAGAAACAAAAGCAATAAAAAGATATTTCTAGAATTTGAGCCCTTGAAAGACTCATAATATGATTTTGAATCAGTTTATTGTGTAGTTATTGTAGAAAAGAAAACATTCAATACAATTAAAGTTCATTTTATGAATTTGGACGCTGAACTTTAACATGTTTACAGTTGATTGAAATTCACAAATTGAAAGTAGCATCAATAACATTGACAATCATCTTTCAATTTAAAAAGCATTAATTCCGAATTTGTAGAATATTTTAATTTGCCCATATTTTCTTGGCTGAATCGAAAATACAGCCAATTAAAATTCATTTCAAAAGCCAAAATTGTCCTTCAAAGTAATTAACTGTCTACGGTATTCACAAAATGATTTAAATTAAGCACGTCGTTTATACAGCTTCTACTTAACATCCAACCATGCACTCTCTACAACTCTTTGAATACTTACAGCATCTCGACTTGCGGCAAATCTCGAAATGTTTCTCTCGTCAAAATGGAAAATGAATTTCCCGTTAAATCTCTGCAATAAGAAAAGAAAAACGAGAAGTCATCAGCAACTCTTCAGCCAGTACCGAACATACTGTTTCGCAAAGAAACGAGTCAAATTCGTTTAAAATTCATGGCAATAAGATGATACAATTCTCTAAGGCCTAGTAGCTAGGATCAACGAGTTCTAAGATACTTACAGCATACTAATATCATAACGTGGTAGATTTACAGGCAGTTCGGTCAACTGCTTGAAACGACATAGAAATTGTGTGCCACGACATTCGCACGAATAATTCTCTTGCGACCAGTCTGGAATGAGATGGAAAAAGGGCATTGAATGAAAGTATTAAATCGAAAGTGAAGTTTTAAATTGGCGTAAAAAGTTGTCTTTGAATCCAGTTAAAGCTGAATTTATGGATGTTTGGTTTGCATGAAAAATAAAGTTAAGTATATTATGTTTAAAATAAAATTGTAATTGATAGTATAATTCGGTATCAAAAAAAGTTAATACAGGCGAACTAAGAAAAGTTTTCCACCACATGAGTACGAGGCGCATTAAAATAAATTCAAATTACCTTAAACATATATAAAACAATAAGATAGAGCAAGAACAACATTTTCATAATTCAAACTAAAATGTAAAACAAAGAAAAAAACAATTATTATCAAAAACTACTTCATGTTTAAAGGAAGTGAGTCATGAATGTGAAAAGATTTCTGCAATTCGTGGTATAAAAGCAAAACAATAAGATGAAAATCAGTTGAGAGTCAACAAAAGCAAAATTAGATTTATTGACCTTCACTAAATATCTTCTCTCTACTCGTTTCATTAGAGAAAACAAGCATTGAAAGATGGCGCCCAACGTGGGCAAATCAAATTTTTATATTGACATTGAAAGTTCAAACGAAATTTTTGCAGCTTCAGCGATTAATTCACTTAATAAATAACAATTCAACTTACAACAACGTCCTTTCGGCATATTATCGAACAATCCGTGCGGCTGCTTACGATGCAAATCATCATAATACTGCGAATTGTGCTCGTCCTCGCAATTCATCTCATCGGAATTATCATCACAATCTACTTGACCGTCACAGTTCAGTTTCTGTAAAATGCATTTTGTATCGTTGATGCAATGAAAATATCCAATCGGGCATTCGCTTAATCCAATTAGAATATCATTCTGACCGTATGAGAATATTGGCAACGATAGGCTGTTTATGGCCGTAATCAGAGCTGAAAAATAAATTTTAATAAAATTTCCGATGTGAGTAAATAGAGTAAAATTCGGTATGCAGTTTTGGTGGAAATCATATTGAAAGTTATGGTAGATTTTCAACGATTTCCAATGTAATTATGCTCACAGTAAATTACGTATGTGATTTTATTCAATTGGTATAATTAAATGACGAGGTAGCTGACCAAACACCAATTTTTATGCATTTCGAAGGATTAAACTTGAATATGCGCATTTCTATTTATTTTACATAGAAATGAGAAAAATATACCAAATGAAATAAAGTTGTGTTTTGCCCTTTGAAAATAGTCTTAAATTTTGGTAGAAGATGGCGCATTATTTAACTTGATTTGAAAGAGTGCTTCAACATATTGTTGAAGAACTCGAAAAAAACAATTTAATAACCTTTCACACACGTGAATAATCTTTCCACATCCTTGACCTTGGCAGTCAAATGGTAGCATAGGCCACGGGGGCGTCATCGGGTGCTGGTTACCGACGAAGCAATTGAAATCCCGAGAAATGCCTGCTGGAAACAACATCTACAGCTCTGCTGCTGAATCCTACCTTCGACCTCCCTGAAGATGTGATTTTACAATTTCGCTTCGCCCCAACTGAAGATAAGGATGAGGCAGTGAAAGATAATTTTTATAACCTTCTGGAAGGCTATATGATTCACTACCATCAAATGATGTGAAAATCCTGCTGGGCGACTTCAACGCAAAGTTTGGAAAGGAAACACATCGCGGAACCAACGGCCAATTTAGTTTATGCAGCGACAATGGACAACGACTTGTCTACTTTGCGAGTAGGAGAAATCTCATCGTAAGCTCCATGTGTTTCCCGCATCGCGACATTCACAAAAGGACAAGGGCATCCCCGTACGGCCGCACCTTTAATCAGATTGATCATATTCTGATTCAGAAAAGGTGGGCCTCCAGTATTTGAGATGTGCGAACCTTCCGTGGAGCCAACTGCGACTCCGACAAGTCGTAGTCAAGACTCAATATCGATGTCGAATATCACTGTCGTATGAAGCCAGAGCAAGTTCAAGACGCAAGTTCGATGTCGACAAGCTTCGAAATAAGACGATGGAAGTCGAATATAGATCAGCTCTGGAAATGGAACTAGCTTCCACGCCTAACACTACATCTATCAACGAAGTTTGGACTACCATCAAAAGCGCATTGAATGCAGCAGCCAAAAAAGTAGTAGAATACACACCCGGGCAACGCAGAAATGAATGGTTCGCTGAGGAATGTCAAGCCGCGTTGGACGAAAAGAATGCAGCCTACAAAATCGACATTGAACGACTGACTAGAGCCAAGAAAGAAAAATACGACGATCTTCGGAGAATAGCTAATAGAATAATTAGACGTAAGAAACGAAAGCATTTTGACAGCATGCTGAATAACATGAATGACAACTTTAGGACTAACAGCACTCGACAAGCGTACAAAGTAGTGACGCACTTAAAACAAGGCTTTAAACCACGAACTAGCCTATGTAGGGCTGCCGATGGAAGCATCATAAGTGGCTCAGAACAGGTGAAGAAAAGATGAGCGCCCTATTTTCAGCAATTACTGAACGGAAATGTCCCCGCACCCGACGAATCGCCATCACTAATTGGTACATTCCTTGACAGTGCCTCATCTCACCCTCATACACTAGATGAAGTCCGACAGGCCATTGACCGCTTGAAACCCAACAAAGCACCGGGCATCGATGGGATCCCCGCGGATCTCCTGAAGACAGGCGGGATTTCCGTTTTAAGGGCTATCCATGGATTGGTGACAGCCATATGGCAACAAGAAACGATGCCGGATGAGTGGCGAAAAAGTGTTATATGTCCCATTCACAAGAAAGGAGATAAACTGCTATGCGAAAACTACAGGGCATATCACTACTTTGTACGTCGTACAAACTCTTGACAAAGATTTAAGAGTTAAGGATTTCCCATCACGCTGAGAAAACTCTTGGTGAATATCGAGGTGGTTTCAGACGTGGAAGATCGACAACTGACCAAATATTTACGGTCAAACAAATTTTGGAAAAATGCTGGGAATTCCACATTGATGTGCATCAAATATTCGTCGACTTCAAACAAGCGTACGACAGCATCAACCGAACTGCATTATATAACATCATGCTGCAGTTCGGAATCCCAGCAAAGTTGGTACGACTGGTGAAAATGACCATGACCGACTCCACGTCACAAGTGCTGATTCAGAATAATATGACCGACTCGTTTTCGACGAATACAGTGCGAAAACAAGGGGATGGATTAACTCCGGTACTCTTTAACTTAGCGCTTGAGTACGTCGTCAAAAAAATCCCCGTTGACACAAGAGGAACTTTATTATTTAAGTCGACACAGCTAGTGGCTTACGCTGATGACATCAACATTATGTCACGTTCGTTCAACGACACCAAGGAAGTATTTGTAGCTCTAGACGAAACCGCCAAGGAAGTTGATCTTCAAATTAACGAACAAAAAACAAAAGTTATGACTCAGTCGAAAAAAAGGACGCCAATAAGACAAAACATAACGATAGGGGACTATAACCTTGAAAACGTAGAAAACTTCGTGTACCTAGGGACAAACCTCTCGAAGGATGGGAATGAGCTTGACGAAATCAAACGACGGATTCTATTAGCCAATAAGACATTTTTGTCGGTCCTTCCCACTTTTAACACAGGAATACGAAGCTTCGCATCTATAAAACAATTATTAGACCTGTGCTATGCTACGGAAACAAAACCTGGACAATGACTCAGGCGTCTGAAAAAGCCTTGAATAAGTTCGAGAGAATAGTCCAATACGGGAAGAAGATGGATGGCGAATCCGATACAACAACGAGCTGTATACCATATATGACGCGCCGGAAGTCTCTACCGTCATTCGACTACAAAAATTGAAATGGGCTGGCCACGTCGAACGAATGAGTGGCAATCGAATCCCCAAACGGTCTCTCGAGGGGCGATCGAACGGAGCCAGGCCAGTCGGTAAGCCACGCAAGCGCTGGGAGGATTCGATAGCTGCTGACAGCAGGTCACTTCTGGGAGCACCGAACTGGAGGACCCGGTCACTGAACGGAGACGAATGGAGGCGAAGAATAAAGGAGGCTAAGGCTCGATTGCCCCGATGATGATGATCCGTGACCTTACGAAATTTCAACTCAAAGCTTCAATTGATTTTTGCCTAGCTATCAATCTAAATCATATCATCTCTTTTGGTTATTACCGTAACCCTACTTTTAATTCTACGAAAAATATTACATTTATTCGATTTCCTCGAGAAATGTCCTACAAATAACGGCGGTCGCATAAATACATCAAATCAAACAGATTATTTTTTATGTGCCTGTAACAGATCTGGTTTATTCATGAATTGCATTTCTTTGACCACAATGCCATCGATCCAATGTGTGGGAAAGTGATTTTCCAGCATACACGGTCACGTGTAGAATATTTCTATACTTGATATTGTAAAGGCTGATAGAAAGAAAACTCATGCATGGCTGGATATAGTTTTTCTTTTCAATATGTGAAACCAAATCCACTCTTTATCATGCCGTTTATCATATTGGGTTCAATGTATTACGGTTTATTTCACGAGGAATTTGCGATATTGAATTGGTTATTTATGAAATCGTTTTTTTTTTCGGTCTGCTTTTCCATTAATATTATTCTATGGGACTCAGTAAGATGAATTCAGTCAGTTTTATTCATGCTTGGTAAATTGTTGATTTGGAATGATAGTCAAGGCATTGAAGTTAAATTGAATGTTATTAAGGGTTTCTCGGGATAATGCTCGCTGTTATGAGAATGTGAAGAAGATATTTGAAGTTGATGCATGCATAAATCTGACAATCATACAAAAAGTGTACAGGAAGTTAGTAGATTGATATTTAAAATAAATTTCCTTTATTTGTTCATATATGTACATCAATTTCACTCATTTCAAAGTACTCTTCATTTGAAGTAATAGGCTTTCTCCAGCGCTTTTTCCATTCTTGGAAACAATGTTTCATGTGACTTGGAGTCAACGCTTTCAGGCACCCCTTCATTTCACTTTGAGTAGATGCCACCTCTACAAAATAATTGCCTCGCTTTGTCGTTTTCACTTTTGAAAAGAGACAAAAGTCGCAGGGAAGGGAAGGAGTGCTTCATGGCTGCGATGTTGTTCTAAGCTAAAGACTGCCTGAACCTGACAATCAGGGCTCTTTGAGCCAGTGCACTATCGTTATGCATGGCCTAGTCTTTTACTGCCCAAAGTTTAGGTCGCACATGCTGAATATATTTTCAAACAACCTTAAATAGCAAATAAAATAATTTGCATATCGAAACCGAATAAGGACAAATCGATGATAAGTAGATATATGCCAATAAATATTTTGAGTTGTATGGCAAATTAATATAATCATCTCATAAAAACAATTTCATCTGATCCTGCTTTCAGAGGCCTATTCTGCAATATGATCCATATTTCCATATCAAATAGTTTCAACTTGGAAAAGCTTTAGAGCCGATATACGTTGTCTATGCTATTATAGACAAGAAACGAAAACCGATCGCAAATAAATAACCTTATTTAATCGTATTTGATTTTTAAAGACAAAGCTGATCATTGAACACTTTTAGAAAACAAACGTAATGCATAGCTTTGGTTTTGATATATCCACCAAATTGTGAGAAGTTAGAAGATTAAAGTAGAAACCGGAATTTTTACTGCTCTCATATTTCGGTGTTCACGAAAATTTATCGAGAAAAAATTGAACAAAACAAATTTCGCGTTTATCTTGCAAAACGCTCCCGGGTAATATGTCAACCGACGCACTTGACATTCCATTATCATTTCACCAACGGAAAAACTTTTGCGACTCCAAATCCATCTGAACCGATTACGTTCTACACTAAAATTTGCAACACAGGTAAAGATAAATACAAATGATTCCAAACAAATTCTCCATGGTACGAGCACATCGATTTATTATTTATTGTCTCAACGGTCAATTCTGATTGAGAAATATATCCTAGAGCAAATGTAATAAATCAGCTGACTAGATCGAAGTTATGTACATGTTTCATTTTAGTCTCGAGAGAATCAGCAAATAATTCCCAAGTTGTTACTTGTTAAATTCGGAGGACGTTACTCTGAAATGAAATCGCTGCTATGCTGAGGTAGCTGAAGGAAGGTATTTAATCATGGGTGGAGATGGCTTTGTGTGGATATCAGATTGTAATGACAGATACTTTTTTATTTTGGCGAAGTTGAACGGCAGTTTATTGTTGAGGAATGGTTTTTTATTGCAATTCCAACAAAGCATTTTATTCTGATTACTTTTAAACTCAGCTTTTGTTTAAATATTTTCGATCATTTCCATATTCAGCTCTTAAAATTTACGTCACAATAGTCCTGGTTTGAAGAGGTTTTAAAATATGCCATTTTCTCTTATGTGATATTTTTTTATTGACGTGATTTTTAAAGGCCGTAAGTTCACCCTTCGTGAAAGCCTAAGGACACTTGCCCTTAAATTTAGCTGCCAATTACATTACCTTTGTTTTGTTTTGCCTATCATATAATTCACTCATCCAAACTTCTCCGAAACATACTTTTGCCAAATTACCCTGAAACCCCAATTTATACATTATTGACTAAAACCCCTGAGGCGCTTTTGTTCATTTCCTTGCAATAACATAATATACTTAATGGTTTTCCTATACTCTCAGTTTTCCTCTCCCGATTTCCTCTCGACTTTATAACAGTGTAATTTGGAATATACTCATCAGGTAAATCGAAGGCTATACAAATGTGCTACATAATAGCATGATATGTTCCTAAGACATTTCCAATTTGCATTGGTGTATCTAATTATCAAATGGATGTCGTTTCTTGGGCATGAGTGAGAGATGGTAGGGGTGACAAATTAGAAACTTCTTGCTGCAGGTGAGAATTCCTAATCGTGGAATTCGCTTAGTGTATGGAAATTGATTTGTAAATTACATGATAATTACTGTTGTCAATGCAAGTACAGGGAAGCTTTGACATCGATTTGGATTGGTAGGTAGTTATTCGTTAAATTTTATATCAACTAGAAAGATGAAATAGCTAAATTTTTCACAACTTCTGCTAATAAAGCTACTGTTTTTTCTTCATTATTTCATAATTAGTATTATATCCATCGAAGCTGAAGATTTGTATATTCGAAGCTAGAATTATATCGAATCATTTAAGAGAGAATCATATTATATGCAACAATATACAACAACTATCTTCACAAAAAAATTTCAGATTCTAGCGCGCAGTGTTGGTATGAGCTCTGCATACCTTTTTATGAATCTATTACTTAGAATTACCAAGACTAGTTTTTAAAGAAACAACTGAAGAAAGGTTAAAACTGTATCGTGGTGGGAACATTCCACAAACAAGATAACTTATTCATTTCCTACAATCTGTCAAAAGCATGGAGAGAAATGATTTCTAAAAACTTCTACTCAGATTTTTTCAGAGCAGAACTTTCAATCCGATAATCCTGTTGAGAAGTTTCGCAGCGGATAATTGATGATTTTGAAATGAAAAGATTTCTCAAAGAACGAAATATTTAAGGAGTCGGAAGTGGATGGGCTCATGATATCATCGCTTAGTAAATCATAGCCGAAAAAATTGAAACATATAAAAATTAAATGAACATTAACCCAGCTTTTGTAAGTTCAATGAACGTTTATCATTCACAGAGGTTAAATTGTCACATTATTTATTTTTTATGAGTCTTATCCCTAAATTCAAAGCCATTCATTCGAGAAATAAGGACGCACGAGCTAAAAAATACGAAAACCTTATAAATCATTTCTGGCATTAAAATGCTCCAAAGGTTTAAAAAGATATAAGTAGCCGAGCTGTTGGTCATTATATATTTATATAACACATTTGAATCGAAATAAGCAAGGAAACATAACATTGGAAGAAGCCCAAAATCTAGAAGGATGCTTATGTGTGCGCATAAAGGGAAAATATTCATTGAAGTTGAATCTGCGAAAAAGTCAAGAATGCAAAACTTTCAACAACAGACGGAAGACGGACGATAAGGCAATTCGAATTCATACAGCAGACAATGCGTGGATTTATATTAAGGAGGTTCGAGCAATGCCAGTCACATATAAAAATAGATCCAAAGCATATACATACTTGGAAGTATTGAAAACGTAACGTGAAATACGCAAAACTAAATTTGTAACTTTCGACTCACGCATAGCACATGCTTTTGATCAATATTTCCTTGATTGACAGAATAGATTTCACAGAATTAGTGTTCATTCTAGGCAGAAGTGAAGACAACTTAGAAATGATAAACAGAGTACATTTTTGAATGGATAAAATACCATTTGAACTTATTTCAAAATTAAGGCCTCTACAGCAAAAATACCGTACCATTTTTTTCTCATTTATGTGGTAAGAAAATAAATTAAATTTTCTAAATCCTTTTGTAAAGATTCCTGGTTGCATAGCCGAAACATTGAGAATCGAAGACACATTTAGGTGTCTATGCGCATCATGAAATAGTACTTCGAAAAATCAGGCATATTCCAAAAATTAGCCAAACTTAAAACAAAAATCCAAAAAATCGCTGACAGATATTCAGAGTTAAAGACAAGTGAAAAAAATTCCATATGTTTAGTAAAATCAAGTTTGTCTAGAATAACTTTACTTAACATCAGCACTCTTCTAAAACCACATCGATCTTTTATAAATAAATCAAATCTAATTAACATTGAGGAAATCAAATTTCGAAGATCCAAAAAATCAGGAGTTTATCAAATAAACAAGATTTTAAAAAATCAAGCTTTTATGAAGCCTAGGTCATTTAGAAAAAAAGTAAAAACAAAATATGGTTTCATCACATATGAGTTGATGTTAAACAAATTATTTTTTTTCCGGAATAATTTCTGAAAAAATATGTTCCTTTCAAATATCAGCAGCTTTCAAAAATCACAAAATGTAACAAAAATTAATCGTCAAAACAGCCTTCAATCCAGATCCTTATATATATCCTTATATATCCTTATATATATTCAGAGTTTCTTCTGAATTTCTTACATTAAGGTCCATTGACTACTTGAATTTCGTTTTGATTTAATGACTGCATCAGAAATTTCTTTTGCTGAGCCAATTCACAAGATTTTTGATGCAAAAATTACCCTAGCTGGCAGATCTATCCTCATTTTTCAACCAAATTTCTACCAAATTTGGCTTAAATCTGTTGGATGAACCGGAAGCAATGGGTAAAAAAAAATAGATTTTTGTCAGGGTTGTCTGCATTTCAAGATCTTTTCTATCTGACTGGGCCCTGGCTAAAACCAATATATCCTGTAAATTTCATATTGATCGGCATATCTGGGCGTCACTTAACGCGAAAAGAAATTTCGAGTTCTGAAAATAGAGGTAATTTGGCGATAGGTTGCCGTTGTTATGCAAATCAGAATTTCGGAAACTGCAAATTGACATGGTGGAAAATGGCTGAGATTAATCAATAATAATAATTTGAATTTTTAATATTGAATAGTTTGAGTAGAATAATTTGAATTTTTAGCCACAAGGCAAACATTTTTCACGTGCCTGCTGTAGCTAGAGGGTTGTTTGCACAACCTTGAAAACTCATGTGTGTATAGTTTTATTCAACATTAATACGCTCTGCAAATTTCACGATGATCGAATGATCCTGTCAAACATTTGAACAAAAATCCTTGCCTACTTTTAGGCGCTTAGCACCCACATAGGGTTAAGCAAGAATAAAACATGATTTGTTTTCATTTCCGTTACCTCTTTTTAACGAAACTGTACTAAAGGCACAAAAATGTGCATAGCAATATTGGGGTACCTGAGAATTCACTTAAATGTCCACCGTCGCCAAAGGGATAAAGATATTGTAATTTTTTAGAAATATGATTTTCGGCGACACGAATCTAATACCAATTTTCTACGAAAATCAGTAAAAATATTTTTTTTATCGCATTTTATACTCTCAGATTCAGATTGGAAATCATTGACTCCACTATCACAAAAACACTTCCCCAATACCATCAGCCACAATGAGTCCAGCTCCTTATATAGAACGGATTTTTTCAATTGACATCCCCGCTACATTTAAGAAAATATTCCCGCCAGACACTGTGCTAGGTGTTCTAAAACAGGAGATGCCAGAGGAAAATCAATTATACGAGTCAAGAAATATATTTGAGGCATGTGGTATTTGAGGCATGTGGTATTTCAAAAATTATCACACGAAATAAGTGGCTCCTTCAACAGTTGTACACCAGCAAAAAAATTAATGGAGCTCTTTTTTCGGCGAAAATCGGCAGTATCCATATGCAGTCGATTTTATTAGAAAGTATATAAAATTGAAGCCACCAAAAACATCTTAAATTCAAAAATAGCTATAGATATTGTCTTTAACATTTACGACTTATCACTTTGGTTTTTGATAATTTTTCTCGATTTTTCCATGATTAACTAAGTAAGAAAACTTGAAGCGAATCGATTTATTAGATTTAAGTTTTCGGCGCAAATACAAATGAATTATTAGCTTTTGGCGCAAAAACAAATGAATTATACAAAATTTATCGATTGTTAATTCTCAACTGAAAACGAATAAGCTCAAATACTATGATTCTTGTTCGAAGGAATTTTCGAACTGCGTAAAATCATATTTCAGGCTTGAAAACATACAAAATACAAATTGTGCTACCTGGTATTACTAACACTTATTATATTTGAAATAATAAAGTTATTTGCAGCTTTTAGTACTATGTATTTCAGCAGTCAATCGTTTTTTAATTTTATTTCACTCTGCACGAAAAATTTTGACTACTAAAAAGTTAAGTAAAGTAATCCCACGACAACCCTCATAGGGGTTTAGGTTTTGAAGCTGGTAGAGAGCTACATTACAATTTTTTCAATCAACGTGAATACGAGTGTAGAGTAATTAATTCCACGACTCACTTTACCCCTGATTTTAAATCAGATACCTAATCAAAGCTAGGTAATCCCAAAGCTTAATGCGCGAGCCCTCGTCAGAACCTGGATTCGAGCTCGGGACCCCACACGCAAGAAGGCAGTGCCCTACCCACTAGGCTACTCAAGCTTCGAACTACTAAAAAAGTATCCTTATAAAGAAAATTTTAGTTTGGTTTGTTTTTGTTCTGCTTCTCTTGAACTTCTCTTCAATTTCAACAACAAAAAAGTTCAATAGATTTATATAAAAAAATCCATTTCTCATACTCTGAGATACTCGTGAAAAAGATATTATTGTGAAAAAAATCGATCAACTTCACTTAATCTTGTTAGTCTCTTTGACACAGAAACTTTCAAAAAAACATCTGATAAATATTGTTTTCCGTCTCTTTCGCGCAAAGTAGCTTAAATATTCACCTGAAGTCTATCGGTTTCTAATGAGCTCAGCAAGTCCAGACATGCAATTGCCAAATTTTTGAATTCACTTATCGAAAAGTATTACGCAAAAGGCGTCAAAAAGATGCAAGGACCAGATGGCAAGCGTTAAGTTGTATTAATACCCAGAAAGGGTATTCGAGTTCATGCGAAAACTTTTGATAAAGGCGCGAGCAGTTAATTATGGATGCAAATTCAGAGCTTTAATGATAATATTTATTTTACAATGCGCAGCACTCGCAAGAAATATTGATGTTGAAAGGGAAGGGTGATTAGGTTATTCATTGTTCTCTTCGAAAAAAAGTTAAATAGAGAAAGTTTATGCGATAAAAGTAGAACATGGTTGGCCGGACAAGAGAACGAAAAAAAACAGTTGATACTCCCAAGCAGATGCTTTTTAACTAACAAAATTACATGATGTTTATGATGCCATTAGACCTTCGGAGTCATCAGTTACTGCCAGACATAACAATTTTTAAATACGCACAGTGCATTCTTCTTGAAAACCATCCATCTTCGTGACTATCATTCGCTTAGTAAGAATATGATCCTAAACTTTCATCAAAGCGTAAAAATGATAAAATGCCCTTTGGCTGAATAAATTGAAATAGATTTGAATTACCAGAAAATTCAATTAATCTTCTAGTGTACTAGCTGTGCGAATTGTATTTGTGGTCCTTTTTGTTCGGATCACGGCGCATTAACGCAAACCGAGACTGGCAAATTAACAAAGGATAGAAGTCTGAGTTTTCTTGCTTTCTCTCCTCCTTTCCATACAATCCTCTGTTTTTCTCCTCCCTCATCTCTCATCCAAAACTGAAATAACTTTCACTTAAATAGAATCATACAATTTATGCTGCTAGAATGAGATTAGCGTTGTTATCTTTCGTATGCATAGTGCGTATCTAATAATACTTATTAATTATTCCCGAATCTAAGGAGGAAAACCATTACGAATACACAATGTGCACAGAATAATATGTCTCACTCTCTTATCGTAATGCTTTTATTTCTTTTATGATAGACAGACAGATCACCTAGTTTATGTAGCAACCGACTTGTTGACACAGTCTTTGTGAAGCTTTAAATAGGACAAGGACCTAGTTGAATTTATGAATGAATCGTTTCACAGCTTTATGGGCAATGCTAAGTATTTATTGGGGTGACTACTGTCTGCATGATAGTAACTGTTGTGTTTGAACAGTAGCAATGGATATTAACCGCAAAATTTATGGTAATAGGCTATGGTGATGGTAGGAGAAATATTATCGAACGAATTGTGATAGCAATAAGTTGGTGAATAAAATATGATCGTCTTTTCATATACGGCAGAACAGATATGGTGTAAAATCGCATTAAAGTAATTTATTGTAAAAAATAAAAAGGTTTACAAAAGGTTCTTAGGTTTTTTGTGACTTTCGATCACATGATTCGAAGCAGCAAACATTTGAAATATTAGCGCCCAATGTGGGTGCACAAAGAATATTCTATATTGAATTCAAGAAAAATAATTGGGTGTGTAGCCATGGCAAATAATTTCAAAATATGATATTTCAGCTACAAATTTAGGATATAACATGTACATAGCAGGAAACTCATCGAATCCTGAGCTCTCTTCAATTTTAAAATCAGCTTATTGTCGAAATTATATCTAAGTCATAATTTTTGTGGCGTAACAAAATGATTGTGATTGTGGGCCAGGTCAGGTTTTCTGGCTGGCATTGAAGGTCAAGTCCATAATGATGCCAGATTAGAAGAACTATCGATATTGGCTAGAATATGGATTTCAGCGTATTTCATTGGGGAGTAAAGGGTGATTAGTTATGAATATGGTATATTAGCATAAGTACTATAGATAGCACGGAAAGAACGATATTGTACGATATTTGAAGAGAGGGGTAGGCAGTGAAGGATTGACCAACAGCTGGAACCTAAAAAAAGCCGAAACAAAATTAGTTGACTTTATCATATGCAAAAGTGAGAGAAGCATATCTCAAATGACAGGCGAGCATGTATATATCTGTGTAGCTGATATGCGTGCGTATGATCCCATCAAAAAACAGTAAAGCCTGAATTACATTGGAATGCAGTGCAGTGCAGTAAACTACAGTCCAGTGCGGTGCCGAAGCAGTGCACGCATTGCAAAGCACATTGAAAGCAGTGCAGTGTTCTGACAATGAAAGTCAACTTAATTTGTGGGGGTTTGATATTTAGATTTTCTGCATCTGTTTTTCGTCCATTTACAATTTAATGCCTGGAACGGAATTTCTGCCTTAATTTAAATGGTTTTTGCCCTGTCAACTACTCTCAAACGAATGTCAGCTGATGCAGTCTGCAGCGTTTTTAGAAATTAGCCTAAACGATGCAGTGCAGTCCGCTGCACTGCACTGCAGTTAATGTGAATTACCACATGCAATTACATGAGTTCTGAATTTCAGTGTACTGCACTGCATAGCAATGTAAAGCCTGAATTACATTGGCCAGCAGTGCAGTGCAGTGCACTGAAAACTAGAACTCATGTAATTGCATGTGGCAGCTCACATTAACTGCAGTGCAGCGGACCGCACTGCATCGTTTAGGCTGATTTCTAAAAACGCTGCAGACTGCATCAGCTGACATTCGTTTGAGAGTAGTTGACCGGGCAAAAACTATTTAAATTGAGGCGAAAATTCCGTTCCAGACATTAAATTGTAAATGGACGAAAAACAGATGCAGAAAACCTAAATATCAAACCTCCACAAATTGATTTGACATTAATTATCAGAACACTGCACTGCTTTCAATGTGCTTTGCAATGCGTGCACTGCTTCGAAACTGCGCTGCACTGCGCTGCACTGCACTGCACTGCACTCCATTCCAATTAATTCAGGCTTAAGTGCAGTGCAGCGAACATTCGCTAGCAACAAACGAAATTGTCTGTAGTGGATTGCATAAAAATGTCCGATATATTTTTTTTACTCGCCAAATAGTATCAAAAGTATCGCTTACCATTTTAATACCCAGAATAGGTTTTCAGAAAATCAATATTGCATAAATCACCATTCGTTCAAAGAGTCTTTTTGGCAAACATTTGTATGTTGCCCAGTGGGAATGTGAAAGGTATATTATCGTAGCAGTGGGCGGAGTACTTTCTGTCTTTTTTCAACCTCGACTTGGATATTGCTATCTATTTCTCGCTATCAGTGCGGAAATATCGCAACGTTCTTTTCGCGTTATCTACAGGACTTGTGCTATGTCAATAGACTACGAAGTTTAATTTTGAGTGAGTACAGGTGGCGTATGGTGGTGGATAAATGGGACATATCAGATACAAAGGGTAAAAAATTGATGGAAAAATGTTCAAAAATCGTAGATATCGCGCTCTTTTGTCATAGTTATCACTGAAAATTGGATTTGCGCAAAGACTCTAAATACAAAATTATTTGATTCACTCTATGCCCCGATAAATTTGTGGGTTCCCCCGTGCCCTGTTTGGATCACGTATTAGAAGTAATCATACCGAACACTGATGTCTTGAATTTTGTCTGTGCTCATGTAGATCTGGGAATAAAGCAACTCTACTTGGCAGTTTTATATATCCCACCTAATTCATCAATGATTTGTTATAAGCAAGTACTGAATGTCACTAATCTGGAATGATCTCGTCATCTCATCTCTCTCCTGGAATCCTCCGTATACCATATTATATATGCAATCATTGCGTGCAGCCTATACAAAGTGAACAACACTGTCAACAGTCTCGGAAAGTTATTGCATCTAGTTTTTACTTCCAACGCCTACTCATCTGAAATCAAGCACTTATCATCTCCTTGCTGCGGTTCAACACATACTGTACCAATTGTTATCATCTTCGATATGAATACATCTCTAAGTATCTCTTTACATAGTAAACCAGGTAAATTTAACTTTAAGAAAGTCGACCCAGATTAACCAAGTGGTCTCATTGCGAGGCGCAATTGGACCACTGTGATGTCAGAAAAAGATATTAATAAAACTGGGTAAAATTTTCACTTGATTCTCATTGGATGCTTTGCTCACTGTATGCTAGTCTCTTTCGCAAATGATTGCAAAAGTTCCATGGAAATCGAAAAGGCAATAAGCCACTTGATAAATTCAAAATGCAAAGCATAGAAAAGGTATTGGAATGTTTACCAGCCCGAGCTCAAAAATTCTTACCGAATTCATCTTAGCAATCTTAAGTCTACTTTTCAACAGGAGACAAAAAAAGCTTTGAATTTTATTGATTCCAAGAGACACTACGAAGGGTATCCTAACATTTTTAACTAACATTTCCGATCCATCAATTATTTGCAATATTTTCGATAATCATTTTCGTACCGCATACAATACGGAACCTTTAGCTAACATTAATAACTATAGTGACAACTCAATAATATTCCCAACAACTTCTTTAGAAATGAAAAATTTGTATATTGATGAAGGTACCATTTTGGCGTTTTTTAGGAAGCTGGACAATGATTTGACACCAGTTCCTGACGGAATTCCTAATGCTATAATAAAACGTTGCGTTTTCCCTTGTCTCCTATTTTTGTCTACTCATTTAATCTTTCTCTGTCTCTCGGTATTTTTCCCAGTGTTTGGAAATATGCAATCGTTAAAATCCATTCCTTAAAAGGTGATAGAAATGTTGTAAGCAACTATGGTCCCACCGCAAAACTTTCATGCATTGCTAAGCTATTCGAAGCGATAATCAGTAATTTTGTGGTATTTCAGAATAATTCTCTATAAGCTCCTTTCCAGTATGGTTTCACGAAAGGCAAATCCAAAACGACCAACCTTCTAGAGCTTTCCAACACCGTTATTCCATCAATCGAGGTAGGAATTCAGGTAGTCTGTATTTATACTGACTTCACAAAAACTTGTGACTAGCTAGATCTTTCCATATTGTTGTGTAAATCACATTCTTTTAACCTTTTACAGCTATTTATTCCGTGGATGGAATGCCGCACCCAATGTAGTACCTTTTCGTTGCATGTGCAATTTCATTAGAAATTGATTTCATCACTAGTGTTCCTCAAAGAAGTTATTTAGGACCTCTATTATTTCTTTTATATATAAATGAGCTCCCATCTGTCCCCAAATATTCTTCAATTTTACTTTATGCGAATGACGCCAAAATTTTTTTTAAATGATATTCAATATTCGTTACTGATTTGAACTTCAACCTAACCTAGATTACCTTGGTGTGATACTAACAAATTAGTAATTAACATTGGCAAGTATACTGTTGTTTCGTACACGCATAAAATTAGTCCGATAAGCTTTGAATACTCTTTGGATATTATTTCCTTGAGATATTCTGTCAAATTGTATGATTTAGGAGTAATGATTTCGTTTTTGACGATCATATTCACGCCACCTTAATAAAAGCTTCATCTTTTGTAGAATTTTTGATCTAAGGAGTTTCATGACAGACATCTAACTAAAATACTATTTTTTGCTTTAACAGTGCTTACCATAAATTTGACTATCTTTGAAAAAGAGCTTGGCTAGTAATAGTTCACTTTGATGGATTTGTTTGTATGTTTTTTTTTTAATGTGAATACTACTTGTCTGTACTAGACGAACTAAATAAATAAACAAATAAAAGCAGAAAATAATATTACTAATTTGAAGTACACCAAAATTAAAATCAAATTTATTTTAGATAAGCTCATGAAATTACATATGATATGACCGATTGTGGAGGTGAGAGCTATGCCATCTTTCTCGATTGACCAGATCCTTGGCTTTGACCTCGAATCACGAGCATTTGTGTACTTGAATGTCACTATCGCGGTAATTTAAGATAAAGCTAATTGCATTTGGGTGCCTAATAATAATTTCCTATACGTTTTTGGAATTCCCTTTAGTGAAAAACTTTGATATGAAAGGGTGTTTAATTTTGAAGAACAATGTAAGTCTAATAGACCCAGTTGTCAGGGTCCAATTAGCTAAAGCTCGATACGATAAGGAATAAGTGTGTGGCACCTACGCCCCGTCTCCAGCAATCTATTTCGGGACCTGTAAACAAGCATCATCCGGACATATTCTTTTACCCAAAAAGGTAGTAAGACATTCTCGTACACTAAAAAAGCTAGGTGCAGTCGACACAACAACTGATAATAACTAGAACCAGAGCATTTTATCGGACATGAAATTTCAGCAAGCAGCTGATATCATTAAGCCTCTTTAGACCAAGTGGAAGTTCTAGCCATATTTCGCTATAAAGCCTAAACAGACATGACACAGCTTTAGACTACCGTGAAGAAATACCAATTTCCACCAGCGGTGCAAAACAAAAATTTCTTAATTATGAGTAAAAATATTATCAGTACCGAAATGACAAATATTTCCGAAACTGGCAATTCCTTGTTAGCATCTTTGCTTCATGTTACGATCAATCAATCCTGTCAAATCAGTTTTAATCTGATGGTTCTACTGCAAATGATGAAAGTAGAACAATGTTGGGGGATGGCATCTGCAAATATTTCCAAATTAAGCAGAGCCGTCTACATACTGCTTATTTTTAATAAGATATTTATTTGAAAATTTAATTTTAACATGTGTTAGTATGAAAATGATCAAAATTGTCAATGCTTGCAAACCGGTGCTGGCATCGTTAAATCAGCTGAACGTTAAGATCAACCTATCCTGTGAATTTTATATTGATCCAATGAACACATCGGAAGCTATAAGGGCAGGAACATTTTCACAGCTACCGCCCAATAGAAACAGAAAATTTAGGATTTTAACGCTATAAAGTAAGAAAATCTGTCAAGAATTTGTTGTATAAACATGAAGTAAGATTGTATTAGTTAATACAACTAGTTAGTAAGTTACTGTAATGTTGTTACGACTAGGAAATAAGAGGCAGTAGATCATACGACAGAGTTACCGTGTTTGAGCGTATTTTGAAAATTTTTATCTGACTTATGTGCTTAATGATAAAAGCATAAAATTTATCAATCATATTTATTTTTTTCAAAAGAACAAAAATGAATTGAGAAGGTTCGATGGTTTGAGGAATTTTTGCTAACGTGTCTGCTGTAGCTTTAGGGGTGCCCATACATTCAACAAAACCACACATGCGTATTTCTTTGTCCATCATTCTGAACTGTAATTTTTTGGATATAGTGGCCCTATTCACTAATTCTCTTTGCCTACTTTTGGGCACATGGTGTTAAACGTTTTTAAAACTTCACAATAATTAAACTAAAAATAATACCGATTTTTATTTTTTATGCTTTTTTTTTTAATATTTGTTATTAAGGGTTCGTTAGGAGCGAATTGATTTTCTTTATACGGAGCTTTGGGAACGATTTTTTGAATAATTTTACTAAAAATTTATCGAGTAAAAAGTCTCAAATTAATGAGTCTGTTTTTAAAAACAAAATATTACATTAAATTGACTTCACTTGCCTCTGATATCACAACTGACAGATGAAAGATAATTGACAACTAGTTGACAGATGGCAAAGTCACTAATTCTGATGTCTTCATACAGCATAATCCATGGTCAACGACATCGACTGCTTAGCGGAGATGCGTGTAATAGCCATCTAATGGGATTCGAAAAATTCGATTTAAATTGGGATAGAGGATATACACTCGAGAAAAACTGGTCAAGGGAAACCGAAATTATGATATTAATCTTCATTTTTTCAGGTAACCGAAACTTAAAAGTGGTGCAGTCGCCCCTCAAAGTTTCCTTTTGTGAATGATAAAAAACCATTGCTTTCAACGTTATCTAAATTTGCAGAAATTAGGAGCCTTAAGAGTTAAGGATCATTGTATTCAAGCTAGTGGCCCACTAGCAGTGAAGTTAGATATATTATATTTATACATGGAAATATGTTTAATGATCAATTCTCTATTCGAATTGTAAAAAATGGGGATTCGGAGCCTCAAAAAAATTTAAAAACTTCCAATTTAGCTAATTAACTGGGATAACTTCAATTTTACCTAGACAACTCAAACCAAACTTAATATCAAATGCTTATAAAAGTCTTTAGGTGTCATATTTACAGTTGGATATTGAAATGTTGTGCAGAAATTATTTCACTACTCTTGTTTTAAGCTTTTACTGAAATTCAGTTCAAAGTTTCAGTTAGAAACGATAAAAATCGATACTTGCAATAATAACGAAAATAGTATAAAAATTAGGAAATAATTTATTTCGATAATTATTAGCTTTGTTTAATGAGTTGTTCTAGGTTGAGCTAGGTTGAGATATCTCAGCAAAATGTGTTTCATAATCTATTTGGCTGCTCAAACTTGCCCAAATTCGCTCTGATTTGTGTTTCATTAGATTGCTCTAAACTGAACTAGAAGAATTTAGAGCACGATTCCTGCTCTACCTTTTTTGGTAGAGAAAGTTCGGGCGAGCAATCAGCTGTTTGTCAGCTGTCAAAATTGTGGCTGAAGTAGAGTTTTTAATAGTGAATTGACAAGTTGAACTTCTGACAAGCGATCAACTTTGATAATTACCTCTCAATTGCTCTAACTTGTTTGACTTTTTGACAGCTGGTCTATTTCACCTTGCCTTGAGATGCTTTGCTCTTTTTTTGGAGTCATTAAACACAGCTATTATTTATTTCACTCATCACAAATGGATCGCCAAAAAGCCACATCTTACTTTTAAGTATGTCTGAGCTACTTTATCCGAGTCAATTTCAAAATAAATTATTTTATATGTTTTTAAAAATAGAACTTATCAGTTTATTTTTTTTAAATATTTTACTAATAAATAAATTGCTGGTCTGTAAATCGATTTGAATTTATTCGTATGCATAACTATTTCTAGGTGCCAACAAATTTTCTGAACTTTCAATTCACTCACATTTCACATTCGTTTTCCGCTCAAAGCAGCGCTACTTTGATTTGAAAATATTCCAGTAGATTTATACTAGCAAACGTGTGCTTACAAAATTTTCATAAAGAGTTTATTTTCATCCTCACTCATATAGAAATATTAATATTGTCCGCGTGACAGGAAAAATAAAGATCCACTGAGTCTGGCAAAAAGCTTTAATAAAAGAATCTTAAAAGGACTAAGTAATATTCGTACGCCTGCCTCATACTAATTGCAAGGTTATTACCATTACTTTTTATATCCCTGACTCAGTAAAATGACAAGACCGATCGTAAAGACAAAGTTCTATGAAGGATGCGGCTAAAATTAGTTTCAAACTTTTCGAGAGCTCTGAAGAACACTTCTCTTGAATGAAATGAAATAGCTCCAGCTAGTTTTCATTGCTCATTAGACTATAGAATTGATTAAGCTGACGTCAGTGCTAGATTTAATTCTTTAAAAGTTAGAGCTGCAGACAAAAATGCCAGTCTTAAAATAAATGCCCTTTTTTGATATCCTATTTCAAAAAAAAAAAAAGAATCGAAAATATCCATTTCAGTTCATATCAAATCCCACATCACGAAACCATTTCATGAAATCTATTCTCGCATTTCTATATTAATATTGATTTTCATGCTAGAATAATTCAGTTATCATTATCTTTCGAAAAAAAGTTGTTAACTCAAATTACGAAATAAATAGATCATGTAAAAAGTTGAGTTTAATGAGAATTAATTTAAATGTCAGTCTTCAAAATTATGTTAATATCATATTAAATTGTTTGACTTATGTCTTCAGTAATTTTCACAAACATGTCTATAAGCACATGTTTCTTGTAGCTTAAACAGAGTTTACCACGGAAGCAGCTTCCTTTGTCACAGGATGTTCGTGGCTTCCTTCTTTTCCAGCAGTCAGGGACTTTTAACGCGGTTCAATTTGATCAAATCCCAGCTACACAGTCATACTGCTGGGCTTATCTAGCCCCGAAGTCAAGGAGATTGTGACAAGTAAAGAGCGAAAAGCGACAAGATAGAATTATGTGGGGACTTTTCTAGCGCTCGATACGGAACAGTTGAGGGGGAAAACTGAACGGACGACTCCTAAGTACTTTTATTCTGTAGACAAGTGTCACAAAGGAATTTCATAGGCAACTAAGCTACTGAGCGACATATGTTACCAATCTTATCACTTTTTTGAGCGCGTAATGTTCTTGTCGAAAAATAAGACACGTGTGTGTATGGGGGTGGGAGCGTGAGGCTTACGATAAAATATCACACGTTTCGCATCAAAGTACTGAAAGGAAAATGTGTGTGAATTTAATTCTTTAAATTGAATTTGACGAGGAGAGGAAGTAACGTTATTTATGGTGGATTTGATGTATGGCATCTTAGTTATGAGAAGATAAGTTTTAAGTATTTCGGAAAGTTTTTATGGAGTTTTATCCATTTTAAAACTGTTTTTAATATATATGCTAAGTTTTCATGGAAAAAGTACAATGATCTACTGTTTTAATACTTTATCTTTTGATTTTGGTGGAAAAATTTATTTCTTTTAGTCAAAGTCAAACTTTTATAAACAAAATAGCCGTATTCATATTTTGCATGAAAATTGAAAATATTAGCTCTAACTGTTGTAAAGACTGTTGTAAAGAAAGTGCAACCCATTTTGAAAACATCAGAAAGGACCTCGAAGATGCCACTTTATTATCCATTTCTGATTCAAACGCTGAAAGCGGTAAATTTGTTGACCGCGATTTCTTGATTCCAAACGACGCCCAATAAAAGTACAGGATTATTTTCCCACACTGGGCGCAGTTTTCAGACGCAATTATTCCCTGAGTTTTCAGAAAATTTTAAGCAATTAGGTGAAATGTTTGTAAACATTTATTTAAAGCATTTCAGAAATCAAAATAATTGGTTGAAGCTTCAGAGTCGGACTGTAAAATATATTTTCGTGTTGTGTTTTTCGGTTGACATATTATGAGTGTTTTTCTGCTTCTGTGAATCATATGCCTACACAAAATTATTTAAACAACCGTTGCTAGTCAATACCATCCTTCTTACATTTAACAACTCCCACTAAATTCACTTCAATGACCTCAACTCTCACATCTTGCTACATTCTTCTCACACAATCGAGTCTCATCACACACTATCTCTCTTTATACATTTTCCGACCACATTTAATCCCAACAAAGCATCACTAAGTTTACAGTTTCATAGTACTTTTTCGATATTTTTTTCATTTTTATATCCGATTTCCGAAACCTATTCTATTTTTACATTCTACTACAAAACATCAAATACCATCATTACACCCGCAAGCTCCCTTAGCACAAAAATCTGTATCTCTTTGACCTCATTAGCAAAATCGTGTCGAAGTGGAAAACCGGAAGCGCGTCCTTACATTGATTAATGACTCGTTGAAGCAGAAAAAATCGCAAGTAATGACGCATTCAGACACACAAGTTCTATTCAGAAAAACGTGCGGAGGATTGTGAAGGAAGCGAGTGGGGACCAGAAGTTTTGAATTACTTAGGACTTTTGTGAGTTTGTTTTTTTGGGATTTAGTTTTTGGTTACTGATTGCGTATTCGATTGCGAAAAAAACCTCAATTTATATGGAAGGAAATTGAATTTGAGGGCTCAATGTAAGAGAAAGTCTTAGTAAAATTTCTCAGAACGCAGTGACACAGATAAAGTCGTCTGACAAGCTGAAGGAGCCGTGCAAGGTGAAAGACAGCCTTGTTCCTAAAATAGATAATAACAGTCCTTTTACTCAATGTATGCTAATAGTAGTGCTGCCAGTCAATGTCCTTACGGAATGGAGCATGCAAATATAGTAACAAGATCAAAAGAATTCGGTAAATTATAGGAAACATTTTACGAACAAGTTGAAAATAGAAATACGTCTTGTGGCATATTTATTTTTTCAACTAGATACATCGCAATTCGAATATATGAAAGCAAACTGTCAGATTTATCACTTTATTTTTTTGTTTTCTACCTTTGCCAGCATTTCAAGTACTCTCACCCTCAGTATCATCAACTCAAATCAAACAAAACATTGCCATTCGATTCCAAAACGATGAACAAAGTCATCTCATTATATCTCGTTTAGAGCACGACCTCAATCGTCTGGGATCATTGTCCTGTGGAATAATTAATCGAGTATCGCTCAACACATCGTCATATGAACAACTAATAAGGTTTCCTAATGCTACTTAATGTAACCGTATAGTTTGGGCATGCTATAATTAACTAAAGACACAAACTTACGAATGGCATCAATATGGTCGATTTGCCCCTATTTCATGCAAACATATTCCATATGAGAAAATATGGGCTTAAGATGAATACAATAAGAAAAATCATTTTCTTTATTGAGTTTTTCTAGTCGAAATAGGGTTTGAAGTTTCTCCGCTTTTTTAGGATTTCTAGCGTCGATGATATAAAGGACTTTCGATTAGGTTTATGGGTTTAGGTATCTTATGAAATTTAAGGATAAAAAAGGATTTTTTGTTGGGCATGGGTGAAAGTGAGGAAGTTTCTGTGAAAATGGTATGAAATACTTTATTTGTGGTATTGGATTATCTTTATGAAAAGGACTAAGTTAGGTATTTTTTATTTATATATATTATAATATTTATTTTATACATAATTATTTTTAATTTTTTTTATAGTTGCTAATTTTTTTTAAATTTTTTTATAATTGAAATTTTCAGAAACATTTATGTGCTACTCGGATCGAAATTGAAGGTAGCTTTTGTCATAAAATATATACATTTAAAAGGTGACTTTTGCTTATAAAAATATATAAACTTCTCTTTAATATATTACATCACCTTCAAAATATCTCCTCTTCGATACGGGACAATAATACCAGTGTTTTTTTCCAATCCTTGAAACAGTTGTTAAAGACGACTTCCGTAATGGCTGGCAAAACAAACAGTGATTCGGCTTTATGCTAATCAATCGAGTCAAAACGGAGCCGTCGGAGTGGACTTTTGAGTTTTGGAAATACCCAGAAGTCACATTTTAACCCAATCTCAAAAAATTGTAAAACTTCTTTATAATATCAAAATGAACGTGGTTTGAGGTCGGAGCTCTTATATATAGCCTTTAATTCTTCACACGCTTTAGATAACATTACCTTCCTCACGAAAACTTGGCTTCCAGACGATATTAACAGCAGTGAAGTTCTTCCTTTGTACCAGGTATTTCGAGTAGATCGGAACCTTTTCATGGAGCACTCTGTCGTAATTTTCATCCTTCTCCTCCTGTTGAATGTAATTGTTAACACTAAATAATTCTCTCTGTATATGTTCCTTGTACCAGTTTTTGCACTGTATACGAAATTAGTTTTTACTTATATATCTTCTCACCTTCATAATTTTTTAATAATAATTTTTTAATTTTAATTATAATAATTTTTTTCCTTTGACCCATTAATAGTGTCTGGTGATTTCAATATACCTTCCGTTGACTGAAATCTATTTTCAAAGTGCATCAGGTCTAATAACCAGCTCTCCCTGAACTCCCTTTTGCAGATTAACCAATTGCGTATCTTGAATGGTCGTATTTTCGGCTTTATCCTCTCCAATATTCCCTCTACTGACATATTTGTATCCACCGTTTTCCATCCCAATATTTTAGTAGACGCTCACCACCCCCTTCTTTCTCTTCATGTCTCATTGACATAAAAACCTCTGAGAAGGGAATCTCAGTTGCTCCTCGGTACAATTTTTCCAAGGCTAATTACCCAGCAATAGCATCGGAATTTGAAATAACTAACTGGTTTTCGTTCTTTCGAGAGCTAAATATTGATCATGCACTTTCCAAACCTTACTCCTTTCTCAATGACCTTACTTCCACTTTTACACTTACGTTTTACTCTCGTAAATCTACAGATCCTTTTTGGCTCACCCTACGAATTCAGAGGGCAATCCACCTAAAATATGTTGCTCGGAAAAAATTTCGAAGATTGAACTCTGTCTCTGATCTTGCCATATTTCGGCCCCTGTGATCCTCGGCTAAAATCGATATGAAGCAGGCAATGCACGATTACTTTGCTAGTTTGGAGTCAACTTTTTCTTGTTGCAAGACTAAACCTTTCTGGTCATAAAAAATACTTCCATCCCGAACCAGGTTAGGTTAGGTTGTACTGGCTGGCACATGGCCACACATAGACCTACCTGTCCGTAGTGATACCAGATAAAAGGAATTCAGTCCAAGCGGCCATCAAAGGCCCCGGACTTTTTCGCGAACTGAAGGATCTCCTTCAGCTTTTGCTCTGCCACGTGCGAGAGATCCACCAGCCAAGGCTCACCGAAGTATCGCAGTCTGGTTTTCCCCCGGCAGTGACACAGAAGATGCTGGATAGTTTCTGAGACCCCCGGCTCTTGACACCTTCTACAGGTGTCGCTCGTTAGGTGTCCCATTTTCATAGCATGTGCTGCTACAATACAATGACCAGTAATGATACCAACGAGTCGTTTGCAGTCAATCCGCTTTAACTCGAGGAGGTACTTGGTCGATGCGAGATTGTATGACCCCCACATGATTTTGGTTACCCTGCACGTCTGAGTTGCATCCCATCTGCGCGTCGCACCCTGCATCATTTTGGAGTCGATTGAGTACTTGATCGTCTGGATAGGAGTAAGAATGTTAACCGCTCCCAAAAGGGGAAGACTAGCCCCATACTTGGCTAACTCATCTGCCTTCTCATTTCCATCAATACCCTTATGACCGGGAACCCAGAAGATTTTGACTCTTCTGCTGCTACCCAGTCTGCTCAGGGCCTGAATACAATCGAATACACGCTTCGATTTGTATGTGTAAGACATCAGTGCTTTTACCGCCGCTTGACTGTCCGTAAAGATGTTTAATACTTCACTAGTAGTATCCTTGGCATGTATCAAATCTGCGGCTTTACGTATCGCAAACACCTCCACCTGGAAAATACTACTGTGATTCGGAAGTCTGAAAGCTGCTTCCATAGCCGCATCTACAGAATATGCTGCAGCACCCACTCCTGCAGCTGTCTTCGAGCCGTCAGTGTAGATGCGAAGAGCTGAAGTATACATTTGTCGATTCCATTCCTGCCCATCTCCCACAGTCGCTCGATATCCCCGCTCAAAGCAGAGAGTGGGAACCAGGTAATCAGTGCTTCCGGCGTAACCCCGTTCAATATTGCTGTGGCCAAAGGATCCTGGCACGAAGTGCCCTGATTCCCTAAGCCTGACAGCAGCTTTTGCGGCAGTTCCTCTAATAAAGAGATCAAGCGGGGGGAGATGAAGCAGGACGTTCATAGCAGACGAAGGAGTCGAGGCTAAGGCACCTGTAGTGCAGAGGGCCGCCAACCGCTGAACTCTATTCGCCATGCTAGCAAAGGTGCTTTTATTCACTGCTGGCCACCAGACCAAGCATCCGTAAACAAGAATCGGCCTAGCTATCGCCAAGTAGATCCAGTGCGTTGAAGCAGGGCTTAGACCCCACGTTTTACCCAGCACTCTCTTGCTGGCATAAATCGCGTTTCTTGCCTGCTGAACTCTCTCCTCTAAATTCTTCCATGTGAGCTTGCTGTCCAGAATAAGATAAGATAGTTTGTAACTTGAGAACTAACCTGGAGCCACCCAGCATGATATGGTCTAAATCAGGGGTTTTATGCTTCCTAGTGAAAAGTACAATATCCGTCTTGCTGGAGTTAATAGCAAGACCCACGATATTCGCCCACTCCTCAACCAGCCCTAAAGAGTACTTGATGAGCTGACCAAGGGTATGTGAAAACCTACCCGAGACTAAAATTGCAATGTCGTCAGCGTAGGCCAAAACCATGAGTCCCTTGCTTTCTAACTTTTCCAGAATTGAGTTTGTTACAAGAGAGGAGATAGAAGTTATTTGCTTGCTAGAAGTTATTTGCAATCTGCAGACTTTTCTTGTAATTTGCGCACCCGACCACTCCGCTGATATGAGCCTGTGCTTAAGCGTGTTGCTTATGAAGCTACAAATAGCGGGGTGAGTGTTGTGTGTGTGGAGGCTCTCCATAATAGCTGTTGTGTGCACATTATTGAAGGCACCTTCAATATCTAGAACCGAACCAAGTAACTTCCAATGGCTCTACCTCCTCATCTCCACAAAATGTTTGTTAGTTTTTGATAAACTTCATTTCTTTCCCCTTTAAAAATTTTTGCTCTCTAGTATGTACATCCCCTTGATTTTGCTTCCTTTCCTCGTTCTCTTTTTTTAATTCATTCTCATCCGATTGAAGTTGAGAATTAACTGCTCAGCCTTGATCAGCATTCCAGTGATGGTTCTGATTGTATTTCTAATTTCTATGCGTGGCCTATGTCTTCCTCATTATTTGTCCCCTTCTCTATCCTCTTCAATTTGAGCCTGTAATTCGGTGTTTTTCCTTCTGCCTACAAAGTTTCTAATATTTATCCGGTTTTCAAAACTGGCAATGTTTCCACCATCTCCAACTATCGTTCTATTTTTCTTCGCCCTTGTTTCAGTAAAATACTTGAAAAATTGTCTTCTATAGATTGGACGTAGTGTACGCCGATTTTTCTAAAGCCTTTGATATTGTTATCCATAGAATATTACGGAATAAAGTTGGATAGTTTGGCTTTTTTGGCTCACAACTTTCTTGGTTTTCGTTCTATCTCAATAATTGTGAGTGCAAAGCTACTTTTAACTACCTTTCTTTTTCTCCTTTTCATCCTTCTTCTGGTGTTGTACAAGGGTTTATCCTTGGTTCATTACTTTTCTTGATTTTTATCAATGACCTTCCTTCCATTGTCGATTCTTCTTGTCTATTGTATGCTGAAGATTTGCAATTGTTCCAAATCATCAATTCGAAAGCTTTTGAAAGTTTTCCATTTGGTTTTACACTGAGACAAATATATGTTTTACGTAGTAAATATTGGCTGACCCATAAATCGCGAAAGATTGAGATAGCTGATTATTTTTTTTGTTTCAAGTTTTTTCCTTTTCTTTTTTTCCAGAGCTAGTAGATTAAGGAAATTTATAATGGAAACATTTACAGTCCCGATAAACCACAAATCAATTGGCATGAAGCAGCAAACCTATTAAAGACATTTGAATGTTTGAGTTGGTCCCTCAAAGTCGTATATTCGGTCATTTTCAAAGTCAGGGGCTGTATGCGACCGGTTACATGTAAGTAGTTGACCTTCACCTACGGCGAAGGTGAATATTAAATGCCTGCTGTTGTAAGAGAATCACTCGAGCAGAGAAAACCTACGGTCAAGTAGATGAGCGACTTTGTCATCAAAGGGATAGCTAATAGCGAAGGCGAGGAACGATAATTACCAGATAGGTAGCCATCAGCATCAGTAGCACCAGTTTCGAACGAGGTAGCACGTGATTAGGGATCTTCGTGATCGAAAATCGGATTTTAGCAGCAGAGACTCCTCAGAAAATCATCAATTTATCAGCAGCAGTTTAATTCATAGGTTTGTTTTCAGCTCTTTTGGCTAGTTTTGCTGTGTCTATACTAATTATCTACAACCGTTTAAAGTAAGACATAATTTCTACATACATGAAACCCACTTAGGATTTTGCAGTAGGCTTGTATAGGATATAGTGGCATATGGTTCAGATGAGTTCAAACCTTGCGGCACAATGAGTGACGCAAAAGAGAGTAACTTTATAGAAAGAGGTGCGTTCGCACGGACAGGAGCAGCCAAATGCTGGCTTAACTGAGGAAATTAATAAAAAAAACTCAGAAAGCTGTTAGAACAGCTTAAAAAAACCCATATAGATTTGGCCAAGCAACGCCATCTGAATTGAGAATTGGCGAAAAGAAATGAACATCTGCTGAAAATCTATTTAAAAAATGTAGATACTTCAAAATGAGAAACCTTTATAAATTCTCTGTAAAAAAAATCAGAAACATCCCAGGAAGTCGTTCTCATTATCAGCCAACCTGAATAATGGACAGGATTGACAAGCGCTGTTAAGCAAAGAAACGTCGAGTTTCTTTCAGCCAGCAAGTTTATCTTGGCATTGGAATTTCCCCTAAAACCACTCATGGACATAGGAAGATCACCAAGATTTTCAAAGAGCAAAAAGTGCAGTGCCATACGTACCATCTTTCTGAAAAAAAATTAATATCAACATCATCCTATGAAGCCTATACGGGCTCAGCCCCAATGGCTTTCTTGCTATAGAGATTTTCTATTTGCAAACTAGAAAAGGTCCCTCCAAACTCATCCAAGTACTCTTTCCAAAGGAAGAGAAAATTATCTACAACGTACAGGCTATTTGTCACTTAACGAATCATAATGAACCTCAAAAGCCTCGAGCTGGTCAAGGGCAATGCCACAACTGCCAGCAATACGACCATCCAGCCAACAACTGTCACGCCCAGCCCCGGTGTGTCAAATGTGGTGGGCTTAACCATCACAAATTCTACACAAAAAGGCCTGAGCAAAAGCCAATATGTGTCAATTGTGGCGGAGAGCATCCCGCAAGCTAATGAGGTTGCCCTAAAAACATTAAAAAATATTTTGCTTAAGTAGCCAGACCTACTCCGGCTTCATCTCCACCCCCAACAAACATTAACTATCCAGCTAATAAACGAATTCCCGTGAGTGTTAAATCATATAAAAATATATAAATCAGAATGTGCTTATAAATGTATTACATGACCTCCCCTGCGATCACAAGTCAGTGCTTTTTCAAATTGAGGATATTTTCATCGACCCTCCAATCAAGTGGAAAATAACTACAAACTGGTAAGCCTTCTGGACTTATCCGTTCAATGAATGCATCCAAGGGACAGATATGGGAAGAGATTTAGAGGAAACCATTGAGCTCTTCACCAATAAAATCTCTCAGGCCAAAGACACCTCCTCGACCAAAACTTCGGTTAAGGACAACCAAGACCCCTATAAGCTTCCAAATTCTATCAAAATAGTCATAAAGAGGAGAATAAAAAACGACCCATAATTACTGGCTATGCCAGACTGAAGCAAGAAGAAATCCGGCTAAGCAATGTCATTCGCGACCAGATTAGAAAGTTCAAGAATGAACAATGGGAGCACTTCATTAGTAGTTTTGATACTAATAGTGGCACACTCTGGAAAATTTCTAAATATTTTAGAATTTTAAAAAACCCAATATGCCAACTATCTTCTCGTTCTCTGGCTTTAAGTATAGTTACGCTGATAAAGCCGAAGTTTTTACGGTCTTCTGTGGACGACCATCTTGAAGAAGAAGAGCATACTGAGCAGGACACGACACAGTTATTACACAACACAACTCCAAAGGGAGACCCAATTTCACCAACATCTATTGAAGAAGTAAAAAAGCTCGATCCACAGTCTCAAAAAGAGAAAATCTCCAGGTTCAGATAATATTACCAACCAAGGCATTCACCATCTATCTGAAAACATCCTTCAAACAGTTTTAGATATCATCAATTATATCTTTCACCTCAAAAGTTATCCCGAAAGTTGGAAACTTCTCACAGTCACAGTCATCCCAAAGCCCGGAAAAAACTTAACTTTCCCTCAAAACTGGCGTCTAATCAGTCTCCTTTCCTCTTTCGTTAAACTCGCGGAACATGTGTTCTTTTCTCGTCTAAAAGAAAAACACTCTTTTAAAGAATTCTCTGCCGGTGGAGCTATTTGGTTTGAAACAAAATCACTCAATAAGAGGAAATCAATAAGAATTATCATGTTGAATGTGACAAAGGCATTTGATAAAGTGTGGCACGCTAAGCTTATCGTTGAACTGGATCATCTCCGTCCACCAACTGCATTCATCCAGCTCATTGGATCCTTCGTTCAAATTAGAGCCTTCTAAGCCAGAATCAATAGCATACTATAGCAGCAGGAACTCCTCAACGTTCCCCTTTGTCACCGATTCTGTACAATCTGTACACAGCAGATATTGTTGGAACCAGCAGAGCTCACATTTTGGTTTTTACAAACGACACTTGTATATTTCACACGCCCAGACAAGCCGCAGCCACTACCTCAAATCTTCAACGTTTTATCGACTCTATTATGGAATATTTTAAGAGATGGAAAATCAAACTGAACACCGGCAAAACTCAAGCAATCTTCATAGCACACAAAAGACGTCAAACACCATGTGCGTTAACGAAAGACAATCGTTCCATAGATTGACAAGAGACGGCTAAATACCCAGGACTTACTTTCGACCATAAATTACATAGGAATCAACACCTACAAACCTTCTCCTTCTCTACAAATAAGTGGTAAGACTCCAAATACTTTACGGATGCGTAGTATTCGGACAAAACTAATCAAAAAAACAAGCACCAAACTAAAAAGAAAAAGTTCCATTCAAGCCAAAATATTTCGCTAACCATTCCCTAGAAATCATTCACTCCAACAATTCTCTAGGAATCCTGAAAATACTTTCACAATAATTCAACTTATCCAAGCCTGAGGCAACTCACATACTAAGGCAGACTCACCACATTTATCGATATAAAACAAACACAGTTAGGCTAATTTAAGAAGCTGAGCGCATCACCGTTCACTGCTATAAGTAGAATAAGGGTGGAAAGCCTGCACCAGCTCCAGGAAATCACCAGTTCTCAGTCAGTGTTGCAGGAGAACCTGGAACTTCGACCCGAAAACGATGTATCAAACTCCAACTAAGCTGCAGCGTATTTTACAGTGTTTAAGCCTATTCTCCTATAAAATTCAAATCGTTTAAAAGCTAAACCAAATGTTTAATGTTAACGATAGGCAAGAGAAGACAATGGTTTCATTTACAAATAAATAATGTCAGTTTCAACTAAAAGGTTTTGTTAATAGGCAAAGTTGTAAAATTTAGAGTAACGAAAATCGAAAGATTGTGCATTTGACAAAATTACATTTCCTTAAGTGCACAGGTTGATGCGGAATAACGTCTCGAAAAATTACTGGCTCATTCTTTTTTCAGAATAAACTTGCTGATTTCCTTAAATTTCGTATCATAATGTCAATTAGTGGCTTCGAAATTTCCATTTATCAGCTCTTTGGATGTTTTTAGAAGACAAGATATCTAAAATTTAGCACGATAAACAAAAGAACTATTTCCTATTCTATGATCGAACATATTTTTGTTTTTTATTTGCCCTAACAAATTTTTCAGCAATATTTTATAATACTGGTCTCTTTCACAAAACCACTCACTCTTGGAAACCATCTTCATTGTGCCAGCAATGTGCCAAAGAGGCCAAATTAATTTTTTCGTATTACTCCTTCAATAACACAAGAAGAAAAAACCGACGAAAAGCAGCACCACAAATTTTAATTACATAATTATTCACTGAAATCGAACAAATAGAATTGTGCTGCAACTGAAAACATCTTTGAATAGCGCAAACAAAATTTCTAAAACTTTGCGCCCAGTGTGGGCAGCATAGGATATGAAAAGATCCGACAAATTTCACGTGCCTTCTAAGTAAAGCTTCTCCTAAAGTTCAACAAACACTTAACCATGTTTTTATAACTTAAGAGCATAATGCGTTGCTCCTTCGCAAAATTTTCTTATTTGGTTTGTTGCGAATAAAGGCAAAATTGTAGCCCATGTTTCTTTGGAAGCTATTCAAGGCTTTGTGTGGAAAATATTCAACCTTACGAAAACAGTGACACTAGCGTGTAAGTTTACTGAATACATAAACAATAAGTAACAAGAAAATGAAGGGTTAGTTGTGAATACCTTTCCACAATATTAAAGTTTCATTACAATATTCCATACAAAAAAGACCTATAGAACTTTCAGTTGATTTACAAGTAAAATTCAAAAAATGAACTTTAGTCAAAACATTTGAGGTAACTAGGAAACTAAATCAATAAGTTGTAAGATGTAGCTGAAGACTTATTTGTGTAAATAGGTCTGACAATGTAGATTTCTTCCACTTTCATTCCCATACTTCAAAAAAATATATTGGCTTGGATAATGGGTATCGAAAACATTAGCCATAGATAATTAACAAAGAAAATGATCCAATTTCTTGAATAATTAAAAAAAAACTGCAGATAATAACTGCATCATCGACAAACCGCATGCTAGAAGCGATTAAATCATCCCCATTTCATGCAAATAAACACTCAAATCATCATATAAGGTGCGGTTTTTTGCTCCGATACAGAACAGAATAGAACTATGCCGCGAAAACAATGATTTAGTAGGTAGCTGACATAGGTAGACATACATAGGTAGCTGTATTCGCTGTGGTAGCACAAAACAGCTGAAAATAAAGGAAGAAAATAACGAGTAGCGCATCAGAACCGCAAGAAAACTGAATTTCGAAGAAATGGTCTTTAAGTAACAAAAAAATGTGGAAAGACGTTATACACTTTTTTGTAGTATCATACCAACGATTCCTTATCCAAAGCAACAAAACCCAACTATAACATAGATGACGAAAATGTTCAGTGCTGGCAACACTTTTCCAACGAAGCAGCAATAAGTTTACCATACCAAGCTTATACTTAAATCTACTTATCCTTTGAATTTCGTTCTCATCGCAGGATTTTATCGAAATTTTCAGCGGTTAAATGTTGTTTGAGGCTGCCATCCGAAAAATTTTCAAAACTCGGAAAATTTAAAAATTGGTTCTTCGTTTTTGTTGCAATTGCTTAACGTTTGAGTATGTCATTTGAAGCATCTGTTGGTGCAATATTTATTAAAATGTCTGATGCTGGTAACTCGGTGTTAGCAGCCAAGCAAAATACTCGTATATACCAAATCTACTTCACGTTAAGTTAAACCCACGCTGTGAATTTTGTTTCGATTGAATGCTGCTGTTATACGGGTGAAAAGAATATTAGGGTTACCACCCTCAACACCTTTTAAATTTTCAAAATGTCAATATTTGTTGTTAATTTTCATTGCAGGATCATTTCCGTTTGCAAATCAAATGGCATAATCACTTGGTTAACAGATTAAAAAAAAATACAAAAATGGTCATAGCTGGCAGCTCTGATAAGTTTGTTATATGAAATTCCTACCACATTTGGTTCACATTAAGGTCCATTTACTGCATGAACTTCGTTTTGATTTCATGACTGAATCAGAAGTTATAGGGGAAAAAGTTTTGTCTTGCCTAACAAATTCGCAAAACTAAGGAGACAAAAATCACCATAGCTGGCAACTCTAGTCTAATTTTTCAACCAAACTTTATCAAATGTTGTCTGGGGTAAGGTCCAATTATTGTGAGAATTTTGTTGAAATGTGATAGCTGTATCGGAAGTTATAGGCCAAATACTGGTTTTTTCTCAGTGATTTTTCATGATGGTACCACTGCCAGAGTGTTGCCTGCATTTCAAAATCACTTCTATCAGACTTGGTCCTAGTTAATACAAATATGTCCTCCAAATTTCATTATGATTGAAAAAGCCGGTCGTCAGTTCTCGTGAACAAAACTTTCGAGTGCTGAAAATAGAGGTAATTTGGTAATGGGTTGCCGTTCTTGTGCAAGTCGGAATTTAGAAAATTTCGATTTGACATGATGGGCAAAGATTTAAATTTATCAATGTTTTGAAATGTTTGTCAAAAAGCAACAATTTTTTAGGAGGGTCGTTGATTTGAAGGTTTTTTTTTCAGGAGCCTGCCGTAGCTGCAGAGTTACTTGCACTGTCTTGAAAATCCATATGTGAAAGATCTTAGTTAACACCAATACGCTCTGCAATTTTCACGATGATCTAAGGTTTTTGCCAGTAGTTATGACGAATGAAAATTTGAAAAAAAAATCCTTGTCTACATTTAGGCACTCAGCACCAACACACGGCTCAAAATTTCCAATTTTTTTATCATAGACAAGCTTAAAACATAATAAGCTTTCATTCACAATACTTATTTTTGACAAAAATTGACACTGTTTGGAAATATAGGAGTACTGGAAAATTCACTAAAACGCCAGCTGCCACCAAAAATTAAAGATATATAAATCGGCCACTCCAGAGATTATCTCCCTTAATCATTTTGCTGATATATATATACAGTGGCTCACAGCTTATTTGATACAGTGACTATTCAAAAATGCAAATCACTGTAACTTTGAAGTAAAGAGCCCTATTCAAAAAATTTAAACGTATTTGACTAGATGCATGTTCAACGAATACAATGCAAACAAAAAATGTTCCAGCAACATTGCTCGGCGTCCGGTAAAAGAGAAATACCACTGGCGCAGAAAAATTGCAGCCCACAGCTTATTTGATACAGACACTTCAATGCGAATAAACTTCCATTTGTCGCGCCGTTAATCTGTCTTATTTTTGTTTCTTGAATTTTTGATTGTCTTTATACATTGGCTTAAGTAATTTTTCGCAAGATCTTGTAAGCTGAAGTGCCAAAATGAGCCAAAATTGTAATATGTGTCATTGCACCACAACTTAACAGCGTGAATTGGCATTAAACCACTTTAAAAAAGGACAAAGTGTTCGAAAAATTGCGGAAAGTGTGAATTTGAGTGTCTCTACAGTGCAGCATATAATTGAACGCTTTGTAAACGAAAATCGGGTAGAAACTAAGAGGAGAATTGCGCCAAATAATATTTTCACCGTATCGGACGAACGATACATTGTAAGGAAAGTGAAAGCAAACACAAAGATTTCCGCTCCAAAATTGGTTACTGAGGTTCATCGTGAATTAAGGAAATCATGTAGTGCTGAAACCGTCCGACGAGTGCTTCGCGACCATGATTTCAACGGGCGAGTAACTTGTAGGAAGCCATTCATTTCCAAAAAAAATACAATAAGCCGATTTGTCTTTGCCAAAGAGCATGTGGGAAAGCCATCCGCGTTCTGGAATACGGTTATTTTTGCGGACGATTCCAAGTTTAACATTTTTGGCTCCGACCGAATGTCATATGTCTGGCGCAAGGTAAACACTGAGCTAAACAAGGAGAACGTCGAAGCTACTGTGAAGCATGGTGGGGTAATGTGATAGTTTGGGCCTGTATGTCCGCAGCCGGAGTCAGAAATTTAAAATTTACTTAGGAAACAGTAGACCAAACAAAGTACCTTGATGTACTCAAAAACAATTTGCTGCAAAGCACTGAAAATCTGGGTGTTAGCAACCAATTTCGGTTGTACCAAGACAATGATCCAAAGCACAAGTCGGGAATTGTGCAGTCCTGGCCAATTTGGGATTGCCCTCATTTGATGTCTTCGCCGGCACAGTCACCAGATATGAACGTCATTAAGAATCTGTGGACTTTGTTATATAACAACATTAGAAAACACATTTCTAATAAATAAGACCTGAAGAAAGCACTGCTAGAGGTATGGCAAAAAATTACTCCTGACATCACAAAAAAAATCGTTGACTCAATGCCGAATAGGCTTCAGGCTCTGCTTAAGGAACCATACGAAGGGCTACCATACGAAGTATTGAAATCAACTGGAAACCTCATAATTCACAACAATTTTAATGTTTAATCAAACTGTTTCAAATAAGCTGTGACATAAAATTTGTTATTACTTTTAGTTTCTTGTGTTTTAAGATGTAAAACAGCAACTTGATAACAAATATAAACTTTTTTAATAAACAACAAATATTTTGCTTCAAAATGGTGTTCAAATTTTTTTGATATTGTTATTATGTTTTGAGTTATTGCAACTTAATTTTTTAAAGAAGCACTGTATCAAATAAGCTCTGAGCCACTATATATATATATATATATATATATATATATATATATATATATATATATATATATATATATATATATATATATATATATATATATAAAGAAATATGAGAGATATATAAAGAAATATGAATTTTCGGTGAAGCGAGTTTAATACTGAATTTTCTTCGAAAATTCAGTAAAAAAAAAACAACAGAAATTTACCTCTTTTAACTTCCTACACATTATGAGGCCTTTTTCTAATTTCCTAACTACCAAAACATTCAACATAACCTTGAAAAAACCAAAGCCACCTCACAGTAACACACAGTTTTTTCTATCAGCACATTCTATAGTTCAGCACGTGAACTACATATGAGGAATAGAATTTCTGTACTAGTGAATTCATTGGTACAGAAGTGTTGTTGTTTCCAATGCGTTTACTTTGTTCTCTGCTGGATAGAGGAGCAAAAAAACGCGCCTAATATTAAATATTGAATACTTTCAGAAGTTCAGTTTTCCATTTAATAGTTAAATGCATCTCCGCATTAAATATTCGAAGAAAAAGCCTATAATAACCATCAAAGATCAGATTACCAGCAAGGGTTTCCACAAGAAAACACACGTGCTAGTTATATTAAACATTTAAACCAACTTTCCTGGAAGCTACTTTTCGTCAAATCAATTTCGACTTAGATGCTGTTTACATTCATCTAGCACCCAGTCTGTAGCATAAGTAACTAATCAGTATTTTTGCCACAAAATGAGCATACTTCAAAACTTTCTACTTTCATCACCACGAATATTTTCTTTATAAACGCCTTCCAGGAACATTAACAAATTCCAACACCCTGTTGTGATTTGTATGTTTTCAACCACTTTCACTCGAATCGTTCCCACATAGAGTTCTCAGAAAATCTCTAGCGAGTAACAGTGGATGCTACAAAACTTGATAACATGAGATTTTGAAAAAGAAGAAAAATGTAACGCGAAAATCTCCGAGTCGCTCTGTTGAATTGTAGATACACAAGACTTATGCTCACCGTTAAAAACAGACAACTTACTTTATCAAAATATAAGTCACGCTACATTTATGTATGTCTGGTTAAGTTCATTATAGGATTTACGTTTTTTTTTCCATGGCTATCAGTATTCGCAGCAGGTTTTGGTTGGCATGCAAATGTGGAAAACCTTAAAAGATCTTTGGAATAAAATATCGTTTGTCTTTTACAAGATTACTGAACAAAAATATGAACGTTTCAAAAGTGTCTGCCCAAAATGTTTGTACTTACCCAAAAAGCCTAAGAGAAGCATATAACTTATTTCGACAAGTGACGGTGTCATGATGGTAATCCTTTTACAAACATGAAAACGAAATTTCTCCTAAGCTACTGTTGTGATGAATTATGCACATAGTTATCATTCGCAGATACTTGGTGAGTATGTGAAGAATGTGTTGGAAAAGATATGAATAAAAACTTCAGCGCAGACGTTCCACTGGTAGGTAGTGCTCGGTCGTCAAAATTTGTTTAAAAGAATGTTAAGATTTTATGATTCTCTTTTTGATGAAGTAATTCACCGTTGTGATCTGAAAGTGTAGAATTTTAGGTTAATACGTCTTTACAAAAATCTAGATGGTTGAAGGAAAATGTATATATCTATTCATATGTATGTACTTTAATATTCGATGAACAGATGCTAAGTTGAGAATATGCTGTTTTCAGGGACCCTTTAAACCAAGGCAGCATATCAAACAGCTGGAGATAAGTGAAATTATTCTTAATTTTTAGCCGGATGGAAACTAATGAAATAAGAGAATAAATAAAAATTAATCAAAAGTCCAATTTTGAATTACAGTTGATAATGGTTGGCTGAATATGAAATGGAGCTTTACAAACTTCACGTTCAACAGACTGACGAAATGGTTCAACGAATTTGAGTATTTCTTAATAACACAGAATGTGTACTCTTCAGCCAAAGGTGTTAAAACAAATACAAATGGATCAGTGCTAGTCCCTGCTGCACCATTTAGGCGTCCAAATCATAAGTAATATTTTAAATTATTGTGAATTCTAACACTGTTCTATGCACCTGCTGCTCTATTTTGATGTAAGTGATATAGTAGACCAGCCACTTCTGTTTTCAGAGTATCCAAACAAAGTCGTAGAGACGCCTCTGGTGACTCGCCAACAATAAATAAAATAAAACATATTATAAATGGGGCAAAAAATAACTCTAATCGTTTCAAGATTCAATTAAAAAGGAACAACACAAAAATAAAGTGAAGCATCGACTAATTACCCAAATGGAATTTAGGCGATATTTAGCGTTTTTGTGAATTAATAAAAACCACACATATTTTCACGCAACGCCTTTGAAAAAAATTATAGACAGTGTTAATGATACTGTTTTGGAAATTATCAGACCAATGCGGGCACTTAGTGCCCCAAAAGTAGGCAAAAAATAGTACAATCTTACATTATCAGATATAGTACATTATCAGCTCATTATAAAATTCACAGGATATATTGATGGTCATAAGAAATACGCTTTAACCAGAGGGGTTAATGAACCAGTGCCCCACATGCCGTAGTTTACCCATGGGTAAAGTTGAACTAGTCTCTCATCACCACTCTTTATAAAGGTCGAGTAGAGCACATTGAGAAGGGTGGCTACAACGGATAGCTGGGCACACAGTTCTTTGTAGTGTGGCTAACGAGAATACCCCCTAATGGGAAAAGTAATGCGTCGGCATATATTCGGTAAGTATTTCGCGTAATGCATGGAAGCATTACCGATCCATAGTCTGTTAATTTATTTTTAAAATTGCATGTCCTAGGCTGAGCTTTCAGCTTTATAGCTGTACTGCTTTATAGCTATATAAGCCCGAAATCGTATTCTTGCATTTCCGCCATCGAGGAAGAATGCAAATTGAAGCATTGGCCGGCGAACTCTGAATAACTCTCGAACTCTCTAACTCTGAATGACCCGGAATGTGTGAATATTGCATGCTGAGAGATATTGACACTCATTGGAAATTTCAATAGCGTATTGTCTTAGGTACTAGGTGGAATTGGTACTCTTGTTTGAAAAGTTCCGAAATTTTCATCTTTCCGTATTATATAGCAAAATACCCATAACCGATGTATGCTCGCAAGTTCTTTTCCCCTTATTTTTGCGAGTGATGAGCTTTGAGTGATGAACTTTTTTCAAACCAGTATCAAGAAGCTTACATGTGCATTACTAAGAATGTTTGCTTCATGAATTGTGCCAGAATGCATTACAGTGATTCCCGTTGGGCTGAGCTTAAGAATGCTTTCAGGTGAATAAATAATATATTTGATAATGTAGCGCCATCAATTTTCTGACAGTGAAAATAAACTGTAAACGCTTATTTCAAAAAGTGTGCTGTCTCGACGACCATAAAGTTCGAATGAGATTGCAATTCAAGTTGGAATTACTTTTTGTATTTGTGGCAAATCGATCAAGACAAAAACCATATTTCTTTGTCATTAAGTTGTTTCATTGGCTGCTGGTGTGACCACGTCATTTGCGCGTGGAGCTATTCTTTCTGCAGTTCGTTTAGCAGGTGGTTGATTTGCATACTCCACAGGCATCTCCACTTCGTTAACGTCCATTTGTCACCTCCGTTTTAAAGGTCCCGCAATCAAACTCCCTTTCAATATTTTGAAATACCCCCTCACATATTCACCTTTAGAAACCACTCCCTTAGTCCCAGAAACTAGAGAATAAATGGCCGAATATCATGAATTTCCTCACACTTAAGAGATTATACTTGCAGGCCTTATTGCAAATGTGCCGTTCAAAGTGTCTCTCTCCCGATATTTCAGCATAAAAAAAACGCCGATGCCTAAGGTTCCTAGGATCTGAATAAGATCTTAACCTATCACCAAGGTGACGGAGCATACCGCATGGCTAGCATACCCATACAATTTTCTTTAGATCTGTCTCCAACTAGATTTGATGATTTTAAATTCAAAAAGATTGCTCCCTGATTTTTCCCGTGGTAATCATAGATCTATCTGTGTATCGACATTTCTTACTCCCTGAAAGTGACTCCCAAGTAAACCCTGTAGCGACTCCTTGTTGGACTTCATAAGATCACTATCAAGCCATTTTAGAGAGTTCAGCATAGGCGATTGGTAGGTCATATCTAGGGAATTGCACAGCTTCCAGGTCTCTTTTGCACCTTTCAGGCCAATACAGAGAGATTTGAACGATTTCCATTTGGAAGTACCCACCAAATTTTTATACGTTCTTTGGGAGATTTCGAAGTCATTTCATTCATCCTCTGCTATGGTGTTTCAACTCGATTGAAGAGTTTCCTGTTATCTCTCTTGAGCGTTTTCAAGGCACTTTTGCATTTCTTCTCGTTGATCGGATAAACCTCATTATTACTGCCGAACATGGCTCCATTAAGAGTGCTTAATTGAGGTGCTATTGATTTCGCCTACTTTCTCTAACAATAAGTCTCTCGAACTTATCCCAATCAGGGTTTATTGAGCTACACTAAACTACCTAAGATCCGTATTTAAAGAGAACAACTAGTAGTGCTGATACGAGGCATGTTTGGAGTCGTAAATTCCACCATAGTTATAGAATAAAAAGTTTGTTATTTCTTTAGCTGGTGTGCGAAGAGTTAGCTTCAAACACTACCAAAAGTTCTAGTCTCTCTGGTATAGCTTTCTCAGCTTCAACTGCCTGACATCCAGTTCCCCGGGAAACCCTTGCAGTTTTCGCTGCACTGATCTGCCTGTTCTTTTCTTGCCTGTTATTTAGAGTAACTACAGGTTACGAGGGCTCAGAGCACACTGCACTCCTTTCTTCTATGCTTTTTGTAGGCGAGCTATTAGCAGCAGTTGCTCCTGTTTCCTTTAGTGCTACCCTCCATATGTTTTTGTGAGGATTTGAAAAAAGGTATCTTTTCCCCAGGTACAACCAAAGTTGGACTTCCAGTTGACGCCGCACTTAGCTTTCCGGAGACAATAAGAGCGGGAGATATTATCTACAAGCTCAAGTTTGCTGACCATGGGATCTTTCCTGATAGTATCCTATGACTATCCAATACAAGCAGGGCTGCGCTGTATTTCTTCGGGAAACTAGAACCAGGAAAACCCGAGTACCTACCATAATAGCTGGCCAGTCAGGTTGCCATCTGTAGAGATAGAACTCTTCGGATTGATGCTCAAGCTGCTTTCAAAGCATTCTTAGTGTGACATCTTGCGATGCACAAGCTCGTCCACCACAGCAAGGTGGTTATCCTAAGAATTTCCCTGAAACCTATTTTTCGTTTCAAATAATGTTGTATGAAAAAGCTACAATAACCCGGATTAGGGGATTTTTTGCTTTTAATAGGAGTAATCAAGCTATTTTTAGTTGGAATAGAAATACAGCTAGATTTATATGGAATATTTTCATTGCAGCGCATACAGTGATTTCTTTCTGGGTCAAAAAATGGTGAGATAAAGTGTGGTTATCGCAAAATATATCTACAAGAGCAATTATTCTTTCCTTAAGGTAGCTACATGGGGCGTTAAATACTACAAAAAAACTATAGCCGGCTACCCTATCTTAGTTAATCAATCAAATTTTTACCGAAATTGACTTACCATAACGTCGACCTACTTTGATTTCATGACCGAATCGGAAGTTATAATACAAGAAGATATTTTTTCGCTGAGATTCAAGACCTTAACTAAGAGCTTTATCCTAATTTTTTAACCGCATTTATATCAAATGACTGATGCATTTCTAACAATTTATAGAGTAAAAACATTTTTTTTTTCTTAGAGATTTTTCAAGACGGCACCACTACCACAGAGTTGCCTCCATTTCTATGAGAACTGCTCCTACTTAAGACCAAGACATCTTGTGAATTTCGTATTGATCTGATTATTAGGTCGTGAGTTCCCGTGAATAGAAGATTCGAGTGCTCAAAAAGGAGGTAGTTTGGTGCTGAGCTTCCGCTCTTAAACAACAAAATTTCAATTTGACAGGGTGGATAAAAGCTAAAAATGTATCGACCGTTTGTGTTTTTCTTCAAAAATCAGCATAAAAATTTTCGAATATTACTTCCATTCTCCTTCTCTTTTTTCAGTCTCTATATCTCTCTATTTTACTCAGTCATTCATTCATTGTGGGTTTTTTTTTCATTCTCAATTGCTTAAAAGATTTTCAAGTTTGTTATGCCACCAATACTCATTAAGCTTTTTAGAAGTGACAACCCTTAGCAACATGACATTTTGTGTAATTTTATGCAATTTCAATCAATACACAATAAGTTTCTCTTTGCTGTTCCTACCTACTCTGCCTGTTTCGCCTAAATTCGGAAAACGTAACGATTGCCGGTGTAATTGACTACGTTATGAAATGTACTTACTTGCCCGAAAATACTCTCACAAACGCAAATCACATATCAAATGAAACTCAATAAACTTCGAAATAGATTTTTCTTTAGGTGCTGCCATGCCAATCTTTAATCAATACTTAGGTGGAGAGGGGAAGTATGTGTGAATACATACTAATAAATCTTTAAGATTACACGCTGTTTTGCATTTTTGATGCCCTTCGAATACGTGACAATTCGCATTTTGCTGCCAGGAGGAAATCATGAAAAATTTGTTCGGGGTAGAATGCTAAGAAAATTTAAAATCTTACAAATTTACGGGCTTGTAAAAGAATTTTTATGCTTACACATACATAGTCATATGATCAATCAAATTTGCATATATAGCACTTTTAGAAAAGTTCGGAAGAATGTGAAAAACATATTGAAGAACGATGTGAAAAACATATTGAAGAACATGCACAAAAGTAAGTCTTTCTCGGCTCAGGATCAAATTCAAGAGAAACTTCATCAAAGAATTTCTTTTTTTTTTACTCTAAAGCATGATATGCTCAGATGCGATGAACAGCTCTTTGCTCATTTTGGATTCCATCTATGGATTTGCTTATTAGCCTGTGAATAGGAATATTTTGCAGAAATTTGTTGAAGATAAGATTAGTAGCAGTTTTCCGATGAAAGTGTTTATTAGGTTGGAATACCACATGGGCTTTTCATAGAGATTACTTTGAAGTTGAGGAAAAGTATGACAAGTAGATAGCGGGTAAGTCAAAAGTTAGAAATTCCAATAAAATGAAGTAGTATATTCATACAACTTTTTAGGATCAGGATCTGCTTTCTGAATAAGGATTCAGATTGTTGAAAGCAAATGCGCAGTATGCTATTTATTAGCTCTGCTACAAATAAAAGCTGTATTCTAACAAAACGTGCTTTCAATAACACTGACAAAAGCTCTAATTTAAATTAAATGTGGTCTAAAGACCTTTATTGAGAGATATTTTTTTTAAAAGCTACTCTGACGTTGGTTTTTATGGCGTTAAAGAAAATATTAAAAGAATAGAGGAAGTCTAAAGTAAGATTTTTGTGTAAAGGATTGTTAAGTCTTTCTCCATAACTGTGGGCAGGATAAACAACTCATAGCTGATAAATCCGGGTAATCAGTCAACGAAAAAATTATTAGTTTCTTGAAAAGGATTTCCTAAGAAGTTTCCAAATTGTCTGCGACACAAAAAATTCCTCCCACATCATTCTCATATCCTGCAACAAACGTAGACGCAAATCAAGAAGAATTGCATCACCTGCAAACACTTTTAAAGAGCACTATCTAAGTGCGAATGATAATTGATCACTATGAACCAAAACATTCTCTAGAGTAAAAACGACTTCAACCCAAAGCAGGCAATAAACTATATTTATTACTATATTTACATAAATAAATAAAATGGGCTAAATTAATCAAAATATCTTTTCCGACTGAAAAAGCTTAAAAGATGATTTTGAAGCATATGTATTACTTGAAAATTGTCAAGCCAGCATACAAAGAAAACCACGAGCCAAAAATTTCACTGCATTTGAAGTGGAGGAAGTGGAAAAAGTGAAGAAGTTTATAATTAATTAGTGACTCTCGCCAAATCATAAAAATGGTGATTTAATCAAAATTACTCGCTCGTAAGTGAATTCAACAACTTAGCTCTTTGCAGGGACCGCAATCAAATCGTAAGGTTAATGAAGTGAAAGTAATAATTGTAAAAAGTTTGAATATTGTTCAAAAACAGTTTGTAGTTTTTTTGCCATTTGTTTTTTACGATAAAAAGAATAATTTACAAGTAAACTCAAATTTTGTTTCGTTGGTTGTGAAAAGAAACGTTAGTAACGTTAAAATTCACCAGGTAACGATTATGGCACCAATACTACCATCACAACTAGGAAAGGGACACGAAGATCATCAGGGAACGCACATAATTATAACGGTATCAGATTTGATGATGGAAGCCACCGCAATCAGATTTTTTTATGGAACCAAAGACTACAACATACCCTCTTTTATCGGGGAAGTGGAAATTATCTTGCAGCAGTATGTTTTCCAGCGTTACATAATTAACAAATTACAACGAAAAGCTGTACAGGCAGTCAGAACATTAGGTACGAATTTTTCATGGGAACAGGGCAAGCACGAATTAGTGAAAAACTTTGGAGTACGGGAAAGTTACTAGCACCTTCATCACCAGGCTATTAGCCCAAGGAATAATAACAATTTAAGTGATTATTACTATAATTTACGAAACATTTAGGACAAATTAAACACAAAGTAGGAATGTGATATCAACAAATTTGCTCAATTTTCACCACAAGCTAACGAGGTAGTGATTTTAAAAACATTTTTAATTGGGATAGATATGAATTAGCCAGTATTGTGTATAGCAGAAATGTAGCAAATTTAAGAGAGGTATTTTATTTATTAGAAGAAACTGGTCTTGTACAACATTATAGTCAAAGAAGACAAAGACGACCATTGGACAAAAACATGCAACAAATGACTAATCCAGATAACCAGCAAAGAAACGACAATAACGATGACATACGACATAACCAACATAACAACGATAGGTTTTTAGAAAACAAGGGCTTTGAAAATTCAGGTAGGTATAAGAACCGGAATAATTCTGGCCGATGCTGGCAGAATGATAGTAATAAGTACAAATTCAGAAATTAATTTAATTCAGGTTATTTTAAGAACAATGTAAATTAACAAGTAAATTTTCACTCTCCCACGGGAAGCAAAATTACCGTTAGTTGAATTAATCATCAGGACAAACAAAATTAAATGCTTAATCGACACCTGATCGACAACAACAGTACTAAATGAAAATAGTTTACCAGAGTATGAACCCTAAAATCTTTCAAAATCCTTATATTTTAATACACTTAGCGGGAATTACTCGGAATATAATTCCAGGATTGTCACTTGAATTTAGCAAAGACAGTCTTATGAGCTGCAAGTAAACTACATTTAAGAATAAAGGCTTCAACGGTTTAATAGGTCAAAATATATTTAAAAAAATGCAAGCTATTATAAATTTGGAGAAGGATATTAGGAGGTACATAATACAAAGACCAAATTTTTAAATTCGAGTCAAGATGGCAATGGTAAAATTCACATTTTGGAACAATATGATGAACAGGATATATTAACAAAGTTAAAACGCAGAGTCAAACAAACTAAAAATATTGATATAGAAGAACGAGAATCAATTTTTTCAGGATGGGCAGAAACTTAGTCATGTTCACGAAGTACAAAATTAGATCATCACATTAAATGCCAGACCATTCCAAAATAACTGGTACCCACAAATTCATAAAGAAGAAATAACCAGGCAAATGTAAGACATGTTGGAGCAGGGAATAATTAAATAAAGTATTTCGGCTTACAATTCCCTAAAAAGGCTGACAAATTCAGAAAAGAAAAAGTGAAGAATTGTCATCGATTACAGGAAACTTATTGGAGTCATTGTAAGGTAAAACACCATAATTTCGTCAGGGTACCTAATTTCGTCACATTTTACATTTTCAAATAAAATAAGAAAATTTGAATGCTCATGTAAATTTTTTATCATTTGACATAAAGAGGCTTAATATTTAATTGCATTAAACTAATATGAATGTCGTATTGGCTCCAAATTATGTAAAAGTTCGTTTAGAAGCATGCGTCAGTGCTTTGTCTCGTAGTTAGGTCATTGCGTGTTAGTGTTTTGTCTAGTGCGGACGTGAACATTGTTAAGGGTGCCAGAAACAAGGTTGCCAAGCTATAGGTTTTTTTCATAGAAGGGTAAAAGTTAGCGCATCGTTAGTCACGAAATCAATAAAAAAAATTATAATTCACCAATAAATTACTAAGAAAACGGCATGACGAATTTACCAATGGCGCGTTAACAGCAATGTAGGTATTTTATCAACAATCAACAATCAACAATTTATCAACAATTTTTGCCAAATTAAAATGAATAATCAATGTCTATAGTGTATTTAAACCTGTGACATAATTTCGTCCTGACAATCATTATTATATATTAGTTAAATTTGCATAATATTTTTACCCATTTCGGGAAGATGTAAGGATGAAGAATGTCGCGATTTTAGATAATAAATCTATTTTAAATCGTGTGTTTTCTAGCGCAGCAAAGTATTATTACCATTAAGATTTAATTTGATACTATGGCAAAAAAATATGTTGAGAAAAATTCCGTTATCATGCATGACGATTTTCAATTCTCTCAAATGCATTTTTTCTTAATTTCGTCACTTAATGGACGTGCAAAGGAACTTGAATTACTTGAGATCAATAATTAGCCTTATTCTAAGTGTATCAGATTCATCGAGCACTTGCCAATTAAGAAGAGCATTATATTTCTGTTACAGATATAGATATGACTTCTAAGAAATACACACAGGAGGAACTCTCAATGGCGCTAAAGGCAATTGAAGATGGGCAGTCTACCAGAGACGTTGCCAAAAGATTTGGTATTCCGAGAATGACGCTTCAATACAAGAAATTAAAAAAGCATTCACAACATGTTGGAGCGTCTACAACTCTTACCCAAGCAGAATAGCAGACTCTTATCAAATGGATTCTTGAAATCGCGAATCTAGATTTTCATGTAACAAAAACGCAATTAATTCATAGTGTGTCAAAATTGGCAAAAGAAGTAAATAGAACAAATTAAAAAACGGTGTCCCCGGTATAAATTGGTACAAAAGATTTTTAAAACTAAATCCGGAGATTTCCTTGAGAATGTCTCAAAATTTGACAACTGGGAGGTCCAGGATTACAAAAGAATCTATTAGAAATTGGTTTACCAAAATATCAACCTATTTCGAGAGTTTTCCTGGGCTAAAGGAAATTTTAAATGGACCTTATCGAATCTTCAACTGCGATGAAACAGCATTCTTTTTGTGTCCCAAAGACAAGAGAGTTCTAGTTCGCAAAGGTTCAGTCCATACTTATAATGGCACGGCCAACGACAGAAAAGAATGCATTACAGTGTTTGTAAGGGCCTCAGTCAGTGGAAAGCTTATGCCGCCTCTTACTCTACTGCCATATATAAGAATCCCTAAAAATGTAATAATGAAAATAGGACGCCTGGTAGACTCATGCGTAAAGGAAGCAGCAAAGTCAGATACAATTAAAAGTGGTTTCAAGAAATGTGGCTTGTATCCATTCAATCCTTACGCAGTTGCATACGATAAACTTCTCACAAACAAGAACTTTGCCTGAAGCGAATAAATATATTATTTGTAACGAGGTTTTTGCTGACGACCTCGCTGATGATAGACGTGTTGTCGATTACAACTCATTTTTATCCACCCTTGAAAAAGAAATAGGAGATACGAATGTTGAAATTTTTTTGCGTTGAAATGCGTGGATGGGATGCGAAAAAGATGAAAGTATTTTCTATTTGTGGAAATCTGTCAACGAAAAAATTTCTTGTAAAAATGAAACCCATTTAGACGTGTTCGATAACAACGCATCATAAACAGACCCTAAATGCAAATATAAACGAAGCGGTGTAGATCAATTCGAATATTTTGGAATTGGACGTACAACTCGATGGTTCATTAATTGCGTCCACGCCAAAGGGTAATGTACATCCTAAAAACCAAATTTTAACAGATTAAATATCAGCAGACCAAACAGAAAAAACCTCAGAATTGAATATGGAAGAAACGTCTGAAGTATCCCAAAATTCTAAAGTATCCCAAAATGAAACTACAGACATAAAAGAGGCATCCACAGTTGTCGTCCATTCTCAGTGCTATCGCACTTCTTTTAAAAAAGCTCTATTTTCGCCTGAAGTATAAACCACGGAAGCCACAAGAGCTAAACGTAAAATTACACCAAGCGTTACTACTGCTGAAGAGTTTTTAAATTATAAGCTTAAAGTAGACAGAAAAAAAAGGAAACCAAAAGACTAAGAAAAAGCAAGGGTAAAGAAAACAAAAAAGAGTGCGATGCAAATAAATGTGATTTTGTTGCCGTAATTTATTTGTGAATTCGAATTTTTCAGTATTTTTTTTCTAAAGAATGTATTTGTTTTTGTATTACATATATTTATGTATATTTATCGATTTTTTATTTGTTGAATTATGTATTCGAACATATCATCCAAATCTTACCCTCATATAGAATTTGAATATCGCTATCCCTTAGAGGCCGAAGTAAGGTTCATGACATGACGAAATTAAAAAATATGGATAATTGCCCTGACGAAATTAGGTACAAAAATAAGTTTGAAACTAATTTGAAAAAAACTTTGATAATGACCAAATCGAGTCCTTTGAATATGAGATTTGCAAAAACAATGCTTCGTTCAACTACTTTATGTATTCGCCATTTGAATTTATTTAAAAGAAATATCATTTCACTCTGAGCTAAGTGAAATTTTTCTTAACATGACGAAATTATGGTGTTTTACCTTAAGTGACAAATTCCTAAAACCAAATATTTAAACTATCTTGGAAAAACTTGGTGGAGCAGAATAATTTACGACCTTGGATCTCGTAAAGGGGCGCTACCAAGTTCTAATTAAGGAGGATTACAGGAAGAATACTGCATTGTTAACTCGTCTAGGCCATTTTGAATTCGCTGAAGAATGCTCCAGCGATTTTTCAGCTCTGTACTTAGAGTATATTTATATAAAATATGTGTCGGTTTTTATTGATATTAAGCACCACAATAAATGAACATTTAGATAGTGTACAGAAAATACTTAATAAACTGAGGCACCTCAATCATAAGATCCAAGTGGACAAGTGCCTCTTTTTCGCCAGATATAATAACTAAATAGTATAGGAAATTTATGAAAGATTGTGCTAAAGTTGCATCGGGTCTCACAAAATATCTTAGAAAGAACACGAGAATCAACGCAATACATAAAGGCATGACAAAAGTTAATAAAATTATTGATAAACCCACCCATGTTAAAGAGTCCGAATTTTAACAGATGATTTAAATTAGTAATAGATGCTAGTGACTTTCCAACATGTGATCTTCTAACTCAAGATGAATACCTTATAAGTTACGCCAGTAGGACATTGAACGATGACGAGAAAAGATACTCTAATAAAGAAAAGGAGCTTTTAGCAATTGTTTGGACTGTTAATTATTTCAGGCCATACATTTACGGTAGGACTTTTGAACTAATGACAGAATACCAAACTCTCAAACAGTTATAGACAACATATGAGGGCAAAGACAGAAATCCAAAATTGCAACCATGGTTACAGAAATTATGCAAAATTAAACATAAATAGAACAAAGCCACAGATTTTATAAGTAGAATTTTTGCTAATGCAAGAGAGATAAACGTACGTACTAAATAATAATTTAGAGCAAGAAGATAATGTTAGCAAAATTATAACAATTCATTCGCAAGAAGAAGAGCAGAATGATTATTTTCCCATATTAGACATAATCATTAATCGATACTAATAAAGAGAAGGTTCAAATTATAGCTAACGATGTTAAAAGAAGATTAGAATTTTACTGTATAAAACATCTAGACACTGTTAAAATGTTTCAAGAAAGTGGCGTCGATTCAATGATGGGTACCAATTGTAAACAATGCATTATATATTTTAATATATTATTCTCATAGTTTATCCACTATTTGCAGATAACCTTAAAATTTTCAAAGTAGAGTCTGAAAAAATCGTTTTGCAAACGAACGTAGAAAGGTTCTATGAATAATATATTCAGGATGGATTAGAAGTAAAGGCCAAGAAATGTCACAAATCAGATTTTTTTTTTCATTGTTATACTATAAATACAGACCCGCACGATTGCGTCGAATCTATAAAGGATCTTGGAGTTCAAATTGATACGAGCTTACATTTCCTGAATCATATCAATGAAGTTTCGAAATAGGTGTCCATTTTATTTGAATTCCTATCTATAAATACGCAGAAATTTGCGACCATAAATACATTGAAAACTTTGTTTTTTTTACTCTTCTTCGGAAAATAATTATCTTTAAACTTAAATATAAAAAAAATTAGAGCTTAAAGTATTTTATGTTTTTTTTTTTGGCGAGTTCAGATGTAAATTAGCAACTTTTGTCAAATGTATAGATCTTTAAATTACACTTCAATATGTTTACGTTAAAAGCGAAGCAGACAAAATGAAATGAAATTCATAATAATGTCTCAGCTATGAGCTACAAAGTGCTCAAAGTTATGTAAACAATTCATCAAATCCACTTTTCAATTTTTACAAAAAATTAGCAACTTATTCATTTATCATTTCATGATTATACACAGTAAAATAGAAAAATTTAAAATGGGAAAAATATGTTACACTCTGCAGTTAAACATTTGACAGTCTTTATTTGTAAATATCTTGAAAATAATGTGCAACAAGATATTGTCGAACTCAAAAGTACTTATATTAGAAAACTTTTATGGAAATTTTAATACCGAAAATAAACAACTAAAGTATTTATTACTTCAAGATAGGCATATAATAGTTCTGTTGTAATTTATGAGCGTTTTATTACGGACATTTCTTTGTCTCTTAGCACCTTCTTTTTACATATGTTATTTTATGTGGTGACTTTAATACTTGTAGGTTAGTCTACGATGCGAACTTCACGGAAATTTTGTCGAAGAGCAATATTTCTATTGAAAAAACCTCCTTTTTCCCTTTTTGCTTATTTTTCAGTTCAACAATGTTGCTAATGTTCTTGCTAACCTTCCTTTGGCATATGTTCGTTCGTGTGCTGCTCTGTCACCTATTAGTTAGTCCTGATTCTAATGAGAACATCTCGCTTTCGATCTTTTCTTTATAACATTTCCGGGGATTAAAAATACATCTACGCTATGCTATAGTTTCGCTAAAGTGGACTTCACTTTCATGACTAATGAAAGGATTTGAAATTTGATTTTTTTCAGAGGTCTCAGTGTTGACAATTGTCTTCATATGTTCTATACTTTTTTTGTCCAATTTTGTTTACTTCTGCTATTTTTCAGCTAAGTTTATCTTGGCCTTATAATGTTTTCTCTTTTGGTTTTGTAGTTTTTGCTTCTTTCCAACGAATCATTTAGAAGTTGAAGATTAACCTGCTAGCCTAGACGGTAGCAAGAGCTGTGTGTTCATTTATTGGCCTTCTTTAGCCTTTTAGGCAAGGTATTTAGTATTTCATGCAGTATATTTCCTTCTTCCTGGAAACCAGCCAATATGTTTCCCATCTCTTTTTGGCCTGCATCTCAACGTATCGCCAGCAATACCTTTTATTTTGCTTCAGTAAGTTTCTTGAAAGGGTTGTTTACAATAGAGCATATCCGATAAATAACTCCTTTTTGGTATCTGAGAAACATTTTTTCATTAAACGTAAGTCAACAGTATTCAATTTACTATTTTGTATTGATACTTTTGCTTCTGTCATCGACCATCAAAGACAATTGAATTTATTGTAGATAAACTCAATCTAAACTATGAAGTCAATCGCTTCCTCAATACACACCAAGAGCCACTGGCCACATTTTCATCCGAAAAGTCTTTGGATGATCCGCAAGATGCAAATGACCAATTCCATTTTGTTAATAGTGGATACTTGGTGCAACTGCTGCGCGATATAAAAAGCAAGAAGTCTTGTGGGCATGATGAAATGTCTAATTTCATTGTTAAACATCAACCACCCTCTATGCTCGGGGTTCTCTCTATTGTATACAACAATGGGCTCTTTCCCGACTCACGGAAAGTAGCCAAGATTGTTTCTATCCATAAGAAGGGCAAAAGTTAAGCGGCCAGGAATTTCCGTCCAACTTCTCGGCTTCCTAATCTGGGGAAGATTTTTGAGAGAATATGGATGGAAAAATAAAATACAAGCAAAAATAAAACTCCTAAATACCAGTTTGGATTTAGGCGTAGGCACGGGACGCAGAACGCCATCTCATACTTGCATGATCAAATCGTGTCTCATTTGAATGAGCAAAATATTCCGACAGTAGTGTGTGCTTTAGATATCGAGAAGGCTTTCGATTCCGAATGGCACGAAGGTATTCTGTTTAAGTTGATCAGGTTTGGATTCCCAGAAAACGTGATAAGACTCGCAGTAAGCTTTTTTGCCAACAAGTAATATTATGTCAGCGTAAATGGTTTTCTCCCACAGGATCTGGGACATCAGGAGTTCCACTAGGTTTTGTAACTGGACCGATTCTTTATACCGTATTTACCGCTGACCTTCCCATTCCAGTGAAAGTCCAACTTCTTATTCTCAAGTCCAACTTCTTATTCACATTGAGCCAAGATCCACTGAAAGCAGCGATGAGGCTGGAATACTACTTGACAGAGTTAAGTCTTTATTTTGACGAATTGGGTATCAAACCAAATGGCAGTAAAACACAACTTTGTGTATTTCGCAATCCATCCAAGTATCGGGGATCGCAAACTATTTGCAACAAGACCAAAAAACTCGCTGTCTCGTTCGGACCTTCGAAGATTACTCTTAGCTCATCACTAATGTACCTCGGTGTTGATTTTTACGAATTCCTGAAGTTTGTTTTATGTGCGGCGTAAAATCAAAGCTGCCAAATCCGCATTTCACCACATCTGACATCTTTTCGCCAAAAAGATGGGCATGACTGCCAAAGTCCAAAAATGACTGCTATTAGACCCTGATCCGGCCTATCCTGAATGATGATTCCCCATTCTGGATTACCTGTTCAAAGACTGTCAAGGCCGAAGCGGAATCCTCCGAAAGTGGCCGAAGAGCTTTCTCCTGTATCAGGAGCCGGGACTTTAGCCACTTAGGGACTGGGTTGTAGAATTAAAGACAAGTTTCTACGGACAGACAGATGGACATGAAAACGGACTCATTCGGACAATAGGGCTTACAGGTGGCTCCAATGAGCCATTTATGCGCTCCACGAAGTTAGTGTGTCAACGGCGGCTCATGGATGCGCTATTTACCTATGTAGGCCTTCCGTCGTACAGAAGAGTCTAGATATAGGACTTAGGTTAAGATTTAGGTCTAACTAGGTTAAGCTAATTATAATTAGGTTTAGGTTAGGTGTTAATTGTAGTGAAAGGTAGATTTTAAGTTAAGTATTGCCCAGGTAACTCCAGCACTTTTACATGCTGGGTAGTATTATTAGTATGTAAGATAAAAACTATCGAAGAAAAAGATATATATGTAAAAAGCGATAAGAGCCTGCAAGCCAAAATAGTGTAGCCGCTAGATTTTAAGTTATTTTAAGCTAGGTTAAGAATGTACAATTAAAATAAAAAAAATTTTTTTTCAATTCAACTCAAGTTCACCTAGGCTTGCAGTTCTGTACACCACAAAATTCTCCTCTTAAAGATTAGTAGACCCAATATTTCTGGTCAAGTCCGCTGCTTCTTTTCCTCATATTTTCGTGCACATGCTTGTTTTGTGACTGGTTGACACTTGTTCCTCTTCCCTCTTCCATCCTACTCCTAGTGGTCCACAGTGCTCAAATCTTGGCCCTTTGCTGTTCCTCTTATTTATAAACGATCTTCCTTCTTTTTTTAGCTCCCCGTGTTTTTGTAGGCTGACGATCTAAAAATATATAGGTTGATTGAGTCACTGGACCACTACTCTCAACTGTAGGATCATCTGTCTGCAAGAAATACGTCGAAGGCGTCGTGATTGTGCGACTTAATTCTTAGAGAGTTCTGATATTTCCTCCTGTGTACGCCTGTATATTTACTTCGTGCGTAGTTTTCTCGAGTAAAGTAAAGTAATCTCACGACAACCATTGTTAGTTCTAGAGGTTGAAGCTGGTCAAGAGCTTCATCACAAATTTACAGGCAATGTCGAGTATTGTAGTCGAATTTTGTGTCCTCGTTATCGTTGCTTAATTGATGCGGTTGAGTCCGTACAACGTAGATTTACTCGCGCTATATCCCTCAAATTCCATTTTCCTATTTTTGAGTATAGTATTCTTCTCTCGATCTTAGAAATTTCCACCCTCCTGTGTTCTAAGATGAATGTTTGCTTCGTAAAATTATTAATGATTCGGTGACTTTTTACCCTAGTGTGCAGTTGTCAGTTTTTTACTTGGAATGTTGGACCAGATCTTTATGTAATATCAACTTTAGGTTCTTGCAAGTTAATACCTATTTTTACCTATTACTTCCGTTTTACGCTTGGCTAGATAACACAATTGTTTTGTCGCCTTCATTACTTACTTATTTTTTAATTTAAAAGCAAATGTTCTATTTTACTACATGAATTTATAAATTGCTTCTTTAATTTGTATTCAATTTTAAATCTGTACAAAAGTTACGATTATTTTTCATTTATTGCTTTTTGTATGATTTTTTAATACAATTTATAATCTTTTCTTCTTTCTTTGTAGTTTTGTTTGTAATTTATTTTTATTCCTAGTTTAGTCTTTAATATTTATATGCTGATGCAGACAATAATACATAAGTAAATAAATGTAGATGGATAAATACTCGCAAAAACAAATGTTCTCACAAAAATATGTACTAAAATCGTTCTTATATGTTCATCAAATTTTTTTTTTTTATAGTTGACTGCTCGTGAACATCAAAGCTGTTAATTTTTGAGTCCATCGAATACTTTTTTGACTGTTTTTTTCTACAATAAAAATAAACTAAACCTAAAACTTCACTGAATAGTTTAGCTAAGAAAACCACTAAATGAATGTATAGTAAACGCTAAACCCAAACAGGTATTGTCTGAATAATCGATATCATTTCATCATTGTGTCTGCTGATTATATAATGGCTGTTACGTAATTCTGATTTAAAATAAAAACAATTTAAAATTCCATTGAAACAAACATCTCAATAAGTTTTTGTTGGTTGATATCACTATGCAAACATTGCATCGCAAACGACAAAGAGTACTAATTAATGCCGCTACTATCATCATTAAGTATTATGAACACGTAGAAATATCATTCACATCGCATTAATGCAATAAATATTGAAAATAATTATGGCAGTTATGGAATACTTTATAAGCAAAATTGTCAATTCATCGCCTTTGTCATGGTAAATACCGAAAGTTTTAACCCAATTTGTCCTTGATTATTATTTTTTGCGCATTTAATTGATACAGCATTCCGAAAACTTTTAGTTCGAGTCATTGATAACCTTGAGCATAATGGGAAACTTTTCGGTAATTTCATGGTAGTCCTTGAAATTAATTGAATTTTCAGATTATAAGATAAAAGAATAGGAGCCAAACAAGAAAACTTGTGAACCATCTGTAAAAGTTTGCCAAGAAAGCAAATGGAATGTTTTATTCATTCACGTACATTTGAAGACCTAAAATACCAATGAGTTTAACAATGTAATAATTGATTTCATTATCTATATTCCGATTAACAGAGAGCCCATATTTTATTTAGTGTGTATTTTCAACAAGAGATGATGACATTGCATTTATTTTAAGCAGATGTGTAAAAAACCACTTTAAATTTTTTCTCTAATTTAAAATTATAAAAGTCATAAGTCCAAACCAAGATTCGTCCCATACGTACATAAGTTGCTTTGTATTCGACTAACAAGATAAAAAAAATAAGTGTACTATTGAAAGCTTTCGGCTCATTTAAAAAAAATACAACCAAAATTTAAGTAAGTAATTCATATTGGAATTGTTTTTGCGGGATGATTAAAATTGAAAAATGTTATTGAAATTTTTTTTTTGACTTTGACAAAGTGGTTTCGAAAGTATGCACTGATTCTCATCAGACGCCAGTTCACAATGCATACTTGACTGATGTGACCACTTGCAATTGGAAATCATTAATTTTTATTTACGTTAGTTGTGACAAATTTTAACATCTCAATTTTTCAATTTTAATCATCCCACAAAAACAATTCCAATTTGATTCTGCTTTCGGAGGCTTATTCCGCACAACGATCGAGTTTCCCGTATCAATTATATCAATTATTCTCTGCTTTGATAAGCTTTAGAGACGATATACGTTATCTATGCTGATTTATAGACAAGAAGGGAACCACAATCACAAATCAATAACCTTTATAAGTAATTCATGTTAACTTCATTCAAAAAAAAACTCTTATTCATCGGTATCATAAACATTCCAAGCCGTCGAACGTAAATCTTTGTTCTATTTCTAACTACGAATCAAATTTCACTCCCAAGCAAAGAGTGAATTGTTTTGATACATATCCAAGTCTGACCTAGTATCATAAAATATAACATGAACTTTTATATTGTAAAAATACAAGACATATGCCAATGCCCACACTGGGCGGTGAGAATCCCAAAGGCATAAACAGAATAATTGATACCCTGAAACAAATATTTTTCTTATATTTTGAATTTCCCTATTAGTAAAACTTCAATGTGTGGATTAAAACTTTATTTCGTTTTCTTCATTTTTACTGGAGCAAACTTTCACAAATTCAAGGGTGAACATTTCGAAAAAATGAATTAAAAATCCGGAAAAATATTAATGTTTAGCTCAAACCGTACGTTCAGTGAAAATGAATCTCTGAGATAAAAATTGAGCTTCTGATTTCGTTTATATCTTGTCATCTCTCGGTAAGCATAATTGCTATTAATTCATCTAATGAGTTTTATTTTTTATTTTTTTTACACAAAATAAAGAGTAGACTTGTAAATTTTAAACGAAGAAATATTTTTTTCTCGAAATGGTCGCTCCTCTCAAAAGTTAATAACCATAATACAGCTTGCTGGGTTGTATGTTTTCACAGAAAAACAGACTCATGATCATTTTAACACATTTGTAATTCTACCCAACAAATCATATCCCAGAAACTTTAATCTACGCGAAAAATTAATTTTCTTGAACTGATTTTCTTTTTCAATTTGAAGCGGGTTTTCTCATTTCAAAAGTCTGTGCGACCTTTCAACATAAAACTAACAAGTTGAAAAAAAAGGGGAAAAAGATTAAATAAAAACAGTAAACATTAATCCAACTCATCATTTACAAGCATTCAAATAAGAAATCCTTAGAAAAAAAAATGATTTCATTATTTAAGTAAATTTTCAAGAATCAAAAATAAAACAAATATATATTGTAAAATGTGTTTCAAATAAATAGATTGTGATTTTATTTTGATGAAACTTTCAGTATCTACGGCTTTTTTCAATAGATTCACTATTTTCATCGCTTATAGCCACTTGGGTTTTATAATTTTTTTCATTATTTAACTTTTTCTCTATTATTGCTCTCTCTTCAACGTTTCCTGAAATACAAATGAAGGAAAAACTAATGTACTATCTTCCATTATAATTATTCAATTAACCTTACACTTTTACTCTAACGACCACATTAATTTTTATTAGCTGCCTGCAAACTTCCATTGAATGCAGCTTGAGGCCTCATCTTCTGCTAGGGAGCCCCCTCTCCTGCAAACGGGGTCGTCTCCTTTTATGCTCCTACTGGAGACTGTCTTTGCTCTTTGCCTGCCAACCTTTTGAGGAAACTACCTTTCAGCTCGGGCATCTGATAGTCACAAGCTGAGGACACTATTTTTTTTTCTGGAATGTCTCCGTAATCTTTCTGATAGTGTAAGAAAGCTATGTCGAGCAATTCTTTGTAATTCCTTCAATAACTCTTTCTTCTTTTGTAACTTTTGCAACTGGAATGATAGTCCATTCACTGCAGCACTTCCACTATCTACACTCCATCTTATATCATCTGCTCGAGAACTACTTCATTACTATGGTAAATTATTTTTTCCGTCCGCTTATCATGTTTATTTATGAACTATCATCGTTTGCTCAAAAGACTATTATTCCTTATCTGATTCCTTTTTCGTATTATTTCAATTTTTTTCCTTCCTCCATTTCTATCTTTTCTAAGTCTTTTTTCGCTTTCTACCTTTTTTCCTTGTCATCTTCTTGTCATGAGCAAACACAAGTTAGGAAGTAACAAAATACTGAAAGAGAAACCAACCAAACTAAGAAAATCCTGATGAGGCATAAAGGAGAAGATAAATTAAAAGCTAAGTAGTAGAAGTAGAAAAAAGTCAAATAAATTAGGTCCAACTGATAAAGAAAACAGAAAGAGAAAAATGATACAAAATATAAAAAAGGAGGCTAATGGAAAACAAAATAAATAAGTAATGCGAAAGGCTAAAAAGAAGATTATAAAATAGAAGAGTGAAGAAGAAACAAGTAACAAAGAAAGAATGAGAGATAAAACGAAAAGGAGAATAACAGAGTGACAGGAAAAGAGAAAAAAAAATTAAAGGAAAATAGAAAAAGAGAGAGTATGAGAAAAAAGAAAGAGAAACAAAGAAATATATAATGAGTGAAATAAAGAAAGAGATAGAGAAGATATAATTATTAAACGAAGTAGAAAACAGATCCAAAAAGAGAGATTGAAAGAAAGAAAGGCTCACGTAGAGGTAAAAAACGTGATAAAACTTAGAATACGAATCAAAATGAGAAACAAGAAAGTAGAAAACGCAAGTGATAGGGAGAAAAGAGAAAGAGACTGAAAATAAACAGAGAAGAAAAAAGTAGGGCGACAGAAAGAAAATAGAAAAAACAAGAGATTGCGGAGTTGAAAATATTGGAAAAGCAGAGAATCGTAAGGTAGAAATAAAAGCTAAAACATAAACTAAAGTCAGCTTGAATTCATAAAAGTTTATTGTTATGCTATAAATTCATCTTAGATACATAAAAACTTAAGATCAGTCGAGCTTTCGTAGCAATTTTGGAACAGTTAAAAATGTATTGTGGGTGCAAGAAACCGCGACAAATGTATAAATTCGGTAATAGCGAATCATGTAACAATTATTATGCTTTTCTTGAAACACAGTTCAATGGTTCGTGATTGTTTGCGTAATTTAAATTAAACAGCTTTTTTTAGTAAATAATAGTTCTATTATAACCCAACTTCGAAAACGTTGACGTAAATATTACCTTCATAAACTCAATAAAGAAAATAGTTCATTCTAAATATCAGCGTATCCTTGGAATTGCTTTTTCAAACTTGAGACAAGTTTGTCGAGGCACTATATACATATGTGCCATTGTTGTGCGTGAATAGAGATAAAGTCGTTAAGGCCGGCGATACATGCAAACGCTTGAATTTAGACCGTTTTCCAGAAGCTTATTTAAAATAGAAGGAATCAATGAATCGTTTTGAAAGTGACCAAGTTTATTCATTACACATCAAAATACAAGAACTTGATTTAATTTAATTTTTTTTTCAAAATGGCCACCGTAGTAGCCAATCTCCTGAGACATTCGCGGCGAAAAGCATCAATCGGCGGGATTTTTAGCATCAGTTACAGCAATTTGAAATCAAAAAAATGGGTTGGAGTAAGTTTATTAAACATGTATCTTTTAGTTGAACCAATAAAAAAAAAATAAAGTAAGAAAATCGTGAATTAGCACGCCTCATTAAAAAAGTACGTTTTTTGACCCATTTTTCGTCAGTTTTTGGGTAAAAGATGCTAAATTTTGAAATTTTTTGGCATTATTGATATTCAACTAGAAGCTTATATTATAGAAAAAACGTGTGTCAAGTTTCAGAAGAATCGGTTGAGAACTTTTTGAGTTATCTTACTCGCCAGTTTAAAAAAAAGTCGTTTCGAGAAAAACGCGTGATTTTGACACACAGAAACTCTACGATTGCAGCGACTTATCAACTAATCAGCGGTTGCAGGCTTCCAGGCCCATACAGAAGTCCTTCAGTACGTTCATAGTAATCGTTTTTTTCTCAGCTCTTCTTGACACGCTTGTCGAGCTTTTTTATAGGTTAATCACAATACAGCGTTTTCCGCAGCGGCGAACGCAGTGGGCTGCGGGAAGTGCTGTCAAAAAATTAGAATGCACTCTTTTGTATGGTAACGCGCACAATGGCTGCGGCGGAATTTGCGGCAGCGGCGAAATTTGCCAAATTTCTAATTTTGCCGCACCGCTAGCGGTGATACCTACCATAGGTTGGCATCACCACTAGGTTGAACTAACTCTGTTTGAATTAGGTTGAATGGTCTGGTGGAATAGACAAGCGATGGCTGATGAGTATTGTGATAAGCCAACCTAATCCTCGTACAACAGGATTTAGCAATACAAAAGAAAAAAAAATGATTTTGGTTGGTGCCTTGGTTGCAATGACAGCGACATTTTCGCTGCATTGTGATTCACCAAATTCAACTGCGGCATTCACGCCACCCCCTGTAGAACGCTGCGTTTGCCGCAGCGGAAAACGCTGTATTGTGCTTAACCTATTAGTCGTCAAAGAGCTGCGGCGATTTTCTCGACTCACTAGCGAGGGTTGAGCGCTCCAGTACGGATTCAATAGCGCTTGAGCGTCGAGTTGAGGCGGAGCACTTAAATGAGTTTTTAGTCATTCATTCTAACACTTTACAAACATATTTTTTAGATGTTAATTTAACTATTTATACAAAAAAATTCAAATCAAGTGCTTTTTCGCAGTTTTAGGAATTTTTTTAGAGTTCCTTATTTTTTCAACATTTGGAGGTGACGGATTATTATTTTGCTCTCCAAGAAATATAGCCCCTTAAAAATAGAAGAAGGCTATGTGAGTTTGGCAAAAGCACAAAAAATCAGAAGTTCAACGTAGTAAATAACTTTACTCAAATGCTTGAGAACTATGAAAAAAGCGTAGTTGCTGGGCAGTCATCACAAAAAAATGATAAGGAAAACATTTAGGTCTGCTCTTGAGGAGCACAAAATAATAGTAAAAATAGCGACCGTGGCAAACATTTAATCAAAACCGTTGAGTATTTAATAATTTCAGCGTTCAAAATTGACTGCATCGAGATCGACTATATATCGAGATCGACTGCACTTGCAAACCTACAGCATTGGAAAAAAACAAACACCGAAGAAAAGGTAATACTAACCTTAACATAATTATATCTACCAATAAATTGAAATATATTAAGCTTCTAAGGGAAAAATTGGGTTTTCAAAATACATATACATTTGGGTATAAAAATGTATTTCTCATCATCAATGAGCCTAAAAATGTATCGTCTAGTGTATATTTCATATTTTTTCATATTTTTTTTTACCGGAAATTCATATTACTCAAAAGTATTATTGCTGCAGCGTTGAATCGATAAAAATGTTGGCGATGGCCGATATTGAACGTAACATAACAATTTTACGCATCCGCTTGATTTCAAACAGTAGTCCAATGTATTTACTTCCGAAACAGCTTAAGTTAATACATAAATGTATAACTGATAATAATCAGCAGCGCTTATTTTGGAGCTCTTTCATATGTTGGTTCCATTGTGAAGCTGATAATCATTTATTAATATATTAGCCCACACTGAGCGCTAGCACTTATTAAGAAACACAATGAAAAATCTTATCTCGAAAACAATAATTTCATTATAATTTTCAATGAAATGTTCCTGAATTGCTTCCGGATCAAAACAAGTAAATATTCATTTCATATGTATATTGGCAATAAGCATACATAACTTAGAACCTATAATACAATCAAGATAATCCAATTTACGCTGCCACGAGCCGCACAACACATCCTCTACGAAAACAATAATTTCACGAGACAACTACTCTTATCTAAGCTGCATCAAATAAATCTTATTGCTAGGCATACCAGTAGTCAAACCTACTATCGTTTCCACCCTCAGTTCGGCCCATAAATCAACCAAAATGAAAATACGATCATATAAATATATCTACCCATATGTCTGCACCACCCAATACCAAATCCAATGCATACTAATAACGAAAAAGGCACAAACATACCATTTCTATGCAAGTTTCAATAAAAATCAACAAATTGATGTCATTTATCATTCGGCATATTAGAATAAATGTGACATCTTTGCGTCCACCATGAATACCGAATCGCTTCACAAATGCTTCGAATCGCCTAGTTACAAGTGATTTCCTAAGAAATTCTCGAGAAAATTCTGTAGTCAGCTCGTGCGCTAGTTGTGAATTTCGTTTTCAAATTACCATTGAATGACCTTAATCTATCTGGGATTTTTTCTCGACGAGTTTTTAGTCGGCTGCATAGGAGAGTGCTATTGAAATGAAATGAAATGGAACTCACCATCAAAAAATGAAGTTTACAGGATTTTGCTGTTAGCTTGGATTAAATTAAGCAAGCGGATTGTAAAGCAGACAGACGAAATGGGAGGTACCCGCGGTGTGGATGAACTGTAAATTAAATTCTTTCCACAACGACTGGCTAAAAGTCGAAATATTCAACATCGGGATGTAAAGGGAAATGAAAAACGATGTAAACAAATTTTCAATTCCAATTGATAGAGAATGATTCGGGTCTTATTTACACAAAGTGGGGTCCGAATTAAAAATGAACTCTAATCGATAATGTTAAAGATCTCTGCTAATGGGACACTTAGTTTGATTGTTGGGTATAAAGAAACTTAACCTTCTATAAATCATCGCGAACACTTTTTAATGAAGCAACAATAAAAATGGAAAGGAAGTGTTTAGCTTAGAGGAAAATTCCTGCACGCTCTTTAAGCATAAGTGTTTTATTCCAGCTAAGTATATCATAGTCGAATTCATATTTTCATGTATACCTTTATATGTCTACAATAAATACTAAGTAAGCGAATTCATGGCTTATTTAATCCAGTCTATATAATCAATCATCTTCATAATGCACTACATTCTGCCACCCGAAACGTTTATTCATTCATGTACTATCACCGCTGACAATTTCATGTCTTTATTATACGATATTTTTACCATAATCGAAACAACTTTGCTTTCTCTATTTATGGTCTCTATTCACGGCCCTTACTATTGTGTCGTCTCTCATCATGTTCTGTCCCGTTTTCCCTCGCTTGCTGATACAAATAAATCATTTCAATGAACGTGATATGTCCGTTTCGTGTCAAAGGACTCAATCTACTACCCGAACGAAATAAAAAGCTCTGTAAATAACTGCTCATAAATATGTTTATATTGACTCACATATTTTATTTTGATGTGAATACCGTAGACGGTGTAAACGGTGAAGGATAGAAGAGTACATTTGATTGGAGAGTGCTTTATTTCTTATATTGGTATTTGTACTGAAATATTGCAATAAATGTTTGATAACTGCGATTTTTTGAGGTAAAATTGAAAATGTTCATGCCAGTCATTATATGATATAAGCAAAATATCATATCTCGAGTTTATTATGGCAATAAGTTCACTTAAATTTGACTTTATAGCGAAGAGTTTATTTTTTTGCTTCGTTAAATCATAAGCTTACATCCAAATATGTTAGACCAGTTTTTCATCGGAAAGTATCAAATTTTCCTTTAGAGTACTTCCCAAATCAACCAGATGCAGGGATTTATTTATGTTAAGTAATTGCAAATAGAACTACAACATGAATTCGCCGATTGAACGCGTTAAACGTGTTGTCAAGATTTCAACCTAACCTAACCTACTCCCTGAACATTCCAACATCGACTCTGAGCCCACTAGCTTTAGGCTGCAAAATAATGTGGCATTTTAGCTTGTCTACACTAAGGGTTTACGCAGAGATCAAACTGCCTCTAAAAAATCACCTGTTAGTGTTATTATCATTTAACCTACCAAATCTTTGCTTGGAAAAATCAGCTTTTAATCCTAATTCATGTTTCAGCTCGTTTTTGATTTCGTTATCTCCTAATTATTTTTTGAACGGGGTTGCCACCTTTTGACACCAAGATTTTATTCTAAGTGCTTAAAAGCTCGAAATGTCGTATACAGGCATGCAAAGAAAAAAAATCGAAACATCTACTTCGCGACCACACCAGCATATGAATTACGATGAGAATAGCAGAAAGTCGCAGCTGTTTCTTTGATTTTTCATAAGACCTGCCTAATTTAAAAACTAACGTAAATTTCATTGATTCTTTCTTGTTTATACTTATTGTAAAAGCAGCATTTTACACGCACAATTGCTGCTTGGTCTCATGATCCCTAATTGGAAGTTGCCTAAAAAGATTTATGAATTGAGCAATATTTCAGCTTTTAATTTTTCTTGTTGATCCTGATTTCAAATATTTGCAAAGTTTGTTCGTTATCAATTTCTTGCTAGCTCAAACTGTTATTTATGCAAAAACTGTCGGAAAATTATTGTTTTTTGTAACAAACAGCGCGCTTCAATTTTTTGAAACAACAGAAATGTACATCACTAATCAATACTGCGTGGTCTTTCGAGTTCATTTAACACGGGTAAACATATCTTAAACAGTCTTGTGGCTTTCCACGTATATCAGTGCTCCGTAAACTGTTTCTACGGATCACTCTAGGCGGTTGGCCATTTGTCGGTATAGCAAGACAATCTTTCTCAATTCTTTAAACTTTTGAGAGCGCAAATCTTAGTGTTTCCTCTCATTGTGTTTCCTCATTACTGGAATAAAAAACACTTTTGAAAATTTTGAAATCACTTTTAAACTGCAATGAATGCAACTGGCCTTTTCAAACTCATCTTAACGAATTTGCATGCCGGTTTGACTGATCTTACAACAAACCTCATTGCGACAAGTGTTTCTCTTATATCATTGATGTTTTAATATTTGTACCTTTTTCAGTAACCTCAAATCAAAGATACCTCAAATCATGCGGCTATAAAGTTCCACAGTTGAATTTCCGCATGTATATAAAAATTTCTTTTTCCAACGAAAACATTCAAAAGCTACCACAAATTTCAATTGAATAAAATAAACTAAATAATTCAAATTGATTTTATTGTGTACCAATTTTGTAAAAATATTTTAATTACCAATTGATTGCTTTTGAAGCTAGATTTATTTTAATTACTCGACATGTATCGATATTTCGAGGGTAATCTGCCCTCTTCTTCAGTGACTATTGGTCAGGGTAATCTGCCATCTTCTTCAGTGTCTATTGGTCCAATAGACACTGAAGAATAGCCTCGAAATATTGATATATGTCGAGCAATTAAAATAAATCTAGCTTCAAAAGGAAAAAATTGATTTGAATTAAAAAACACTAGCGCATCAAAACCGCTAGAAACACTAATGTTCGAAGAACAGTAGAGGATTTGTGCAGATTTTGAGTGTGTATTCTACCACTATTTACTTTTCCTACTTAAAACTAATACACCCTAAGTAATAATAGAATCTAAGCTAATTTTAATTTCGGTGACTTCATCGAAAGTTACTGCGGTAGAGAGGTGTTTGGGGTTGCCATCCGAAAAACATCCAGTGCTTAGAAAATTCAAACAATGTTTACTTATTTTCATTGCAAATGTTTGCGATGAAAATACTTAATGCAAGCATTTATTGGAACGAAAATAACAAAAATGCTTAGTGCTGGAAGCCCTTTGCCAGCACCGAAGCAAAAAATATGTCCCATCTGCCTTACATTGAAGTCAACCTGCTCTGTGAATTTCAAATTGATCCGATGACTGCATTGGAAGTTATAGGGATGCAAAGAAATTTAGGGTTGCCATTCGCAAAAGTTTTCAAATTTTCTAGATCTTAATATTTGGTGTTTATTTTCACTATAAGATCACTACGATTTGAAAATTCTATGCTAAAACCGCTTACTAAAGGTATACCAAAAAAATACAAAAACAATCATAGTTAGCAGCCCTATCATTGTATTGAACTAAAATTTCTACTGAACATTGCCTACAATATGAATTTCGTTATGATACCATGACTGTGCTGGAAGCTATAGGGCAAAGAGCTTTATTTTCCTTAACGAATTTTCAAAATTTAAGGCACGAAAATTATCATAGCTGGCAGCTCCAACCGAATTTTTAAACCAAATTTCTACCAAACGTGGTTTAAGTAAGGTTCAGCTACTGTGTGAATTTCGTCAAAATCGAACGACTGAATAAGAATTTATAGAGCTAAAAGCAGTTATCTTCTTTAGTTATTTGGACACAAGATGGCACCACTGGCACAGAATCGCCTGCATTTCAAAATCACTTCTATCGGATCTGGTCCTATTTAAAATCAATACGTTTTAGAAATTTCAATTAATTTTGCTTATCGGATCGTGAGTTTCCGTGAACAGAAGTTTTTGATGCTAAAAATATAGGTAAATTGGGCAAGGATTACCATAACAAATTTTTTACTTTGGCTATATAAACAAAGCATAAGATTTCCATATGAGTGGCTTTTTTTTGAAGAAGTGGCATTTTTTCAAGAGAGACGATGATGTGGAGGTTTTCACTTTCAGTGCCTGCTTTAGCAACAGGGTTGCCACCACGCTCACAAATTTACACAAATTTACAACTTAATAATACCAATATGTCCTGAAAATTTCGTGACGATTGAATAGCTCTGTCAAAAGTTATCGCAATTTAAAAATATCCAAATTTTTGCGTTGTCTTTTTAGGCACGTAGCGCACACATGGGGCTATAAAATTCCAAAATATTATCCGATTCGCAGTTAAAACACGTTCAAAATTTATTTCGTCAACTTAATTTTTGCGAAAATTATTTGTGTACGGAATAATAGGTATATGAAAAATATCACTAAAATGGCCACCGGCGCCAAAGGGTTAAAAATAATTGACATTTAGTGAAACCTGGACCTATTCTGCATACGCACCAATGTATCCTGAAAGTTTCAGCTCAATCGGACGGCGCGTTCTCGAGAAATATTCACTGCATTTTTTTGATGATATATATATATATATATATATATATATATATATATATATATATATATATATATATATATATATGGAAATATGAATTTTTGGCCGAATCAATTTTAATACTAATGTTCTTTGAATATTAGTAATAAATAATTCAACCGCATTTTACATTACATTCCTACATAAAACCAAGTAATTACCATCAAAACAAACCAGGCCACGCTGTGCTCAAGTAAACAACGTAATTAGAAAATTCCCCAAATTCTCGAATATCTCACTTAAATATCTTTTTCTATTCATATGCGCATAGCAATCAACATATGTAATTTCATACGTAGCAATTAATTTAAAATTCATCTAATTTTCGTAGTTTTGCGTGCAGTCCAGTTTTTATTCATACATCCGACATTGGCGTGTGTATAAAATTAGCCAAAAAGTACACAAATTCAGTTTGCGATCGGCATCAAACGTGGGCAGTCATACTCAAATCGAAAATCACTATAACCTCATCGAGCGAAAGGACAAACAACATTGGTTGACTTGTGTCCAGTTGCGATGATTTCATGCATAACTCACCAGCGCAGTGTTTAATTTGCTTCGAAACAACAAACAAACTCGAAAGCGAAGCGATGAAAAGCGCCTGTTTTAATATTACATGCATCTAAATTACGGGTCCTGGCTATGAATTCTAGATTTAGATAATCAAAATCAATATTATTGTTTTTCGACGTATCTTTCACATAGCTCAGGGAATAACTGCTAATTTACATACTTACATAAATACATACGTGTTAGAGTACGCGTCCATAAAAATGTTAATATTGTGCGAAGCAACGGTAGACATATGGCGAGCCACCGGCCCATAAATTCGTTTTATCGCCTGACGAACGAATTGTTAATTGAAATCGATTGCTTCGGTAGCAGATTCAAAAGATACAGCTAATTGTTGGTTTTTGGGGGTCAAATTGTCGATTGTTCGTGCTAGTAATCGATGTTTAGGTGGTTTATGGACTTGGACAAACAAAAACCTTTGTCTCTTTGAATGTAATCGGATGGACTTTGATTTGCTGTGTTGTTTCCAAACAGTTGTAATGTTGTTTTTTTTCACAGAACAATTCGAACCGATTGATTATTTGATCTCGGATTTGATTTATGTACTTTTCACCTTTTTTTATAGTGTTTGCAAACCGATCAGATAGCATGCTATTTTCGGATGCTGGTGCGAAAATTTGAAATGAACAGTATATGTGCTTGGTTTTGTTTAATTTGACCGATTGGTGAAAAAAAATGAAATAGACGAGCAAAATGAACAAGAAAGTAAAAGTTTGACCTTGGAGGCTAGAATCAAAGTCAATATCTGTGGGATCGTAGGTGAGTCTTACGTGTTCAGGCTTGAAATATTCAATACAATTATATATGTAACATCGTCCATCAATCGTCTGAAGGCTTTTGGTTGATGACAGTAGACTTCTCGATTTTCGACTCGAATCTGCAAAAGACTATGTACATCGCCACTCGCCTGCACACCACTGCGTTCACCTGTACGCAGAATTAAATTTATCTATAGCTGGGCTAGCAGATCGATGTTTGCCCTTCTTTCTGGAACTAGAACGACCCATGTCTGGCTGTCTAACAGCCACACGTACTCAAACATGCTTCCTCTGTATCCACCTTTCCACGCGGTTATGGGCCGAATTATGTACATTTGGGTCTATTGACACGTAAATGGTATCTGAGTTTTTCCTTCTACTAAACATTCTTTTTTCCTAATGAGTTTTTTCATTTGCGCCATCGAGCGAATTGATGGGTCGATCTGGGAAATAGCTGAACCAATCAACATAAACAGACCGAATCGAACAGATATTTTTCCGATTAGTATGAGTTCAGATGAATGTACAGTAGTCATTCATTGATTACTGATAAATGTTTATGCACTTGTTGATTTAGAACAAATGAAATGGGTTTTTTATAACTTGTATATATGAACTTGGAAGAAATTATTTTCCAAGCCAAAGTGTGGAATGTGGAAATGGTTTTGACCTTGAAAATCGGTTTTAATGGTCCATGAAGAAGTTTAGGTTATATAATTTTAGATTTTGTTTTGTTCCGCCAATAAACATGATTGGTATTGTGTTTTCTATATCTACCTTGTATATGAATACAGGTATGGCAGTTGTTCAAAATGGCAAATACTATGACGAATTGTGAAACAAGGGTGACCTTGAAATGTCCTGCAGAAAATTCGATGAGGGGAGGTTTGTATTTAATGTATTGCAAAGGAAAGTCAAGCAGAATACCAAAATGCAGTTGCAGTCCTTTACCATTCAATGGGTTTTACATCTACCCTTAACATGCGTAACATCGGTCTCCTTTTTCTGACAATAGAGAGTGCTTGTGTTTTATCGATATTAATTTTTATTTTGGACATCTTGAAATATTTTAGAAAAGCACTTATGGAACGTTGAAGAATTGACGTGCTATTCAGTGTCTGTTTTGAGGAATAAAAGATACAAGTGGAAGATGTCTGCGGTGTACAAATTTTACATAATTTGCAAGAGATGTTAACGTTAGGGGAGCTCTCTTCTGATCAGCAGCTAGAACTTTTTCAAATTGAAGATCGGACACCTGTGACAGAGATGTGCGCTGGAACACCATGTTCTGCACCAAAATTGCCAACACTGACTACTAGCTTGACGATCGAACTACGTAAATTCGAGTTTAATTATAAATACGACTATCTGCGACAGTGGCGGCTCGTGGTTTTGAGACTTAGGGAAGCACAAGCAAAATATATAAGCATATAATATAGATAAGCATACTTATGAAGCGCGTAGTAAACTTTACATATGATTTTTTTTAAATATCGTGTAAAAAATCAATTAGGTATTCCAATGCTGACCATATTTGCATTAAAAGCTAGTGATAAGCATAGCTTATTTCAGTGATATTAATAAATGGTGAAAGTTTTTCAAAAGCTCAAAGTAGAGGATATAAGGCATCTTTTAGCAAATTAAATTAGAGAGCCAATGCCACAATAAAAACTAATTCCTCATATAATTTGCAATAAAAGTGCCTAATATAGTTACCTTTTGCAAACAGTTGACTGAGCAAAATTAGTGGTCTTGGTTGCCAAGACTTAATAAGATCCTCAGTGAAAAAGACTACCGCCGTAAGTACTCTATTGCACAATCACATCAACATTCCACATTACAATCCATATTAAACGGGTAAATATTAACTTTTCGAAACAGAATCTATTCAATACGCTCTCACTTTAACGAGCTTTATTTTACTTCAAAACCTATTATTTCCATTTTAAACCGACCGCATTAATACTGACAATACAAAAAAATCAAGTCCAAAGAATTCTAACAGGTGCGTTTTTTTGCGAAGAAGACGTAAAAAGTCGCACCTAATGTGAACTATAAATCCTAAAGCAAGCACTCCAGAAATTTAACATAGAAATAACGTCAACATAAGCTTCCAAAGTAATCAAGTGGTCATATCACCCAAAGCACCTGAATCGACAAACTCATTTTGCGAAAGTAAACTCAAAGCAGATACAAAAAAACGATCTGCAGAAAATTACACTCGAAACAATTTAACTCCTACAACTTGTACCGTACATACACCATGCGAACAAAACATAAAAGGCATCAAATCAGAAGGGGAACAACTCGTAAGAAAAGGAGCAGAAGAGAATCTACAAATTCTGTAACGTGGACCATGACGGTAAACAGAAACATAACAGAGACGCGGATGACTTTTCAGCATCAACATAGGCATCCAAAGCTATAATATCAAGTGGTCACTTCACCAAAGCACCAAAACCGAAAAACTACGTCTTTTGGCAAAGCAAACCCAAAGCAGACACAAAAAACCGATCTGGGGAAAATTGCACACGAAAAAATGTGACTCCTACTATTCTATTCCCCACATGAACATCACAATAGCTTGCACCGTACATGTGTGCATGTGAACAAAGCAGAAAATGCATCAATTCCTAAGGGGAACGGCTCTTAAGAAGAGGATCAGAAGAGAATCTACAGAATCATGAGGGTAAACAGTAAAATAACAGGAGACGCGGATAACTTTGCAGCGTATTAAATTCATTAATTAACAAAGATTTTCGGGTCGTTCAGCGGGTGCATCGGACAAGGGTTTTTTGAATTTCTCTATCCACCAAGACGCTGTGAACTGAGCCAGCATCCGCAATACTATTTGAGTACACTGATTGTAAAAATTTTGCGGGCATCATTTAGGCAAAGCGTCTAAGTAGATATATGCGAAAAACACGAGTTTCAGCATTGAAACAAGATCACTTCAGTGTTTTGTATAGTATATCTCAATGAACTGTATGTTTTGAATTGAATGGTATGCAGTAAAACGTTGGAGTTTTCGTTGCGTCGCACAATGGTCAAAAATCCCAAAAAGCTGGTCATAATGCAAAAAAAAAATTTTTTTTAGGACACATTTTAAGATGTAAATGAGTGCAGTGGTAGTCCTGGCATCGTTCTAGATCGATAGCGGAAGGCAGGTATTCCTCTAAACTTGTTTTTTCCTTTCTCCTTTACAGATGCTAAACGCATCGAAACGTGCCTAGATCGCGACTGAAAAAAAAAACAGTTTTTCGAAAGTGTATTGTTCTTTAATAAAGTGACCAATTCCAATGAAACAAAATGGATTGTTCTCGTGAATGTAAGTACTTTCAAGAATATTATAACATAAATAAATATGACAAAGGTAAAGTTTGTAAATAATTGATCAATTCACTGCAGTTTTTTTATCTTCATGTTATTTCACGCTGATAAAAAAAGAGTTTAAAAAAATATCTTGCTAGATCGGGCCCTGTATTGAATTACGGATGAAAAACTATATGCTCACTTATAACATATCTGAAAATTAGCTGCCGAAAGTTGCCGGTTTGACTTTGAGCCATTATTTCATATGTAATGTTCAGATGCGCTCTGAAACGCTCCTTGTACAGTGCACGTTATTAATACTGCAACAAACTGGTTTTCGGCAGCAATTAGGATTGTTAGTAGATGTCCCAAAACCAGGATATGGAAGTTCTAATGACGGAAATACAGTGCGCCGTTTCTTTGCCAATTCTCGAGTCTCAGCGTCCATTACGGGAATAGACCAAAATTTGATTGACAGGTTCCATGCCATACTTCAGGTCATTTTGTGTGGCTTTGATATAAACATAGTAAAATTTGAAGAGTATGCTGTGTCAACTGCGCGAAGATTCATTGAACTGTATCCATGGTACTACATGCCGACTAGTATACATAAAATTTTAATACATGGGTCACAAATTATAGAGTCGTCCCTGTTGCCCATAGGACAAATGTCTGAAGAGGACCAAGAATCTTGCAACAAATTTATTAAAAAGTTCTGACAAGATTTTACCCGAAAATGTAGCAGGACTAAAACTATGGAAGACGTTTCTGCAGATTGCAGTTACATCCGATGTTCTCATGTTTTCTGCAGTTACATCCGATGTTCTCATTTCAAGCCTGCGAAAACTGCCTACGAAAAAATGAGATCGTTGTTACCTGAAGCGATAGAGCTATTGAAAGAACCTTCAATTAAAAAAGCTGATATTCCAGCTTCATCTACAGACGAAGTAGATTGCAGTGACACTGAGTCTGACATTGATTGAATTATAATTTTTGCTAAGAAAGGAAATGTGTGTTTAATTAATTTATGTGTTTTGATGAATAAATGGATTTTGATATTTATAATATAAGTTTTGTGATTTAAATCGTACACTACCTCTACATCGACATATACGATTCCTCGAAAACCCCTGGCTACAATTTGAAGATTTAATCAGTTAAAGTTTTCCGAAAGTCGTCCGCCATTTTGTTTCTGACAAGTTTAATACCAAATTCGTAATTAGCGACCTCGAAAGCCCCCGTATACAATTTGAAGAGTGAATCTGTTGTAGATTTCCAAAAGTTGTTCACCATTTTGAATACGCCATTTTGCTTTCGGCAAATTCAATGTCAAATTTTTCATCAGCGACCTCGAAAATCCCGGTATCCAATTTTAAGAGTAAATCTGTTCTAATTTTCTGAAAGTCGTTCGCCATTTCGAATTCGCCATTTTGTTTTCGGCCAATTCAATATCGAATTCGTAATCAGCGACCTCGAAAACCCCTGAGTGTCAAGTTTTAGATAAATTAGACAACATTATCGAATTTTGGCCAGCTTTTTGGGATTTTTGACCACTGTGCGTCGCTGTAAATTTAACGTGGAAGCTCTGTAGTTGGACTGTTATAAAATAAAACCATTTGATTCATAGTAGCGATGGAGTTTTGACTTTTGTAAGAAAATAAATGTTATTACATTGATTGTTAAATATTGATTGTAAATCTTTTGATTGTTACATATTGATTATTTAATCAATTTTGTGGTTTAGCAAGGGAAGCACTGCTTTTTTTGCGTACATCGACGAGCCGCCCCTGATCTGCGAATTGACATCTAGGTTGGTGAGAGCATTCACAACCGACGAAGGGTACGGCCAAGACGGAGCGACGAGAGCGTCGAGTCGAGCATAGCGTCGAGTCAAGCATGGAACAGCTCATTAAATTGCGTTCATTTAGACGCGACGAGACGCAAAACTGTAAACGAAATTTTACAGTGGCAGCCAAAATAATGAGTTCTTCAGTGTCGGATGAAGAGTTTTTCTCACCACAATACACCAACATGAAATCAATAGACTGCTGATATATAGAAGTCAATAGATTTTTCTAATCACTGGTAAAAATCTAATTGACTGTGTGCAATTCTGCACCGTTCAATCATAAAAAATGTACCCACATTTTCGAATTACCCAAGAAAAACCCATTAACGCAATTCGTCTACCTACTGTATGTCATCAAAACACATTTTGCAACAACAACATACATTACCGCTGCGAGCAGTCGAGCAACGAAATCGATTCGAATCGATGTCGTCGCTACTATCAAATTTTCACTCTTTGATCGCTGCTTCGACATTTGAAAGTATATGACCGATTTCGGCGCGTTGCTTGACTCGACGCTCGCGTCGCCCCGTCTTGTCCGTAACCTAAGGAAGCGCTTCAGTGCGACCAATGAGTATTTCTTGTAGAGCCGGCGCCAAACGATGCGGTGAAAGTTTGATTCTAAAGCCGGAATTACATGCTCACCGAGTAATGCCAAATGAAGACAAGGTGAGTGTGTAAACGGTCTCCTTGTCTAGTCTCGGCTGTGTTTTTCATGGCAAGCACGCGTGTGTAAATGGTTTGCTCGTCGGCTCTTGTTTGTTTTACGAAGGGATAATGATCCTTTTACTGCTGTGCCTGAGTGTTTATGACCGTCTCGTCCGAGTTCGAAGCCGCTGAAAGCGAAGTCGGTTTTATGCATCAAGTCAAAGGGATTCGAGAGGGTAGCATGTGCTCATTTAAATTTTCGAATTTTTCGCCGGGACTTCAAACATGTGTTTGCGTGTCCCAGATTGAAATAACTCAACGCACACCAGGCAGTTGCAATAGCCACAGCCCGTACCTCAGTCATCGTTCACTGAACTGAACAAAACAGCTCACAACTGTCGAAAGATGCAAAGTGCAATATCCTAAGTAAACAATTCACCCTATGAAAGGTGCATGGTGTATGGTCCGTGTTGTACGGTGCAATATCCTAAGTAAACAATACACCCTATGTCTTGTTGAGTCTCGTCCAATGTCTTGTTGAGTCTTGTTTACTCTTGTACCCGAGACGCTCGTTCCAATGTATAAATCGGGCATAACGTTTGCTTCCAACGTTTGAGTCAAATATTAAAAGACCGCCAATAGACGCCTAAAAGGCGCCAAAGTTGGACGCTGAGCAATGGGCACTGGTAGCTGGCGCATCGGCCACACGATGCGTCCAACCATCAAGTACCCAACGTTGGAGGGTATTAGTAGCATCGTTTGGCGCCGGCTTAAGGCACTGGTTATATAATACCACACAACTCACTCTAAGATCTTCAGTAGAAACGAGCTCAGACAAATCGAAATACAAGCCTTTGGTCTGGCGTGCGATGCCTTCCCTTTGCTAAGGATGACTGCTACTCTCGTTTACTGTCAACTGATAGGAAAAGCATATCTTCGTCAACGCAGTTATTTTGGTTAAATTTTTTCGTTATTTAAATCATTGCCTCCAAGACAGCAACTGAAGCAAATTTCACTAACAGATTTAGCACTGCTACCATGTAAAACAATCTGCCCAATATTTGATGAAGCAAATCCCCAAAGAAAGTAAAGTAATTCGCCTTCTTTAACTAACTTCAACCTAACTTCCTCAATCTATTCCTCAATCAATTCACATTTATCATTTAGTTACCATTCGAAGCAACTCAATTACAGCCTGATTGCCATTAAATGAAGTAAACTTCGTGTTTTAATTATCTTCGACTTTTGCCTGTTGATTTTCATTCACTCCGCTACAGTCCCTTCTGTCCATAATTTTTGAAAATATCGAAAGTCATTAAATGTTTGACTAAGTTCTATTCGTATTGTGAATCGGACTTACTTTTCACTTTCCGAAGACTGAAGAAAATGAAAGAAATCATTGAGACATCAAAAACTAAAGAGACTACCTAAAATTCAAAGTTCAAGGCATCGAATGGGTTTTGACTAGAAGAAATGACTCAAGTCACTGCCTATTGCTATCGCAAAGTACCATCGTAAAATTTTATTTTATGGTTTGTTGTCAGCGACGGGTTCGCATCGGGTTCGGATCGATGAATAAGCTGGAAAATATTTTCGAGGCTAGGAATGTTGGCCTAACGTTCAAATCAACGTCGCAAAGCCTAGTATTTAATGGCTGCTGTCACATAAGACGTACAGTGTCATCTACTTCCTGGAAATGGGAAAAAAATAAAAACCATTCTCGCGGAAATAGGTCGAAAGAAAAATCGCCTCATGTTTCTTCATGCAGGACTCGAATCATGACTTTTTTTATTACACGAGTGACAAGCCAAAATCCTTTCAGTGCCAGGAAATCCTTCATTGTGGTTTTTTTGCTTTCAGTCAAAGCCAAATCAAGACACACTATTTCAAACCCATCACGTCATCGGACTATCTTTTGACGGTTAGACCACCAGCAAGTAAGCTTCACTGATTGTCAGTTTAAGCCAACAACAGTAAAGTGGATAATAGGATTACACATTGTGAACATCATGACTGGTCACAAGCGACAATCGAGATAAAATGATGGCAATCCTCTAGGATGGGGTTTGATTCAGTGACGAGGTTTTAAAGAAGCTTTGATGAAGGGACAACTTGTTGAAAGCTAATGTCTTCGGAAAGAGAATATTTCAGTGATATGATTCGAGTTTTTACAGAATAGAATTTTAAAAGTTTGTAAATGCAAGAAACAGTGTCCAGGAAAACAATTATAGCTTTACATCTCAAAAACTTCTGAAACCCGCTTACACTTTAATATTAATTAAAAAATGACTCGTCACATAAAATGCTGCAACCACTGCAGATGATGAATTTTATTTTTATAACATAATTTACGGTTGATCCGGCGCAGAGGCAGTTTTTTTTCGCACTTCGTAATCTATCATTGTCGTTTGATGTCGAAACTTTTTTTTTTTGAAAAAATGTCAATCACGGGTGAACATTTTGAACGGAAATTTTCGATTGGATTATACTGATACGGTATTTTATCAAGATCTCTTTAGAAATTTCGGCAAGTCTTGGAAGAGTTTTTTCCTCAGAAAATATATGAAATTTTAGGATCAGAGGCAGAATATTATGCGATACTGTTCCTGTTCGCACCAAAGAGGAGTATAAGCTTAAATGCGCAGATAATATTGATGCAAGTCACAAAGAAACGTCTATTGGAATGAATAAAATTGAATGAATCAAATATGTTTTGCAGGGGCTCAAGCAATGAATTCGCTTCATCGTCTAAATGTACAATTAATTTTACGTCGCAATTATGGTGTTCTTTAAGTTATATTATGTATCTAAAGGCCTAATTTAGTGCAAAAAGTTTTCATGAAATTGATAAAACTACTTAATTTATTCAATTAACTTATGTATTCATTTTCGTCTGACCGATGAACAACAAATTCAAATGTTTTCAAGTTTTCGAACTATTCAAATGTTTTTCATTTTTCTCGATTTCTACTTTGTGATGAAAAAATTTCCTAGATTTCCTTCAATTTCTTGATTTTTTCCTCAAATCAATAGATTTGACCGCATTTCGCTAGACCCAAGGCAAATGATCGCCATCACAAAACACACAATCCCAATATTCAAGGCTCTAGACATGTATACAAACAATTAACTAACAAAGCACTTGAAAAACTTCCCCAATAAGGTCTAGAATAAACATTCATAAAATCGACGCCCAGTTTACTATTAAAACGCGAAACAAATGCATTTCCTTGAACTTCTACAATACTCCCGCATTTGTACACAATTTGATGATTATACATTATTCACACGAATTTATCGGATATCTCTCCACAGCACTGCTCCCATTTCAACTTGTCCGAGTACGTCAAACGTTCCGAAACAAAATCTTTAGGTTTACAATGAATTCACCGGGTAGTTTTTCAAAAAGCGGAAAATTATAATCCTTTCTAAATTTAGCATGCAGAGATTTTAGTGTTTTCTTTCTTGTGGCGTCGTCAGAAACAATAACATGTCGAAATGATATTCCACACGCTCGACCCCACACTGGGCGGCAAATTGACGGGAGAGTTAGAAGGGGAAAATGAAGCATAAAATTCAAATATCCTTGTTGATTTAGTGCGAAGAAATTAAAGAGTGAATGTACACAAATAATTAAATGAAGTTATTTGCAAACTATATTCTGATTTATTGAAACAACTGGGGAAATGAAATAAATACATATATTTGCATTTCTGTCTGAATACTAATTTTCTCTCGTAAATTTGATTTTGATGGAATTCAGATGACTTTCGTGGGGGCGTAATGCTTTAGAGATGATTGGGAAGAAGAAATATTTGTGAGTAAAATACATTATTTTTTGAAATAATGAGATGCAGCTAATGTAAATTAAGAAAATATAGATTATCTGAGTTGAATGTGGGTAATACTCAACAGCTCTTTATCAAATTGTTGTGGAACTGATGTTAAACTGCAAAATAAGGTGATAATGGGAAAAGGTGATAAAGGAAATCCTTCATTGTGGTTTTTTTGCTTTCAGTCAAAGCCAAATCAAGACACACTATTTCAAACCCATCACGTCATCGGACTATCTTTTGACGGTTAGACCACCAGCAAGTAAGCTTCACTGATTGTCAGTTTAAGCCAACAACAGTAAAGTGGATAATAGGATTACACATTGTGAACATCATGACTGGTCACAAGCGACAATCGAGATAAAATGATGGCAATCCTCTAGGATGGGGTTTGATTCAGTGACGAGGTTTTAAAGAAGCTTTGATGAAGGGACAACTTGTTGAAAGCTAATGTCTTCGGAAAGAGAATATTTCAGTGATATGATTCGAGTTTTTACAGAATAGAATTTTAAAAGTTTGTAAATGCAAGAAACAGTGTCCAGGAAAACAATTATAGCTTTACATCTCAAAAACTTCTGAAACCCGCTTACACTTTAATATTAATTAAAAAATGACTCGTCACATAAAATGCTGCAACCACTGCAGATGATGAATTTTATTTTTATAACATAATTTACGGTTGATCCGGCGCAGAGGCAGTTTTTTTTCGCACTTCGTAATCTATCATTGTCGTTTGATGTCGAAACTTTTTTTTTTTGAAAAAATGTCAATCACGGGTGAACATTTTGAACGGAAATTTTCGATTGGATTATACTGATACGGTATTTTATCAAGATCTCTTTAGAAATTTCGGCAAGTCTTGGAAGAGTTTTTTCCTCAGAAAATATATGAAATTTTAGGATCAGAGGCAGAATATTATGCGATACTGTTCCTGTTCGCACCAAAGAGGAGTATAAGCTTAAATGCGCAGATAATATTGATGCAAGTCACAAAGAAACGTCTATTGGAATGAATAAAATTGAATGAATCAAATATGTTTTGCAGGGGCTCAAGCAATGAATTCGCTTCATCGTCTAAATGTACAATTAATTTTACGTCGCAATTATGGTGTTCTTTAAGTTATATTATGTATCTAAAGGCCTAATTTAGTGCAAAAAGTTTTCATGAAATTGATAAAACTACTTAATTTATTCAATTAACTTATGTATTCATTTTCGTCTGACCGATGAACAACAAATTCAAATGTTTTCAAGTTTTCGAACTATTCAAATGTTTTTCATTTTTCTCGATTTCTACTTTGTGATGAAAAAATTTCCTAGATTTCCTTCAATTTCTTGATTTTTTCCTCAAATCAATAGATTTGACCGCATTTCGCTAGACCCAAGGCAAATGATCGCCATCACAAAACACACAATCCCAATATTCAAGGCTCTAGACATGTATACAAACAATTAACTAACAAAGCACTTGAAAAACTTCCCCAATAAGGTCTAGAATAAACATTCATAAAATCGACGCCCAGTTTACTATTAAAACGCGAAACAAATGCATTTCCTTGAACTTCTACAATACTCCCGCATTTGTACACAATTTGATGATTATACATTATTCACACGAATTTATCGGATATCTCTCCACAGCACTGCTCCCATTTCAACTTGTCCGAGTACGTCAAACGTTCCGAAACAAAATCTTTAGGTTTACAATGAATTCACCGGGTAGTTTTTCAAAAAGCGGAAAATTATAATCCTTTCTAAATTTAGCATGCAGAGATTTTAGTGTTTTCTTTCTTGTGGCGTCGTCAGAAACAATAACATGTCGAAATGATATTCCACACGCTCGACCCCACACTGGGCGGCAAATTGACGGGAGAGTTAGAAGGGGAAAATGAAGCATAAAATTCAAATATCCTTGTTGATTTAGTGCGAAGAAATTAAAGAGTGAATGTACACAAATAATTAAATGAAGTTATTTGCAAACTATATTCTGATTTATTGAAACAACTGGGGAAATGAAATAAATACATATATTTGCATTTCTGTCTGAATACTAATTTTCTCTCGTAAATTTGATTTTGATGGAATTCAGATGACTTTCGTGGGGGCGTAATGCTTTAGAGATGATTGGGAAGAAGAAATATTTGTGAGTAAAATACATTATTTTTTGAAATAATGAGATGCAGCTAATGTAAATTAAGAAAATATAGATTATCTGAGTTGAATGTGGGTAATACTCAACAGCTCTTTATCAAATTGTTGTGGAACTGATGTTAAACTGCAAAATAAGGTGATAATGGGTTTACGTGGATTTATTTAAATGGCCGTTAATGTTGTTAGTGCTATTATGTATTGTTTCATTCAGCTGATTGACCTCTAGTCAACCATGGTTTTGGCTCTAAAATAAAATTTATATATTTTGGATTCCTAGAAAAATATTTTTAAAAAATCTATCAGGTTTGAAAAAAATATGACATTTTGAGAAATCTACCCAGTTTTTATCTTTAAAAATTGATTTCTTCGTATTTACATGCCGAAGGCCGTATCGAATCGTAATTTATTCGTATTTTGGGTGTATTGTCTTTAATTGCCCACTTTTTACTTAAAAGGTATGACAGCTGTTGTTTTGGTTTGACAATTTATGGCTAATTTTTCAATATTTTAATTTTAACAGACGGCCTTATATTTTAACGAAAGTTACAATACAATATTCGTTTTTTACTGCTTTAGATTACCACTAATAACGTCTTTCCTTGTTAAGCTTTTTTATTACCTTTCTTTTCGACTCTGTTCTTTGCAATCAATTATATTTTTATCTATTAACTCGCGCTTTGTACCTATATTATTTAATACATAAAACAGATTTGTTAAGCTGGCCAATACCAAGTAAAATAGGATAAAGAACGAGTTAAAAGGATATTTGATTATTAGCATAAGATTCGAAAAGCAAGGCAATAAAAATTTAAACGAAAAAAAGATGGCATTAGTGGCAATCTAAAGCAATGAAAAAACAAATATTTTATAGTAATTTACAATAGAATCTAAGGTCACATGTTAAAAAGGTGTTAATTTATTATTTGTTGCTTTGTTCTAACATTCAATTATTTAAAATGATGTCTAGAAAGTGTATAAATTCGCCAGATATATTTTGTTTTGTGTGTAGAAATTCCGCACCACGCTTAAGTTCGAAGAAGTTTTCGTCAGGGATGTTGTAAGCATATACGTTTTTACTTTGCATTCAGTGTTGAAGGAAATTTAATAAAATCTTGAAGATCGAATTTTTTGTGTTTAAAATGTTCACGGCACTTTGCAATGCGTTTTGGCATGCCAGCTATATGGCGAAAACAGCAAAATCATGCAATATATTTAGTCAAAATGACTGGAAAGAATTCAAAGTCAAAACATCTTATGAAATACCCAAGCGTGTCATCTGTGAGCTTCAAAGCCAATTTCTTATGAAAATGATGTAATTCCTCCGCAACCCAAACGCCCACAATTTCTGAAGAACCGTAAACTTTTCGTGGTGGTCGTGGTTTAGAAAATAATTATGTTATTTTCACTATTATGTAATAATTACTTTTTGAAAAAAAAAATTCCCATGTACAATTGAGTGTTTTGCATATATATATATATATATATATATATATATATATATATATATATATATATATATATATATATATATATATATATATATATATATATATATATATATATATATATATATATATATATATATATATATATATATATATATATATATATATATATATATATATATATATATATATATATATATATATATATATATATATATATATATATATATATATATATATATATATATATATATATATATAGTATTGTTTTTCATATATGTAAGTATTTGCATACTACTAAGTATTTGCATACTACTATGATTCCAATTTGCTGAGATACACTATTGCCTGCACTATATTTGCTTTGTCATATAATATTTGAAACAACGATTATATTTGCTTATGGAAATCTAAGCCAAAATAGGTCGGCATTAAAATATACCATGCGAAATTACTTACTAATACTTTCATTTGATGCTGCAGACAATCGAAAATCAAATATACGTCTAGTGAATCTAATGTAGTTGGCTTTTCTCGAAAATAATAGCAAACAAGGTCTTTTGATTTATTTACAAAAAAATAACTGTTTGTAACTACTTATAACTCTACAGCTTGGAAAGACCCACACAAGATCCATGAGGTAAAGATCAACTAACAAGACAACTCATTACTTGTTCAAAGCAAACTTCTGTTAAACCTTGGTGTTAAACAATTTTTGATTAAAGTGCTCAACTCACATGATTTCATAGCTTCTTAGCTAATTTAAAAAAAATTGCCACTAAATTTATTTTTAATTCTTGATCGCATACATTTTGTATCGTTGGCAAAATGTCGCCCGTCGCAGTTGCTTCATTTTGGACGTTTGTTTGCAAATATAGTGCAAAAAATGTTCTACTCAATTATTTACTACTCAGTTTTATAAAAAATTTCAATTTATTTCCAGATTCAACCAAAAATATAAGAAGTTTTTTCGCTTTACGTCATCAAATTTTATGACATGATCAATATGAATAACTTCCGGACTAACAGACGGCTGAAACACGCGCGTAGTTCTTTACTACAATAAACTCTGTACATGCGATCCCAATGGTTTATCGACATACTAGCAAATTGTTTAAATACTAATAAATAATCAATGAAATTGTGAAACCAAAATTCATATAAATGTCTAGTACATCCAATTTGACAGATGAAATTATCAAACGATATTCGAAATATTTTTCGTTGAAAAAACATAAAATAGCTTCGAATATCGCTTAATTTTCTATTTCATTGATGAATCATGATTTCAAGATCAAATTAAGAATACCAAAATAAATATTTACGATTACAAAATTTTACAATCCCTTTTTCCTAGTCTTTCTTCAATTTAATGGTTCATTCTTCCGTTCAATATTAAAATATTTCAATCATTTATCAACGGATGAAGTCATAAATAAAAATCGAAAGTATATCAAACAAACACAAACTATTATCATAAGCAAATCATACACATGTGTATCTAAAACATAAAATCTTTACTGATTCATTTCTAACTGAATTACAGAAATTATTTATCTGTGATCAGTTTTCTTTTCCTGGAAAACAGCAGATGAGATTTAATGGAAATAATGTATTGATTTTCGCAGCTTAATATTCTCTGGAAATCACCTCGAAATTGAATAACTTTCTAAGCTTTTATTTTCGCAAAATTTTAATGCGTTTAAATTTAATCGGTCAAGCATACTTGCGAATAAGATATGCTCACTTGCTCTATACTGTGAAACGTACGCTTTAAATTGAACCGATAAGACATATTTTTTCTGTTGCTTTGGAGAGTCACAGTTTTCTTCTGTTTGAAGCTAGCAAAGGCTTCGAAGTGATGTTGGTTTAAAAAATAGTCCCTTGGATTACTGAAACTTTAAAAAGCTCTCGTTCAGTCTAACAAAAGTATACCCAAACGCGAATTTCAGCCACTATAAAGATGAAAATAAATTGTTTTGTGATTGTATAAAAAGGCTGAATATACTTAATATAATTTTAAAAAAACATTTCAGAGAATATGCCGGAAAATTTTGTCATTGATCTACACTATGCGTATTCTGTTTTCAGTAACTACTTTTATTGTACTATACGACTGCATTAGCAGCCAATGCCAGGATAGTTCTGAGAAAAATGATGTGCTTTTGCGACTCAGCACAGTAAGTATCGTTATCGCAAAACACAACAATCTATGTTCTTGCTAGCCCACACAATTCATTTTCGAAACAAATAAATGAAAATTAAGAAGTTTTGTAAAGAAGAAACTAAGTAGAAAAGAGATAAAATAAATCGGCTTCATTTCAAATCAGTTTTCCTTGAAATTATATACTTTGAAAATAAAGAAATGCACATTTTCTCCTTTTTCAGAGTTCCAAAGCATGCGATATATCAACCAGTTTTGTCCTTCTGGTCGAAAAACTCATCCTTAACCAAAATAGATACGGTGTCTTGATCACGCAACAATTCCTTCTAACTCTGGCCTCAAATGTTGCTAACCACGCTGAACGGGGTATCATATTCAATGGCTATCTCATAGCTGGTCCGATTGTCAATGGAAGCTGTGATCCACCATGTTCGATTCGAAGACCTCAGGACATTTACGTAGACAGCGGATTTTTTCGTCCCGGAGCTTATATTGACAATATAGCAGTCATCAAAGCCAATAAACCATTCATTTTTACGGATGTAATAACCCCTGCGCAGATAGCTCCCCAGTTTCCGACTGTCAGAGAAAAAGTCAAAGTATACTTCTACGAAAAAAATAGAGGACAAATAGTTGATGCTACAGTTTTACCCTACGAACATTGTTCGACGGTAACGGCCCCGACTACGGTTCAGTGCATTTCAACGAACAAAGGTGAATATGGGGCACCGGTATTCGCAAGAAAAAAACTTATTGGATTGATTAATCGTGTGCCACCGTATCATGATGCAGAAGCTATTGTGACTAGTGTTTCACATTACTATGGTGATATTGTTAAATATATGAATAACGCTGTACTGCCATGGCATGGCAAGTGATATGTTGTTTTGATCTTATGTGGAAAATACTCGCCTCAGTTATTTTTGACTTTCCAATAGCTCTAAAAACAAAAAGTTTTCGATTCTAAGAAAGATCAATAGGCAGAAATTAGAAAGAAGCAGAGGAAGAAGAGAAGAAGTTGTGGTCCAAAACAGACTCAAAGCGTTAATTTTACTAAAGATATGTTATGTATGAAGCCATTATTGGGCATTTATCTACAGATATAGCTGCTATGAGTGTCTCTGAAAATTTCGTATTTTTTTGTTTTCGAAGCTTTTTGATGAACTCAGAGCAAGACAAATATGACTCTTCAAAACACCCCAATTGAGATTTTTTTAAATCTCTTTTATGACCTAAACAGAGTCTTAGCTTTAATATCTCAAAGAACTTACAAAAAATGGACGATAGTTAAGAGCATTCAAAGACTATACATAATGAACTCGCATAACAAAAGCACATTGACGCCGAATCAATGCAGTTGAATAACCATCTCTTTCAAACGCTCGGCAAAAAAGAAACCAACTCAAAACAAAGAAACATTTCTAGCAAGCGAAAGAGGAAGCACGTGCCCACCTAATCCTCATTTATGACACCTTCCAATTTGAGTGCGCACAATTATGAATTAGGAGAGACGAAGCCTAGCTATTAAACGCTTTGATGCTATCAATCATAGAGCGAACAGTTGACTTCAAAAAATCTAGAGCTGACTGCATACACTGCCTTTTTTTCCTCATCATTAAAAGCAAAGAGTTGCACTATTAAATCCAAAGCAAGTGTTGAGGCACAAAAAAATGGTAAAGATGTGGCTCCTGAGATCTGATGAAAAACTGTACAGCATCAAGACTATACGCCATGTGGAAGTAAAGAAACCACGTGAGATAGTAGAAATGGAGTGGCCATGGTCATAAGACTTACATTGAAGGGGTTGGTAGTACATTTTCATCTCTTGTCAAATCCAAGCATTTCCCCTCAATTTTCTGTTGATTTTCAACCTGACAAGTACGTTGAAACACGTGATTTAGGCAGTAGTTTTGTATTCGCAATGCTAAAAGTGAATTTTGTGTGGATGAAATCTGGCACTCGTTCATTTATTCGGACGTCCAAACTCGATGTTTGTAATGCGATGAGCTCTAATACTTCCAGTTATGTAATAAACTTCACGCAGAATATCCGAAATGCGTTAACTGCATGAGCGAACAACCTACTAGCAATGGAGCCTGTCAGAAAACCCAAAGAATCTCAGAGAGGCATTTGCTCAAGTGGCGAACGGAAGCTCCGGCGCAAAGTTCACCAACGAACCAATAATTTAATCAGTTGCTAGACCCAGATCTGAAACTGCTACTTGCATTCTTCCCAAACCAAGAGCATGTGCACCTGTTCCGAACTTGACGACATGGTGAAAAACACTGCGCTCAAAAATGATTCGCACACATTGAATTTCCATTTCCGTTTGAAATGCCGAGGAAAAAGGTAGGAGTCACATGGATCTAGATCTCGCAAAAAGGGTGCATATTCAAGCAGCTCGAATCCTGTTTCTTGAATTGCAGCCATCGCAACTGCAGCCTTGTGAACCGGTGCGTTGACTTGAGAAACAGCACTCCGGCTCGCAGTTTGCCGCGTCGTTTTTCCTCAATAGGCTTCCGCAATCTTCTTATTTGTTCTGCGTAGTGAGAGCCTGATATAGTAGCTTCCTTTTCCAAATATTCCACCATAGTAGTTCCTTCAGCGTCCCAAAAAACTAATGCATAACCTTCCCTGCCGATCTCGACACCTTAAATTTTTTCGGCATCGGTGAAGAGGGTCGCTTCAGATGTTCTTCAGAGCTTAAACTCCTTGGCCCAGCGTGCAACGGTGGAATATGGAGGAGCAAAGTCCCCTGGTGTTTCCACCAGGTCACTGTTTATGTCTTTGGTAGATATTTTCTTCAAACACAGGTATTTAGTGACAGCTCTAATTTCGTTTTCGTCCCTTTTAATGTTCTCTCTTCGACTATTCGTATTCAAATGAATGTACCTCCTTTAAATCGTCGCCTATTTATAAGTTTTTTTTATGCTGACTTAATGGGTGTATGAGGTTGTAAAAAAATATTGTTTTTTAATTTTATGCAAACTGGAAATAGCCGATTATCAACCGATCAACCCTTATATTAATAAGTAAATTCGAAGTAACACTCAAGCACTTCACACGTTTCATTTCTCAAACGAAATAAAGCATAGGACAGGCAGCTAAGGACCTGTTAAATGCTGAATTTCTGAAAGAACAAATAAAAAGTATCACGCTCCTTAGGATGTGCATTTTTTGGTGTCCAACTTTAGCAACCAGTCTGCAACAGTTAATATCATCAGCTATTGCTGGACATTTCCTAGATTGTTAGGGATATTATAAATACCGCTACAGTGCCACGGTGATTATTACTTCTGTACAAGTACATACTGTTGTGAATACTTACAAATAGTGTTGCCAATTGACAGCACTGTGGCAATATGGCTGCCAATCACTGCGTTTATACTTCAAAATTTTCTTTATGGTATGCATGTTATCCTCTTGTGGTGCTGTAAATTCAAGTAAAGTCAAGTAGAATTCAAGTAAATTCAAGTGTTAAGTTGAAACCAAAAAAAAGGGAAAATCGAACCGATTTCGGAAATTCAATCAAAGTTAGCAGTGAACTGAACTAAAGATGGTGAAGCGTTGCGGCATCCAATAAAAAATTGAAGAAAAATATATTGTGATTGTGATTTGAGGCCTAAAGTCGAAGCCTGTGTGATCAAGAATATGTTCAGAACTGTTCTAAGACACAATTCATGGGTGACGGTGCTGAAATGCCGTTCAAGGGAGGAAAAACTACACTGAGTTGAAGATCTAAGAAAAATAATCAGAAAGAAATATTTGAAGTGTAAAATTTGATTGAAAAGTAAGTAAGTTAGTTGATTGAAAAGTAAATCTACCTGGAAAAAAATTAAAAGCAAGTTGAACTCGTACCTTTACATTTTGTGCAACACATTTTGTGGGGGCGATTTTATAATGAAGAATTATATAATAACTAACAAAGATTACACTATTAAATATTTCAACTACTATTAGTACAGGGTGTTATTTAAAGGTATACAACTTTGAAATGAAATAAAATGCGGATAAATTCTTTTGATTGCCATGAAATTCGTTTTACTGGAAAGATAATTCTCTGCTATTTTTATTTGAATATGATTTCGGGGATGTGAGTGCCACGACTGGCGCGAAGGAAGTCCAAACGAGAGATACAATTTTCGACTACTCTAACCAATAATTGGGGCCATTTCCCGCCAATATCGCTACAAATATTGTCTTCCAAATGGTCAAGCGTTTCAGATTTGTCGGCGTATCCCCACAAGAAATAGTCCAGCGGTGTTAAATCACAAGATCCTGCAAGCCAGTTTACAGGTCCAAAACGAGAAATTATGCGCTCATCAAATGCTTTTTTCAATAAGTCGATGGTTGCATGTCACGCCATCCTGTTGAAACCAAAAGTCCCCTGCATTACGGCAAGTCAATTCAAAGTCATTGATCATAGCTCTATAGCGGCCACCATTTACTGTAATGTTATTCCCAGCAACATTTTTGAAGATATATGGACGAATTATTCTTAAAGTACACCAAACAGTGACTTTCTTTAAATAAATATCCAATCATTTAACGCATTCTTGTCCTACCAACAGCTACAGCCACGTACACAATGCTCCAAAATGTATGTATCAACGTCATCCATGAGCTGTTTTTTACTCTGACAACATATTTATCGTCGTTCCACTTGAGAAAAAAAACATGACCACCTGCGAATCCTTTCGAATTGGTTTGACTTAAGAAACCAGAGACGTATCACTTGAAACAGCCAGCGATCTAGAAGAAGTCAATAGATTTTCTCACAGTCGCGATATTGCGTAGAAAAAAGACAGCTAAATAAAGGATGGGCACAGTTCTTATAAAACAATGAAATTACTCCTACGAACTACAGGTAACTCTAGTTTTGAATGTGAAGGAGACATCGCGATCGGCGAATTCAGATGAGGTGAATATTATGATGAAATGAATTAATCGACCTAAATTGCCTGCAGTACACAAAATCTATAATCTCTACCTAATACACATAACCGGTCTGACAACATAATACATCATAAATTCTGTTTTAGTTTGAGAAGTTAAACTTCCACTGCCAATGTTGCAGAACGAGTTATATTTTCTCAGCGCCAAAGAGCAAAAATGCCAATGAGAACAACACCCTTTCGGAAGAGTAATTTGACTTCAAATCTCTTCATAATATAGAGTTCCCGATAAAAAAAATGATTGTAGAGAATCCGAACTGGGCTGAACCGAAGAAAATGATTTTGCTTTTGGTGAAACCGAGATTCTTCACATTAACCAGCACATTCGCCTCATATTTAAACTGCACGTATTCCAACTTTCCTTTCAACTTATCTAACTGGTCGGATAATTTCTGCAGGGGAGCACTTTTTGTGCAAGAATACACAGCCGCATCTTCTCACAGCGGTCGATAGAAACAGGCGTCCCAAAAAATCGCCTTTGTTATACTATTATAGATCTTATACACATCAGACATCTTGGTAATGGCCATTATCGTGGAAGAGCTTGGACATTGCCAACGTATCTTGCAAGAAAATCACCAAAAATTTCAAAGCCACAAACTCGCTAAAAAGCAAATAGTCTGTCTCCATTTCACCCATACTATGAAAATTTACGAATAATCTGACATATTAGGTCTGTTCCCGTACTTTCAGTAACTGAATTTTATTGAATTTTCCTGAATCATGTGGTGGGGAATTTCATGAAAAGTACGGGAACGCTCTCATTGTATTTCCTGAAAATTGACAACCAAAAATGTTTAGTTTTCGGTTTTTGAAAGAGCAATAGTGATTATAAAGTCATCCTAAGCGGTGATAAATTATCGCCACAAAAATATTCCACCACAATAGCAACATTACGCAAAAAATATGTTGCTTGCCGCGCACATCTGAAAATATTTACTCTGTTTGACACTTTCAGTATTTTTCAGTAGCTCAGACCCTACTGAAATTTACTGAAAGAGGGGAAATTTTCAGTTTTCAGTAAAACGGAGTACGGGAACAGCTTCATTGCAATTAATCGCGATTAATCGCAATTAATCGTGGTACAGGAACAGACCTATTGTTTGGGGCGTAGAATGTCTTCTTTCGGATGCAGGAATATGGCGCGAAAATTTGAAATACGAAAAGACTTAGCGCAAATATGATTTATAAGTACAGTAATGTTACTATATCATATTATTGCAAAGCTCGAATATCTTCTGTGTCGAAATTCAATAACTGATATTCAGCATTACAGCATCAGCATTACATCATTGCTAAAACTCCAGTTTCAGTAATGATTGTAATGTAGAAGAGTAATGAAGAATTAAACTTAAGATCATTAATTGTATTAGGATAATTCATTTGGATATTACTTAGAAGTTAAAACTTTACTTCGATAGCAAGCAGCCTACCTCTTTCAAACTTACTACCTCTTTCGAACCAGGCTCGGGACCGGACTTCGGCGGAATTAAGGCATCGAATCCTGAAGTTGATGTTAAAACTTTTTTAAAATATGATTATCGACTTTAAATGCATATCGTCTTTTATCAAAACGATTTTCCACACTCTAATTAATTAAAATGTTTCCAAGGTGATTTCAAAGCCAGTACAAAAGTAAATTAAAATATATTTTATAAATTATTATATTTGTTTATAATATTAAGATTCGACACACCCATATCTATATTGCCACTCGAAATTCTCAAACAAATTTAATGTATCAAATTATTGAATCGTGAATCAATCATCTTCTACTTACGCCATTACCCGCCGACCATTAGGTCCAACTAGTGATGATTCTGCGCGCGTACGTCCGCATATGCGCCGAGGTAAACCACGCAGAGCGTATGTCGCACCCAAACATAACTTTCCGAACAGTGAGAAAAGTGGCATGCTCCTTAAGCAACGTTTTGCTCAATTGTTGCTATGAGCTGTCCGTACGTGAAGTGGTGATGAGATACGACTTGACATACGTTCGCTTATGCGCTGTATGGGCACTTACGTTCACTCCTGTTTGCGTATGTAAAAAGTGCCTTTTTTGCTCTAAAACCGGTCGGTTTTGACAGACGATTACAGTCGCAGACTCATCTTTAGTTAGGGCTATTCTTCGTTCAAAACGTTCAAAAACGTCGGATCGGTAGATCGATATAAAATATTTATTTAGAGCTGTTAATTATACTTCAAAAGCGTTGTTAATCATACATGGAAAGCTGAATTTTGATGTGAACCTTGGTACTGGCGTGCTGAACAAAATGTCAAATGTCCCCATCGATCCGAGTGCTGCGTTACTTTTTACACGGGGTCAAAGGTCACCAAAAGTGACCTTTCGTAAATATCCTTATAACGGTCACGTCTACAGAAAAATAATGTATGCCGAATTTGTAGCTTAGAAAATGTCCAACAAAAAAGATGTTATAACTTTTTATTGTAACCATCGATGGGGACTTGTGACATTTAGTTCAACCCGCCAGGACTAAGGTTCACACCGAAATTCAGCTTTGACCTAATTTTTCCGAGGTTTCGCCTTTTTTATATCGAATTTCCTCCAACACCTGCGTGTAGGTAAGAACTCATTCGCTTTTTAATACTCCCTTTGCTCGTATTTTCGTTTATTTTCATTCTTCTGTGCCCAAAATGCTAAGAAGCCATGATGAGCACCAATGTTGCTCTCTGTCCCATTTAAAAACACGTTTTCGAAATGTTAACGTAGCTTCTGTTATATGTATTATTTTTTTATTTATTTTTTCTTCTTTATGATACTTTTTATTCACTTATTTATGATTAATCTGTCCTATTTTGTAATTGAACAGTATAATACTAGATATAAAATATTGTAATGTATGATTTTTATAGTTGGGCTGTTTTATTAAATGGGATTTAAATAAATAAATAAAATATCGAAACCTTAAATTGAAATATTGAAATAAATATTATCTTCACACTATTAATGCATGGGAAAAAAGATAAGGCTTCAAGTGGAAAATATACCCACTTTCAAACCAAATGCTCACAGGTAATAAAATCGGGTAATATGTATGTATAAGAGAAAGGAATCTTTTGTTATCTATACCCTGCAATCATCTTGACCATAGGCAACGTAAGAAGCTGGAGAAAACGAAAAGGTTGACGCTGAAGGCGGGCAGGAAAATCTTTGTAGTGAATACTGCAAATGTTTGCCAGGAAACTGAATCCTAATTTGTCCATTCCAATTCAAAAACTGAAAGCCTTGGTTCAGTACGTTTAATCAGAGAGACTAGAAATCCTGGTGAATTTTGATATTATGGTAGCTCTCAGCAACTCCCAACAAATACAACATTACAGAAGGCAGAATCTTTAATTTTATAACTTTTACGAAGCTTGTGACGAAGAACACTTTCAAACTGCTAATTCAAGCCTGTATTTCAGAGACTCACATAGAAGACCTCCAAGAGGAAATTATTCAACCGTTATGTGTTGGATCAGAAAGTGGACGAAAGGTATCGAGGCTGTGCAAGGTTTTGAGAAAGAACTAATCAGGTAAACTGGACTCTCTAAGACCGAAAACGAGCCGAAAAGTTGAAATGCCGGAGAGGAGTCTCCACCAGCTTTACTTGAGACTGATGTGGTCTACTACTTTATTGGATCTTCGATACGATAGATCTCTCCGGTTATATTTATATCTTCTTCACTTGAGTGCTCCTAATCAAATTTAGCGGGAGATATGAAGTAATATTTTTGAGCACAAGTGACTGATAGTGTTCAAATGTCTGTGCAAGGGGACAATCTCAGTTCATTTTCACGGAAGGGTCGAAGACAGAAAATGGATCTGAAACTTGTGTTCATCGAATGGCAGGTGGGTTTTGTCTCCCAGAGAACCTGTTTCTATTTTCCGGCGAAAATCTTGATTATCTTGAGAGCTGCTTGCCGCGCAATTTATGCAAAATTGAAAAGAAAGCGTATCCTTTTTTACTATTGTAGTCTAGCTGAGCCACCGGCGTTAGGTATACTCCTGACTAAATTGAAAACTGCCCAAGATGGAGAGCAAGATTGAACTCTGCAACTAGGTTTTGCATATGGTAAAGAACAGTCGTTACCCATGAAAATATGGTAAAGACGCACGAAAAACTTAGTACCAGAACCTGATCATAAGACTATAGGATTTCTCATCAGTCAGATTTAAAAGAATTCTAGAGTCATGACTGCCATGCTAGCAGAACAAAGCCGTATGGGAGGACATACATATATACCGCATAGGTGTTGCATGGGATTATGTTAGCTTATCCTGCTTAGAACAGACGGATTTTTTGAAGCCTCTGTTGGGAACGTAGAGTGCACAAAGTCCTGAGGACAGAGATAGTTGAAAAAATCATACTTGCGCGGTTCGAGAAAATTTATTGACATATCAATCATGATTTAGATATGAATTCTCGAATGACAGCGAGTGCCAATTTTAAACTCGCATCAGGTGATTGCTAATCTGATAATCTGATCTTGCTCGAACTCGAACCGAGTGGTCGTTTTCGAGTTCTGGCGAACTCGTCTCGAAAACGATTTGCAATTATGAATCTCGATCGAGTTACAAATGATGAAGTACTAGAATGTTCGTGTACATTACTGCACGAATGATTTAAAATTTGACATATCTGACGTTAATTTGGAAGTCAGTGGACAATAAGTAGAATTTTTTGTGAAACCAATAAAATTTTTGTAGCTGATTCAGAGGGGGAGAAAAAAAAATATTAAATTAGCGTTCAAAGATGCAAACAGTAAAAAAATGTTAGAAGTTAGCCATAAACAAGTACTCCGAAAACCGCTGTATATCTGAAGAAAAACGACGAAATATCACTAAACGCCGCACATCTTTTGAAATTTTCTGCTCGCATACGGATTACGAACGCTGTGTCTTAAGAAAAACCTTTTATTTTAAGCTTGAAGAGCGCCAGAAGATTCGCGACAAAACCTTCGTAAATGCGAGAAACTAGGTTTTTTCACATGTCGACCGTTTTTGGACATGATCTTCTTCAATATCATGGAATAAAAAAGTTAAAGAGAATGATGTTTTGTTTTGATTACTTATAACGTGGAGAATTCTTACATAGCTAAAAAAACATGGCTTTGAAGTTTGAATCCACGCTAAGAAAGTTCAAGTCGTCACTCTTATCCTTTAGAACCGTGGCTGCTAACGCCGTATCGGATGTCGAATCCAGATATTGGAGATATAGTATTTAACACAACTTATGGTATGCAAGAAGCATCGTGAAGAGGGCTAGGTGTTTGGAAAGGTCGATGGCAATGCTTGCAAGACGAAAGAAGGATGTGATATTCACCCTAAAAAGCAGCAGCTGCAATCATAGTCTGTGCCTTTTTGCATAACATCTGCTTGCACTTTAATGTGGAACTTAATGCTGCTGATATTTATTGGCACACGGAAAGCATTGATATCGATCTGAATCCAGTAGAAACAATGGACAGAAATTTTACGAGTTTCGGTCAAATCAAATTCTTTATTACATATTAATATGCCAGCATAGAATCAGAAGTATAAAGTTTTCATTCATCTTAATAAAATTTTAAATAACAATAAATAATAACAGTTGAAAAAAACATATGATTTCGGCAATATCTGAGAAATATGTACATATATTTTCATTTTAAAAAAGCAACCTCTTGAAAAACAATAGATGATCAAAAAACAACCTTTTAAATGTACCAACTCGAACACTTAATAGCATTCGTCTAAAGTTTCTTTGTTTCGAGCTGTCAAACGAGCTAGTTTCGAGTTTTATAATTCCGATCTCAGCTCGAAACTAGTACTTTTTTCAGTTTCGAGTACAATTCAGCGCGAAACGAGTTTGGTAATAGCAAATTCATTCTATATTCGAAAATCACACTCGTTTCGAGTTTCATAATTCCACCCCAGATTAGCTGCACTGCAATAAAAACAAAGCAAGACACAAGAACGTACTCAAAAAAGTGGAGTTAAGGTAAGACACTAGCTTCTGAAAGTCAACGTGGCCAAAATATGACAGATTTTTCATTTAGTCATATTTTCCTAACATCGAATTATATTCTAATTACAATCGAATTACTTGATGCCATTTCAACATATTGTTTGCTTGTTGTTTCGTAAATTATAGTTGAGGTTCCCATTTTTAATCAATGCATATCATTAGTTTACAGAACTAGAACTGTTTATCCAGCCTTATATAGTTTCTAGTTTACTTGGAATAAAAACATAATGGACTAGAACCCACACTGGGCGCAGTATAATATTCTCAATTATGTATGCTTGATAAATGATTTTCAGATTGTTTCTATTGCATTGATATTTGATTTGATAAACTTTCAAACATTCAAGCCATCTAATGCGATACATACGTCTCTAAAACCGTTTCTAGTTTAGTATTAGTTCCGGCCAAAATGAATCAGCTATCTTCATAATAGTAAAAAGTAAAGTAAAACAATCACACGACAACCTTCATATAGGTCAAGGGTCTTGAGTAGCCCAGTGATGGAGCACTGGCTTCAGGTGTGTGGGGTCTCTGGTTCGAATTCAGGTTTGGACGAGAGTCCAAGCACCAAGCTTTAAGTTCACCTAGCTCTGAATAAGTACCTGACCTAAATCAAGTGGTAAAGTGAGTCATGGAACTAATCACTCCGCACTCGTATTCACATTGCTTGTACATTTTATGATGTATTTTTTTTTATTCCAAATTAATAGCTGCTATTAACCAGCTTCAACCTCTAGATCTTAACATAAATCTTACTTTTTGAAAATAATAATAGAAATGTACTATTCAGCATTTCCAATTTGACCATTTTTAACAATAGCTACTTTTAAAGTTTTCGAAGCATCAAAACCAAAATAAATCTTTTTAATATTTAACTTTTCTGCAATTTCTGTATCCAGCAAAGTAGAAAAGCTTCCTAAGAAGAAGTGCGTGAAAAACCCTGCTTTTCCTACAGAGTATGAAATTTCCTATAGTGCTACCATACGGATCTAGGCAGTTATTCATTTTTTTATTAAGTCTAACAGATGTCCTGACGCGTATTAACCAGCTCCAACCTCTAGATCTTCACAACAGTACTTTAGTTAGTTCAGAATCTGGGGTAGAATTCTGAAACTCGAACCGAGTGGTCGTTTTCGAGTTCTGGCGAACTCGTCTCGAAAACGATTTGCGATTATGGATTTCGATCGAGTTACAAATGATGAAGTTCGAGAATATTCGTGTATGAATGATTTGAAATCTGACTTATCTGACGTTAATATGGAAGTCAGTGGACAATAAGTTGAATTTTTTGTGAAACCGATAAAAATTTTTTAATTGATTCACAGGGGGATGTAAGAAAATATTAGTTGAGCGTTCGAAGAAGTAAAAACGAAAAAAACTGTCAAAAGTTAGCCAAAAGCTAGTACTCCGAAAACCACTGCAGATCTCAAGAAAAACGACGAAATATCACTAAACACCTATCACATCTTTCGAAAGTTTCTCCGCGGATACGGATTACGAGGGATGTGTCTCGCAAAAAAAACATTTTGTTTCAATTTCGAAGAGCGCCAGAAGATTTGCCAGGAAACCTTTTTAAATGTGAGGAACTTTGTTGGGTGGAATTCCAAACACCACTCGAGTTAAAAAGTAACACGGATGCTCAAATGCTATGGTTATAGGTGGTATATATGTTACTGGAGTTGCGAATCTGCTATATGTCGAAACACCATCAAGAAACATAAATGCTTGGAAATATTAAAGGAATTAAATAAACTCAGCAATGAATTTTCAATAACTCAAAACTTTCAAAAGTGGTTGTTCTAAAATGTGAAATTTGTGTTCATTTATCTTCTCCAATCACCAGACCTAAACCTTAACAAGTAATCATTTCGTAACAAAGAGAGTCCAGAAATAGCACATATCACATAAGTTTTATGTACAGACAATTTTTGCACATGTTGTTATTCAATTCATAGAATAAAAGAGTTAAATAGAATAATGTTTTGTTTTGACCACTTTGCGGCCTGAAGAGTTGATACATTTTAAAGTTTGAATTCACACTAAGAAGTTGCAAGTCATAACTCATTAGCCTTTGGCTGCTAACGCCGTATCGGATGACGAGTGCATATAATAGGGATATAGTATTCAACAGTTTATGCTAGGCTAGAAGCAGCGTGAAGAAGGCTATAGGTGTTTGAAAAGATCGATGAAAATGAAAGACGAAAGACGAAAGAAAGAAGAAAGCTTCTTCGCATAACATCTTCCTGCACTTTAATGTGGAACTGAATGCAGATGATATTTATTTGCACCTGGAAGGCGTTGATATAAATCTGGACCCAATAGAGAAACAATGGTCAGAAAATCAAATTCTTTATTAAACATAAATATACAAGCAAAGAAGTAGAAGTATAAAATTCTCGTTGCTCTTAATAAAATTTTAAATATCAATAAATAATAGTTTTTTGTGCAATATCTGAGAAATATGTATACTTCCATTTTAAACAAGCAACCTTTCCAAAAACAATAAGTAATCACAAAACAACCTTTTGAATTTACCAACTTGAACACATACGACCCAAATTTGTTTGTTTCGAGTTGTCAAACGAGGTAGTTTCGAGTTTTGTAATTCAAATTTCAACTTGAAACTAGTACCTTTTCAGCTTTGAGAACAGTTCAGCTCGAAACGAGTTTCATAATAGCGAATTCGCTCTATTGCCTAGTACTATACTCTTCGCGAAACGAATTCAACGGTCAAATCCCATACAAAAAGAGCTTTTCAATTCGTCAGTAAAGCTCTTTTGTATGGGATTTGACCGTTAAATTCGTTTCGCGAAGAGTATAGTACTAGGCATATACTCGAAAATCACACTCGATTCGAGTTTCATAATTCCACTTCAGCATGTAACTAGTGTGCTTATTTTTGGTGGAAGATTTCGAGCCTGCATTTATTACTTTTAGGCCCACTGTTCACAAATAAAAGCTAAGCGAAGGGTGTGCAGAGGGATAATTTTCTTATGACTTAAATGGATTTAACTGGGTGAAAACCAATAGACATACACTTATACATACAACACATTTTGAAATGCAATGAAACCAATGAAACGTCATAAGTTCAATTTCAAACTTATTGAAAATAACTTATACGAGTTCGTACATAAGCTAATTTACATTTAACATTAAATTTAAAAAAAAAACTACATTCCATAAGAAATGGCCAAAGACCACAAAACAACGCCTACAATAAATTTAAAATGTAGCGTTCGTGCGAAATTTTTAGAAGTGTGAGATATTAATCTTCTTATATCACCTTTAAGTCCTGCGAGGTAATGCTGGTAGTATAGAAGATGTAAGACTAATTTTTTTTCATCCCCATCACCATTATTGCTGATCACTAAACCAGCTACATGATTTCCACCTTCAAAAACTGGTGAGCCCACATTGAAATTGTCTGGATCAACACACATATACATCGATTCCCCACGATGGTCACGGCAAATACTCGAATCAATCACGATAGTTTGCCCCTGCTGGACAATGTCGTTCTCATCACCTGTCGTCACACCTACAATATCGACTGTTGTACCAATTGGTAACGTCCAGGCAATTAGCAAAGCCGGTGCAACCGCTTCGGTTTGTTTGAAAGGGAAACTGGTTTCGATCAATCCCAAATTGGGCGGATTTTCCTGTGCATAGTAATATCGACCGTGAACAAATAAATTCATTACGGTCTGATGCTGGCATAGATCTTCGCATTTCGATTGTGATATAGTTCCAGCAATTATATAACCAAAAAAAATAGATCGTCGACGCAAACGATCTGCTAAGCACTCTGCAGCCGTTACAACCATCGATAGTGTTATCAATGTCCCTCCACAAATGGCTTTGGAGTCCTCCAACGAGTTTTTCAGCATTACGTAGCTTTTTATTTCGTCCAGTTTGATTGGATGGTGCTTCATTTTAGCCATCACCTTTTGAATGGGCAATATTGCGAGGAATAATACTAATTTAAAGATTTCTAACCAAACTACTCTCATTTCGATTCAGTTTCAATTTTTTTAATCGAAAAACCCCAAAAAAAATTTAAAATGCAAAAACGAATCACTTTCAATACATTGTTTGTCAAAAAGCTGACATAATATTTCCCTGTCGGCTGTAGCTCCTTTTTTTCAAAGCAACCTGCTTTGTCACTTACTCTATTTGGAAATAGTGTAGTTTTGAGCGACACATAAAAATTAAAAACTAAATAAATGATGAGAAATAGATATGAAATACATATTCGTGTATTTTACAATCAATACCTACAAGTAAAGAGCAATTAATTCAACGACACATTGTATACCTGATTTGTTCAAGTGCTTGCTCAAAAGTAGATCAACTAGAACAATTGAGAACAACTTGAGTCCTGATTTAAAATCATGGTGTCACTACATAGTTTTTATTTTTAATACGCGTCAATTTTTTGTAATTTTATGCAGACCATATATCCTGTATGCTGTTGTAAAATAGTTTAATTCTTCTAAATCACGGAAAATTCTTCCACCACCTTTGAATAATATTGAATCTTCTGTGGAAATGCTTTGTGATGTTTTACCGACATCCACAATACCGCACAGAATGCTTATCATCGCAGTTCCCACACTTTGGTTTTTGTTTCTGCTGCTGAAAATAGAATTTGTGAATTGAAACTCAACGAAGCTGACAAATGGCGAAGCTGTAGCATTCATCTCGGGAAAATAGGATTTTTTTGTGCCTGTTCTTGGCTTGTATATTCTAAATACTTTGCTTGTTTTTCGGAAATATGGCTTTTATGATAATTAGAAGTATGAGTAGCTAATCACTTATCATGCTCTAAATATTTACTTTGCGGGTCGAATGTTGGCCATGAACTAGAACTGCTGTTTTGTGTTTTAGCTTTTTTCTGTCGTTCATTATGCTGAAATTTTTGTTTAGTGCTGAGCTGCAAGATAGTCTCGTATCACAGCTTGTGGAAGGTTCAACATTTCCCTCAGAAAAAATCAAAATTAATAACCTAATGCCATTATCTAGAAAGGTGAACTGTGCTTTTTTGATAGGCAAAAAAGCCATAGTTCACATAAGAAAAACTACCTTTTATTCAAAATTGAACCGGATTTTATCATTTAAAAGAGCTGCACTCGAAAGATAGGTAAAATATTTTTTTATGAAGGTCAGTACATGTGTTATAGGCTCTCGGGACAATTTGCAGAGTGATTTGTTTCATAGTTTTTTTTGTTATTGCGATGTAAACATGTTGACCTCGAGTCAGTTCTGCGAGTTGTGTAATGGAAAAAAAAGTTGAGTAAAAAGTGTGTTTGAAATTATGTTTTACGAACAAAATTTCGAGAAAATGTTGCAGAAACTCTACAGAGATTTTATCCTATTACCTACGCAAGCACTTGAGGTGTACAAATTGTTCAAAGTTGATCTTACGCTTCTCGTCGGAAAATGTGAAGAGAGTTGTGCTCGTAATTTATCGCAAGATACATATGTACATATATATAACTGACGTGATTGATATATCGACTGGATCCGCACACAGCATTTTACATGATGCTTTAAGCATGTGAAGGAGCGCAGTGCGCCTTCTGGCAAAAAAAGTGGAATTTCTTTTTTAAAAAAAAATCGATACCGATGACAACGAATCAACTCAGCAATCTACAGAATGTCGCTATCGATATGAGCCAAAAACCAAAAAAAAAAACTCTAGGGCATATGAATCGCTAGAAACACTGATTTTTGAAGAAAATTAGAGGAATCATACAGATTTTGAATGCATATTCTAGTACACGTGCTCCTTATTACAACCAATCTTCTTTGATGGTAATGTACCAATTTGATACGAAGACTGCATCGAAGCTCATCGGGTAGAAAGGTTTCAGGGTAACCATTCGCATGTATTTCAAAATTTATTCTAGTGAAACACTTGTTTCTCATATTCAATATCAAATGTTTATCTTATAAAAATATGAAAGCGCCATTGCCTACAACATAGTGTTGCCAGCACTGCATCCAAAAGTCTACCGCAACTCCTCGGTGTTCAAATAAAATTTGCCTGTGAATCTCATTTTTGACTTCATCGAAAGTCATAGCAATAGAAAGGTGTTTCGAGTTGCCGCCCGAACAATTTCCAAAGCTTGGAAAATATTAATTTTGGTTACTTATATTTATTGTAGATGTTTGCCATATGAATAATGATAGCATCTATTGGTACAAAAATAACAAAAGTGTCCGGTGCTAGCAACTTTTAGCCAGTAACAAAGCCAAAAGTATACCACATCTACCTCACACTAAGGCCGACCGACACTATGACTTTTCGATCCGCTGATTGCATTAAAAGCTATTGGGGTGCAAAGAAATTTAGGGTTTACAAACTAAAACTTTTCAAATCAAAATATTTGTTGTTTATTGTCACTACAAGATCATAGCCAAAATTTAATTATAACATCGCTGAGTAAAGATATGAATGAAAAATCCGAAAACTACTATAGCTGGTAAGCCTATAATGAATTTTCAACCAAATTCCTATCAAATGTAGCCTATAGTAAAGTCCATTTGCTACATGAATTTCGTTTTGATTCCATGACCGTACCGGAGGTTACAGTGCAAAATAATCTATTTTGCTGAACGAATTTTCCAGATTTAAGGGTCAAATATTACCATTGCTCTCAGTTTTATCCTAATCTTTCAACCAAACTTCTCTTAAGCTTGGCATAAAATGAAGTACAACTACTGTGTAAATCTCGTTAAAATTTGGTGAGTGGATCGGAATTTAAAGACCAGTTTTTTTATTAATGATTTTTCAAGATGGCACCGATTCTTCAAGGTTGCTCATATTTTAAAATCACTCCTATCAGCCCTGCTCGTATTCAAGGTCAATAAGTCCTGCAAATGCCACATTGATCTGATTTTCCGATCAAGAGTTTTCGTGAACGGAAGTTCCAGTGCTCAAAATAAAAGTAATTTGCTGATGAGTTGCCGTTCTCGTACAACACGAAATTTAAAAAACTTCAATTTGACAGAGTGGACAGAGAATAAAATTTATCATTTGTTAGCATTTTCAGTCAAAAAGCGAAACAATTTCAGTAAGGTCGATGATCTGAAGGATTTTAGTATTTAGGTTCGCTTTTACCCGCAGCCTCACGTTTTACTTCTAGTCATGTTTAATTTTAGTCAACATCAATATGCTGTGATTTCGCCATAATGCAATATTTCTGCCAGAAGTTATAAAAAATTGTTAAAAAATCTTTATCTATTTTTAGGCAATACTCACAACGGAGAATGCATTTTCCTGCAAATACCACTGTATTAATAACTGGAAAATTGAAAACAGATCAAGTTATACTAAAAGTATATCACGACTGCTCATACTATTGTAAGTGCAAACGTTAGCATAAGCAAGAGTATGTGCCAGGCTTCGGTCCAAACTGCAACAACATCTGCGCAGGTTTTTGTCCAGCTTTTTGCTTCCACCAGCAACTTGCCTGTATCTCCAACCAAGGATTCTGGAAAAATGAATTCCAAGTCTGCTCCATGGACCCTTGGCGATTAAATCTCCTCCATTGCCTCGTTACACAGCAGCGGCAGATGCTGAAGCCTTAAAGAATTCCGTAACCAGCGGAACCTATAGGAACTAGCAAAAGCTCCTGCTGCAGATACCTCAGTTGCCGCCCCCACTTCAGGTATGTCTAATCATGCATTCTTTTTGAGCTCACAAGCTTCAGATTAGTGCTTCATGGATGCTTAAAAAAATAAGAAGTGTCCCTTTTGAAACATTGCTCGATAATGAAAGAAAATGCCTTAAGAGGGGAATGCTGAATGAATGGATTTTTTCCGAAGCTCAGGCTTCCGCGACAATGTCAGCGAGCTGCTAAGTCAGTCTTGGCTGCAAGAGCCGAAAAAACGTAAATCAGTCATTGGATAAATTGAACATGGAGGGCTGGTAAGAGTGGCTTTCGATCTCAACGAGCAACTGAAAGCTGATGCAAAAGGTTCTTTTATTGAGCTACAAAGACCTAATGAAACCAAATCTTGGGCTATCTTAACGATATTCTCATGGTGGGTGATATCAGAGCAGACTAAAGCTGGTAGCTTGTTAAGATCAATGCTCTGCAGATCTGTATAGACTAGCAATAAGTAAACTTGAGAAAGTGTGGCCAGAAAATGCTGCCAGCTAATGATTGAACATTGGTCAAGGTCTGTGAAGTATCCGGTGACCGGTACCAGTCCTTCATCATAACCAACGAAGCGTCACTTTCTTGCTTAAAAGTTCATAACTATTACACTATCGGTTACGGATTCAAGTTCTTTCACTTAAACGTATATCGGAGTGACATAAAGATCTCCATGCCGGAAGGATAAGCCAGTTGTAGATAGATGGGTAATTTCGAAAACTCGTATAAAAATGGCCGTCCACTGAACCTGAGTCCTGCTTAAATAAAAATGCTTCACAGAATGATTGAAGTGCTGTCACGACCTCAGAGATAGGTGGTGACCTTGACACTGGCCCCGACCAGGATCTGGATGGTACTATTCTCAATAAAGATGAAGGTTCTTCAAATTAACTTTCATCCCTCAAAGGCAGCATCAGCTGCTATGTTTCTTATCTAGGAACTATAAGTCGTTAAAGACCAAATCTGCCGATTGCAAATTGACGAATACAGGCTAGTGGTACCTGAAACCAAAAGCCTGAACGATCCACAAATGTATCTATTAACCTAGTCCTCTCAAACTTCATTAAAAAGGATAATAGGTGCGTTTTTTGCACTCTTGGGCAGGGTAAGTTAAGGTTAGCCTTACCCTGCCCAAGAGTGCAAAAAAACGCACCTCTTGTCGCTATTCTACTCAACATGAAAACAAAGTCTCTTGATTGCTTCATACTACATGGCACACGCTGAAAGCTCACTACTTCTCAAAGACGCTAATAGGGAGCTAACAGCATTAACTAATGCACGATGGATTTCGCTTATAAAAGGTGTGAATTCGGACGCCTATAATGAGCTATAGGATAGTTCGGACACTAACAAAAAAATTGAAATCATTATATGAGTTTGTTGTCTCTAGTAATTTTGCCATGGCAAACATTTGCAATGAATTTACCTTCAGGAATCGTACAGAAGTAAGATTCTAGATACAGCACTGATAAGTGAGAGCTCTGCACGTCATTTCGCGAGAATTTTGCTGGAGGTTTATGCAAGTGACAATTAAACTAGAAGGATTTATACAAAAAATGTACCTCCTCGCTAGCGCACAAATAAGGTGGCTCATACAAAGCAACAGACTCGGATTTTATTGTTCCGGGTTATATTCAACAGATTTAATGTTACACCATATGACCATATAAAATATCTGCTTAAGATCTTCGTGCGTTTCTTGGAGTTGGAAATAAAAGAAAGTTGCGTTGCATCACACACTCAACCTAAGGATAGACAACTTGGTCTCAGCTGATTTATTTGAAAGATCGTAGAGAGAGCTCTGCAATATTGAATAACCAGTTCCTTAAGCTTAAAATTTTCACGTAAAATTTTCGTACAAAATTTCACTTGAAAAGTGTTTCGGCGAAAATTTAGATTGAAAAAAAGCAGGAGTTGTACTCAGTTCTTAGCATGAAAAGTTGTATAGAAGTTGCTTTCGTTTTGAAAACGCAGATGGCATTGACACTCCAATCATTTCACGCCAATTTAGTTTGTACAGTTCATTCTTTCGAGCTCAAAAGTGACATTTGGCGTGTGAATTTGAAAATTGAGTTGTTCCAATCAGAAAATCGACCAAAAATTGAAATTCTTAACATTTTATCCGTCAGGAATGAGCAGTGCCTCTGCTTTGTTCCATTGCCAAAATTTTCGCTCGAAATAATGACCAGATAATGGAGACTTGTCAAAAATTAGCTTCACGATCAACTCAGTACCAGCCTTAAGATTCTACTCTGATATCAAAATCAAAACATGGTTAAACCAGAGACAAATCTATTGATTTTTTACCACGGTAGAGTATACTGAAGAATCACTTGTTTCATCACTTCGGAAACTAGATGTCAATCGACTGCTAGTCAAGCTTAAAAATCCGCTACTCCAAAATTGAGGGTCACACTTGTAGCGATTTAAAGACCTGGGGATTTGCTTGCAGGCACCTCAACTGAACCGAAATCCAGTCAAGAGCCTGACAAGCGGAGAAAGGGTGATGGCGAACCATCAACAGGGACCTGAGGCCGTCTGCATCCCCTGGGGCCTACTTAATAGAGGCAGTTTTCCCCTTTTTAATTTTCTTGCGTTATTTCGTCCCATTTTAATACAGATAGCTAGCAACGTGCTTTGTCACGTCTCGGATGGGTCTGGCTTGCAGCCAATGCCTGAGAGCTGCATCTGGTCTTTTTTTATTTTGCAGCTAGTAGAAGGAAGGAAGTTCACCCCATTTTCAAGTGACCTACCCCAGCCACGTAGAGCTAACAAAAAGACAAACCCGCTTATGTGGACGAGGGGCCTTCACGGCCATTTCTAGGGCACCCTGCTCCCGGGGTATTTCTTTTTTTTGTGAATTGCCCCTTTTTGATGGGCTCTCAACTGTGCTCCGATTCAGTTGAGGCACCTGCAAGCAACCTCCAGCTTTTAAGTTGCTACACATTCGTCTCTGGCTAAGTGCGCAGCGGTAAGAATAGTGGACAGACTTGGTCTATGCTAAAGTCTTACTGCTATATGCTTTTCCATAAGACATTGATTACACTGCAGCCCAACCATCTCTGCCTCAGCGATTTCAATCTCGAATCCCAAATAAGAGGGTTGAGCAAGTTGAAAATTTATACCGATAGCTAAAAATTGAGTGACAGAGTGGACAATTGAGCGTTCATCACTTTCAAGTTGTATTTTTCCTTTAAATGAACCGAAACTTGTAAGAAGATGGTTTGTTGCATCCAGTGCTTGTATCTAACACTACACTTGTGATCAAGCATAACATCACTGAAATTAAAACATTTGAAAATAACCCTCAACCAAAGAATACTGAAACAGTCTAGCTCTTCAGAACCGCTAGAAAATTGATTTTCGAAGAAATTTTCTTTAAGTGACAAAAAAATGTGGAAAGACGTTGCGCACTTTTTTGTTGTATCATATCAACAACTCCATATCTAAACGAATAAAACTCAACTCTAACATAGATGATGAAAATGTTCACTGCTGGCTATACTTTTCCAACAAAGCAGCAATAAGTTTACCATAAGAAGCTCACACTTAAATCAACTTATCCTTTGAATTTCGTTGGCAGGATTTCATCGAAAGTTTCAGCGGTTAAACGTTTGAGGCTGCCATCCGAAAAATTTTCAAAATTCGGAAAATATCAAAATTGGGTCCTTATTTTTATTGCAAATGCTTTGCATATGAGTATGTAATTTGAAGCATCTGTTGTTGCAATATTTAGGAAAATGTTTGACGCTGGTTGCTCTGTGTTAGCAGCAAAGCAAAATATGTACCAAATCTGCTTCACGTAAAGTTAAACCCATCCTGTGAATTTCGTTTAAATTGAATCACTGTGCTGGAAGTTATGCTTGAGTTACAATCAATGCAACCAACATTTGCTGCCATGTTTTGTTGGTGGAACGAGTTACAATCAATGCAACACAACATTTACCGTCATCTGTCACTGGCTATATTAACGAAATTGTTGTTTGATAATATGGATCCTTTACAGTCTCGGAAAGTGATATCAGTGAGTATTTGATCCTTTAAAAGCTACAGCGTATATTGCAGAGCAAAAATGAGCAAAAGAAAAACAAATTCTGATTGTCATTTACATATGACATTTCCCATTTCCCGGATTCTCATAGGAACATGTGGAATTGGATATTTTCAAAAATTTTGTTGCCATGCCAAGTTTGAGGTATGAGCAAACTTTGCAGCGCAACAAAGTTGTGTTGCATCATTGTAACTGCTCTCAAACGTTCTCATGGGTTCAAACTCATTTTGTTGTGCAACAAAGTTGTGTTGCATTGATTGTAACTGCAGCTTTATGCGGGTCAAAAGAATTTTAGGGTAACCATCCTGAACACTTTTCAAATGTTCAAAATGTTAATATTTGTTGTTAATTTTCAATGCAGGATCATTCCCATTTGCAAATCTAATGACATAATCGCTCAGTAAAGAAATTCGAAAAAATTACAAAAATGGTCATATCTGGCAGCCCTTTCATAATTTTTTACGAAATTCCTACGACATTTGGTTTGCATTAAGATTTATTTACCGCATGAATTTCGTTTTGATTTCATGATTGGACCGGAAGTTATAGGGAAAAAAGCTTTATTTTCGTGTGCGAATTCGCAAGAATTACGAGACCAAAATCACCATAGCTGGCAATCCTAATTTTTAAATCAAATTTTCACTAAGTGTTGTCTAGATTAAGGCTCAAATATTGTGTGAATATTGTTAAAATGTGAAAGCTGAATTGGAAGCTATAGGCCAAAAACAAGTTTTTTCCTCAGTGATTTTTCAAGATGGCACCCCCGCCACAGAGTTCCTTGTATTTCAAAATTACTTCTATCTGACTTGGTCCTAGTTAAGCCTAGTAATGTATTCGACGAACGAAATACAGCGAAAACGTCTGTGCGGAATCGAGCGAAATAAAGTTCCGCACCCCGACACCGAGGGCAGTATAAATTGCCATTGATGACATTTAACAAGTGCATTACATTTGAATTCGGTGCATATAAATTTAAATAACCGGCATCAAAAATTATATTATCGGCAAAACAAAAACTACTGCTGCAAGGATGCGCTGTTCATCCATCCATTTTCACTCATTTTTCAATAAAATATTCGCAAACTCGAATGAAATTATGAGCTTTCACTTTTTTCGCATCAATTTAAGGTACCTGAGCGAGTCACTGCGTTGTCTTCGAAGACAGTTATACGTCTTCGAACACATTACTGACGAGCAAAACCAAACGAAACGAAATTCCGCGCCAGGCTGATTTTGTATGGGATTTGACACTTCGTTTCGTTTCGCGGCGAATACATTTCAAAGCTTTACTATCGACATGTCATGTAAATTTCATAATGATCGGATTACCCGGTCATCAGTTCTCGTGAACAGAAGTTTCGAGTACTGAAAGTAGAGGTAATTTGGCGATAGGATGCCGTTCTTGTGCAAATCGGAATTTTGAAAATTTCAATTTGACATGATGGACAAAAATTAAAATTTATCAATGATTTGATTTTTTTTTGTAAAAAAGCAAAAATTTTTCAACAAGTTCGAAGATTTGGTAGTTTATTTCAGGAGCCTGCCGTAGCTATAGGGTTACTCGCACTGTTTTGAATATCCATGTGTGTTAAATTTTAGTTAATTTCAATAAGCTCTGCAATTTTCAAGATGATCCAATGTTTGTATCAGAAGTTATGACAATTAAAAATTTGAAAAATAATCCTTGCCTACTTTTAGGCACTCAGCACCCACACACGGCTCGAAATTTCCAATTCTTTATCATGAGCAAGCTTAACACATAATAAGTTTTTATTCCCAATCCTATTTTTTAATTAAAAATTCTATGTGCTTGGAAATATCGGAGTACCTGAAAATTCACAAAAATGCCCGGCGCCGCCAAAGGGTTAAAGATAGCTAAATTTCAGCAAATTAAGGACCAACCTACTACATACATCTATGTTCTCCAAAAATTTCAACATAATCGGATCGGCCACTCCAGTGATTATCTCCCTTAATCATTTTGCTAATATATATATATATATATATATATATATATATATATATATATATATATATATATATATATATATATATATATATATATATATACATATATATATATATATATATATATATATATATATATATATTTATATATATATACAGTGGCTCACAGCTTATTTGATACAGTGACTATTTAAAAATGCAAATCACTGTTACTTTGAAATAAAGAACCCTATCCAAAAAATTTAAACGTATTTGACTAGATGCATGTTCAACGAATACAACGCAAACAAAAAATGTTCCAGCAATAGTCCTTGCCGTCCGGTAAAAGAGAAATACCACTGGCGCAGAAAAATTGCAGCTCACAGCTTATTTGATACAGACACTTCAATGCGAATAAACTTTTATTTGCCGCGGCGTTAATCTGTCTTGTTTTTGTTTCTTGAATTTGTGATGGTGTTTAGACATTGGCTTAAGTAATTTATAGCAAGATCTTGTAAGCTGAAGTGTCAAAATGAGCCAAAATTGTCAAATGGGTCATCGCACCACAATTGAACAGCGCGAATTGGTATTAAACCACTTTAAAAAAGGGCAAAGTGTTCGAAAAATTGCTGAAATTTTGAATTTGAGTGTCTCTACAGTGCAGCACATAATTGAGCGCTTCGTTCACGAAAGTCGGGTAGAAAATAAGAGGAGAAATGCGCCAAACAATATTTTCACCGTATCCGACGAACGATACATTGTAAGGAAAGTGAAAGCAAACTTAAAGATTTCCGCTCCGAAATTGGTTACTGAGGTTCATCGTGAATTAAGGAAGTCATGTAGTGCTGAAACCGTCCGACGAGTGCTTCGCGACCATGATTTCAACGGGCGAGTAGCCCGTAGGAAGCCATTCATTTGCAAAAAAAATACAATAAGCCGATTTGCCTTTGCCAAAGAGCATGTGGGAAAGCCATCCGCGTTCTGGAATACGGTTATTTTTGCGGACGAGTCCAAGTTTAACATTTTTGGCTCCAACGGAATATCATTTGTCGGGCGCAAGGCAAACACTGAGCTAAACAAGGAGAACCTCAAAGCTACTGTGAAGCATGGCGGTCGTAATGTGATAGTTTGGGCCTGCATGTCCCCAGCCGGAGTCAGAAATTTAAAGTTTATTGAGGAAACAAAGGACCAAACAAAGTACCTTGATGTACTCAAAAACAATTTGCTGCAAAGCACTGAAAAACTGGGTGTTAGCAACCAATTTCGGTTGTACCAAGACAATGATCCAAAGCACAAGTCGGGAATTGTGCAGTCCTGGCCAATTTGGGATTGCCCTCATTTGATGTCTCCGCCGGCACAGTCACCGGATATGAACGTCATTGAGAATCTGTGGACTTTGTTGGATAACAGCATTAGAAAATACAAGATTTCTAATAAACAAGACCTGCTAGAGGATTGGCAAAAAATTACTCCTGACATCACAAAAAAACTCGTTGACTCAATGTCGAATAGGCTCCAGGCTCTGCTTAAGGCTAAGAGCTTTCATACGAAGTGTTGAAATCAACTGGAAACCTCATAATTCACAACAATTTTAATGTTTAATCAAACTGTATCAAATAAGCTGTGACATGAAATTTGTTATTACTTTTAGTTTTTTGTTTTTTAAGATGTAAAACAGCAGCTTTGTAACAAATATAAACTTGTTTAATAAACAACAAACATTTTTCTTCAAAATGGCGTTCAAATTTTTTTGATATTGTTATTATGTTTTGAGTTATTGCAATTTAATTTTTTAAAGAAGCACTGTATCAAATAAGCTGTGAGCCACTGTATATATATATATATATATATATATATATATATATATATATATATATATATATATATATATATATATATATATATATATATATATATATATATATATATATATATATATATATATATATATATATATATATATATATATATATATATATATATATATATATATATATATATATATATATATATATATATAGAAAGTAATATTAATTTTCGGTGAAACGATTTTAAAGCTGGAGCTATAATCAATGCAACACAACATTGTTGCACAACAAAACGAGTTTGAACACATAAGAACGTATGAGAGCCATGAGAGCAGTTACAATGATGCAACAAAACTTTGTTGCGCAGCAAAGTTTGCTCACACCTCATGGCAACAAAATTTTTGAAAATATTCAATTCCACCAGTTCCTATGAACGTCTGGGAAATGGGAAATGTCATATACAAATGAATATCAAATTTATTTTTTTTGTCTCATTTTTCCTTAAAGGATCAAATACAAGTAAGTAATTTATGCTCAAAAGCCTTGTGTTAGGCGCTTCTGGGTACTCGGACTACAGTAGGTTTCACATGACGGTCGGCTTATTCTTCTAACCAGCCGCTAAAGGGGCAGAAAGCTCTAATTAGGTTACATCGAGTTTCCAATACGTAAAAAAAAATAAACACTTGTCAGTCATTTAAGATTTTTTACTCAGGTCATCATTTTATTATGCTGTACATTGAATAACTTGTTTACACTAAAGTATCTTACGGAAGATGTTCTATACTAGGTCTTTATACACAATAAAGCTTACAGCCAAAACTGTCTTGATTTTGCTCCTCATTACAACAACACCAGACTTCGCTTTCTTGCTTCTAAACTTCATGTATTTTCCTGAATGTATGAATTTGTCAATAAATCCTCGGTAGAATACAGCATTCGCTGTTAAACGCCCAGATTCCAAATCGGTGTTGTTAACGTCGCATACAACACCAATGACTGATACACCCTGATACACGGGTGAGCCCAATCCACCAGTTCGCATGCTCACGCACACGTGCTTCAAGCTAAGCGCCTCCTCTCCGCAGAAATGCCCAGCCATTAAATTTGCCTCACCGTAATGTAGTTTATCAACCAACGTGTCATTGAGTTTGTAGAACCCAGCAATCAAGACCTGAGTGCCAATCGAAAATTTCGTAACCGTTGGCGGTACTGGATGAACATTTTTGTTACCTTCAAACGGCCTATCAACTCGAATAACCCCCACATTATCTGGGTCATTATAGGAATCGAAAAATCCGTGATGAACTGTTAGGTCTTTCACCCGCCTCCACTGGCACTTACCAGTACAACTTACGCGGGACACTGTTCCAGCAATAACATATCCTAAAAATGTGAGCCGTTTCTCTTCCCGGTTCGCTATACAGGACGCAGCCGTCAGAACGTGATTATAGTTTATCAAGCAACCACTGCATTCAATATCTTTGTCATCCAGGTTTTGCTTTAGAATCACAAAGCTCGGGAACTTTCCTTCTGAAGCTGATCGAATGTAGCCAACCAATGCAGAAGCGGAGATCATTTTGAATCTGGTCAAGAGTATTGTGAGAAAAATGTAAGCTACCTTCAATAATAACACCGCCATATTGCCGCAAGCAAAAAAAATCGCAATAACAACACTATATATCAATGTTAATTTACCAACATTTACGATTTTATGCTTAACAATAAATTTAAATAAATAAAATTATATGGCTTATCTTAGTGTCAAAAATTAATGGCAAATAAAAATCGGAGCAATATCAATGTTCACTGGGATTTTGAAATGAATACGAATTTTCACATGGTTCACTTTATTTTTTCGTCAACCATTCATTCACAATTGTTTAGTGAATCTTTACGTAATTTCTACATTAAAACCAAACTATAGGAACGTTTTGTTTTTATTGTAAGACTTGTCTGTGCTGGGAAATGAGCATTCGAAGCCAGCAGTATTTTTGTTACTGAAGCTGCCTACTTAAAAAGTTATTTGTACGAGTATATATTTTTTAGTACATTAAATTCAAAAAATTAAAGAAATATAAATTTTTGTATAAATTTGTTAGGAGCTCATGAGAGACAGCAATGAGCCGTTTGACTTTCGTCATCAATGTTTCCAGTCTGAAGCATTGGAAACTTGGCAGTTTTAACCTCAAAAGGTGCTTTGGTACTAGACAGACTTGAAAAACCCCCACATCGGGCTCTAAAATCCCCAAAATTGTATAATTTCAGTTGACAAACTCCCAAAAAGTGTACAAGAAACCAATTAGCGACATATTTAAAATAAATTTTACAAGATTGATCGACTTTCAGATATCGTCAATTATGTGAGTTTCCCCACTAGTAGGGTTGCCATATACAGTTTCCGAAAAATTTATGACTCATATTATAGGTATGTTCCCGTACTTTCAGTCACTGAATTCTCCTGAATAATGTGGTGGTGGAAATTCATGAGAGTACGGAAACGCTCTCATTGCATTTCCTGAAAATTGACAACCAATAGTGTCAGTTTGTGGTTTTCGGAAGAACAATAGTGGTTGTAAAGTCATCCTAAGCGGTGATAAATTATCGCCACAAAACTATTCGACCTTCATAGCAAAATTGCGCAAAAAAAATTTTGCTTGCCGCGCACATTCGAAAATATTTACTCGCGCCACATCGTTTCAGTATTTTTCAGTAGCTCAGACCAATGCCTCCTAGAAGTACGGGGCGTCAGGCTACGTAATCGTTTTAGCTATGACGTCAATTTGGGCAGGCATTTTGACATTTCCATCTGGCAGTTCCGATATACACCGAGATTTTACGTGCGGATTTTTAGCTATAATATGAATAAAACGTTAGTTTTTTGTATGTGGACGCGTTATAATAATAATATTTAGCCATAACTTGCATTTTGTATCAATTAATTGTATCGACAGTAAATCGACACGAAACGTGACATAACCTAACACCAGCCGATAAACATTTCCAAGCGAATTTTGCCAATTATACCGCGCGCACCGCATTATTACTAATGTTCGAAGAAGAACATTAGTATTAAAATCACAAAATCACAAATTCATATTTCTATATATATATATATATATATATATATATATATATATATATATATATATATATATATATATATATATATATATATATATATATATATATATATATATATATATATATATATATATATATATATATATATATATGTATATATATATATATATATATCATCAAAAAATTTCAGTGGAAAAATCTCAGGAACGCGCGATCCAATTGAACTGTGAAATTTTCAGGATACATTGGTATATATGCAGAATAGTGCCAGGTTTCACAAAAAACTAATAATCTTTAACCCTTTGGCGCCGGCGGCCATTTTAGTGATATTTTAAATATACCTATTATTCTGTCAAAAATAGCATTTGCAAACATAAAGTTTTTGAAATGAATTTTGAACGTGTTTTAAATGTGAATTAGGTAATGTTTTTGAAATTTTTAACCCTATGTGTGCGCTAGGTGCCTAAAATAAGATTGGGATATTTGGAAAATTTTTGAATTGCGATTACCTTTTATTTAATTATTGGATCATTATGAGACTTGGTGGACGCATTAATGTTATTAAGTTGCACACTTGCATAGTTTTTCATGAACGTGCTGGCAACCCTTTAGCTACGGCAGGCACTGAAAGTGAAAACATTCAAACCATCGAATCTCCTAAAAAATGTCAAGTTTTTACAATAAAAACCAACTTGTATACAAATCTCGTGCTTTATCTACACAGTCAAAGTAAAACTTTGGAATTTTCATGTCGGACAAGAACGGTAACCCTTTCCCAATTTACCTATATTTTTAGCATCAAAAACTTCTGTTCACGGAACTCACGAACCAATAATCAGATACAGTTGAAATTTACACAATACATCTAAATTTGAATTGTGGGTAAATTTGCGCCAGTGGTGCCATCTTGAAAAATTTTAAAGAAAATAAACTGCTTTTTGCCCTATGAATTCTGCCAGCTATGGTATATTTTGTGTCTTTGGTTTTGAAAATTCGCTCAGGAAAATAAAGCTTTTTGCCCTATAACTTCCAATGCAGTCATAATATCAATAAGAATTTCATACTTATAATGGAACTTATTATAGGCATTATTCAGGCCGAATCTGGTTGAAAAGCCACGATAGGGTTGCGAGCTATTGTTGGTTTTATGTTTATTTGCAATATCTTTATCAAGCGATTTTATCGTAAAATTTTCAAATGGTAATGATATTGTAGTGACAATAAACAGCGAATATGTAGTTTTCGATTATTTGAAAAGTTTTGCAGCTGGTAACCCTAAATTTCTTTATACTCCTATAACTTCGAATTTTGATGCTGGCTTAAAGGTTGCTAGCACGAGTCGGTAGTGCTATTTTTGTATCAATGAATGCTTACAGTTAGTATTCATACCCGGAAACATTTACTATGAAAATAAGTAACCAATATTTCAATTCCCAAAGTTCTGCAAATTTTTCGAATTGCAGCCCCAAACACCAACTTCAGTTACAGTGCTGCAGGCGCTGAGCATTTTCTTCATTGATGTTATATGAGATGATGCTTTCCAAATTTTGTGAAATAAGCAGCTGATAACGAATATAATTAACAAACTTTAAAATTCATGCCAGTGGTAATATCTGAAACCTTTCCGCCATATGAGTTATAATGTATTCTTGAGGCCAAAGTAAAACGTGGCGTTTGAGACAGTTTGGCCGTAATAAGCAGCTCGTGTGGTAGAATATGCACTCAAAACCTGCATGATTCTTCTACTGTTCTTCGAACATTAGTGTTTCTAGCGGTTCTGGGGCGCTAGAGTTTTTTTTTATTTTAGCTGTTCACTAGCACTGTTTCGCACATCTCACTTTATTTTCATTTCACTCACTTTAACACAACCTGTACAATTAACATTTTCCCGCAGACGTCCCATAAGACTGCGTGTGTTTTTCGCGACACTTTGACAGTCTAGTGGGACGTCATTATTCTGCATTACGGCCCGTACTTCTAGGAGGCATTGCTCAGACCCTACTGAAATTTCATCGTACTTACTGAAAGAGGGGAAATTTTCTGATTCAGTAAAAAAAAAATAAAGCCGGGTTATAGCCTTGTCAGAAACGTCTGATATATAGTACATATATTGTGTTCAAACTGCGACCCAGAATTCATCAAATGTAAGCTATTAAGTGTCATCCCACTTAGAGAAAACTGGACTTGATGTAACATTTGGTGCTGCATATTATCTATCCCTAAATTCGCTTCTCATCTCCGAATATGGTAATTAATTTTTTGGGGGTTTTCCCCCAAGAAATTGTTCTCGATATTTCACATGATTTTCATGTTGTATGCCACAGCGATACCCCTAAGCAAAAACAAAATATAGCTCAAATGCAAAAAAAAATTAAAAATCGATTAAATATTCTGTGTTATCTACAAAATCACAAAAAACAAATAAATAGAGCCAGCTAGGGATAAGCTGTTTTGTGCAACAGAACTGAAACGAATCGATAGCATAAAATAAAAGAGGGTCACATTGAAAATTATGTTGGACTTATAAATCAGGAAATCAGGTCAGGCGTCTATTTCGTCGAATAAGACCCAGTGTAGTTATGACTAGGACATGCATATATTTTCGGGCCATGTGAATCATTTCGATGCAAGTGGTCTTTCTGGGAAGGTTCTTCCGAAATTGATCACCACCAAGAATGTTATCCCGTAATTTTAATTCTCGCCTCATAGCATTGAGATTTATGGAAATGAAATAAGCGTATACATATACGAAATTTAGTGAAGCAATTTTACTACAAAAGTAAAATATGTAAATATAACGAATCGAGAGAATTACTACTTCAGATATTCCCTCTGGTGTCTCCGATACCTACCCACGAGCATTCCAAACGGCCTGAGACCATTTGGCTTGAATCCATTTGGTTTAAGGGGTTAGTCCACTGTTAAACTGCTCAAAATGAACTTTTTTTTAAACAGCTACCAACAAAAAACTATTCAAGATATCGATTTGAAATTTTACATACATCTTTATTGAAGCTAAGAGTTAACATTTTGCTTATTTTGTCCAGGAATTTACGAGGCGCAATTTGCTTTTTTTTTTCGTCGGTGCTGCGGCGATCCATTGGGGTGGCCGCCATTTTGTTTTCTAATAATTTTTTCCAATGAAAATGTTAACTGTTAACTTCAATAAAGATGCATGTAAAATTTCAAATCGATATCTTGAATAGTTTTTTTTTGGTAGCTGTTTAAAAAAAAAAGTACATTTGGAGCAGTTTAACAGTGGACTAACCCCCTAAGTCCAATTTTGCTCCCCACTCACGATAGAGCCTCGATCCAGTAAGTCCAATCCATTTTCTGTCATTAATTTAGAAAAAAATTAAGAAAAACTTGAAGAAAAAACTATTTTTAAAGATTGACCGCGGTACTTAGCAAGCGGTTGCTCAAATTTTCTACAATAATTTCACCCGAAATCATGGCCACCGCTAGTCTATGAGCTTGTCACAGATCAGCGTGTGAAGCAAGACTGCCACGTTGTTTGGACTCAGGCTTCAACACACACGACCAGTCTATTATATGGATTGTCAAAATTTGGCCTACTATTTCCCCACACACGGTCGAGCCAAAAAATGGCCTTATGGCCTGAGTCTATGGACTTTGGATTGATTCGAAATTTAATTTGGTTCCTTTAGTCCATGAGTCCTTCCGAGTTCTACCACACACGGTGAGATTTTGGCCTGGCCGCAAGCCATTTGGACTCATGGACTGCTCGTGATTGGGGCCTTAAGATCTACGAGCTTTTGGTGATAACGTGTCAAATGGTTTACTATCTCTTTCTCTATCTTTCTGTTCGCGGAGTAAAAGTCTGTCAAATTTGCTCATAGTGCCCATAGTTTTCCTTCACTACTACTAACGCTCTGATTCAAGCAAATTGATTCACTTCTCACAGCTGTTTTCATTTTCTTATATCTGTCTTTGTTGAGATTCTAGCCCTACTGCGCCCAAGCCCCACGGCCGTCACAGCTAAGCTAGCTGGCAAGGAGGGCACGCAGGGCAGTGTTTATGGAGTATGGCTTAGAAACTTTTCATGTTGGATTGGCGACAGTTCGCTAATTGTAACAAGGCGTAGCACACAGAGGTGAAGCTTTGTTATAAAATCTCGCAAAAGCGAATGCTATAATGATGGTAGCAGGCTTGAACTTTGAATAATAAGTGAAAGCTATTCTCCTAGTCTTTAGTTTGGTAAACTTTTTCATAGAAACATCATAGATCCTTCTCAATTTAAATTGTTGCTTACTATGCATGTCTCCATTGAATAGTTTTGACATAGCAAACACGTGCCTAATCAACCTATCCTTTGAATTTCGTTTCCATCCCAGGATATCATCGAAATTTTCAGCAATTAAACCATGTCTGGGGCTGCCATCCGAAAAAATTTCCACAACTCGGAAAATTTAAACATTGCATGCTTATTTTTTTGTAAATGTATTGCTTATGAATACAAAATGGAAACATCTGTTGGTGCAATGTTTATGAAATTGTCTGGTGCTAGCAATCCAGTGTTAGCACCATAGACAAAAATATACCAAATCTGCTTCACGTTGAGTTAAACTCGCCCTGTGAATTTCGTTTCGATTGAATGACTGCTCCGAAAGTTATAGGCGTGAACAGAATATTAGGGTTACCAACCTCAAAACTTTTCACATTTTTGAAGCTTAAATATTTGTGGTAAATTGTCATTGCAGGACCATTCTCATTTGATAATTTAATCACAAAGAAATACCTAAAAATTACAAAAAATACCATAGCTGGTAGCTCTTTCATGTGTTTTCCATGAAGTTCCTACGACAGCTGACCTACAACAAGTTCCATTTAGTACTTGAATTTAGTTTTGATTTCATGATTAAATCAGAAGTTATGGGGAAAAAAGCTTTATTCTACTGTTGAAATTCACAAGATTTAGGTCACAAAAACTACCATAGCCGGCAACCCTATCCAAACTTACCAACAGGATTTCTATCAAATAAGGCTTCGAGTAATATCAAAATACTGAGAGAATTTTGTTTAACTCGAATGGCTGAATCGGAAGCTATGGGCCAAAAAGCAGTTTTTTTCTCAGTAATTGTTCAAGATAGCACCACTGCCACAGAGTTGCTTGCATTTAAAAATTACTTCTAACACTTCTGCTCCTAGTTACTATCAACATGTCCTGTAAATTTTTCGATCATTATACATTATCCGGTCGTCAGTTCTCGTGAACAGAAGTTGCGAGTGGTGAAAAAAGAGGTAATTTGGTGATGGGTTGCCGTTCTTGTGCTACTCGGAATTTTGAAAATTTCAAGATATTTGCATTTGTTGACAAAAATAGACAAATTTTCAAGAGAGTCGATTATGTGAAGAATTTTTGTCACGTGCCTGCCATAGCTACAGGGTTGCCCACGCGGTCTTGAAAACTCATGTATGTTAAGTTTCAGCCAACATCAATATGCCCTGCAAATTTCACGATGATCGATGATCGATAATGTTTCCGTCAAAAGTTATGACAAATCAAAATTTGAAAAAAAATCCTTGCCTGCTTTTAGGCTCTCAGCGCCCAAATTTCTCAAAATTTCCCATTCTTTATCATGAGCAAACATAAAACATAACAAATTTTCGTTTAAATTACTCTTCTGCAATAAAATTGTACTCTGCATAGAAATATAAGGATACCGGAAAATTCACTAAAATGACCGCCGCCGTCAAAGAGTTAGAGATATCTTAGATCTAATAAAACATAGACCTACTCCTTAGATACATCTATGTCCTTCGAAAATTTCAGCTCAATCGGATCGATCACTCCAGAGATTATCTCCCTTAATGTTTTTCCCGATCTATATACATATATATATATATATATATATATATATATATATATATATATATATATATATATATATATATATATATATATATATATATATATAGCCCTTGGCTGTATTTGTTCGTCTTGTGTTGTCTTAACAGTTGTCTTAAAATAGTATGTTTACAGAAAAGCCCGAAGGTCAGAGACTAGCGTAAAGAAGCAATCCCACGACAACCCTCGTACGGATCTAGGGGTTGAAGCTGGTAGAGAGCTTCATTACAATTTTTTAATCATTGTGGATACGAGTGTAGAGGGATTAGTTCCACGACTCACTTTACCCCTGATTTCAATCAGGTACCTAATCAGAGCTAGGTGAGCTCAAAGCTTGGTGCGCGGACCTTCGTCCGAACCAGGATTCGAACCTTAAGAAAATTGAAAAGAATCAATTGGGAAAAGAACGAACAGTATAAAATTGAATCTAATTTATGGGCATTAGCAAACTCTACAAGTGCCCTAAGATATCTTAACATTGTTAACATTGATTCTTTTGTTTTCCGAGATAGCATAACAATTAATTCTGTGTAGTTATATGCACCGTGTTTCTTTGTATCTTGCCAATTGCCGATTTCAGTCTCCTAGGAGGTATGCTCACCATAGCAATAATGCCAGCATTGCAACGTCCTTAGCATTATCGGCAAATTCCGGTCTTAGAACGCCCTTATCGTAACTAATGGATGTGGAAAATCTCCACAGCAGATTTAGGAAGCGCGAACGTGGGTAACCACCACATTAAAATGAGACCATGCAGATTGAAAGTAAAAACATGAAGAAGGCCCATTAAGAAGTGCCTATTGGTAGACGGCAGCACAAACAAAACAAATGTCTCAAAACCCATAGAATATCCACCAATCAGCTATATATCGAGGCGAAAAATTACATCATTACAGCTAGTGGTGAAACTATGCTTGATGTCCATATACAAAATAGGAGCCACCAAGGAGTGCATCAATTATAGGGGTACCACGTTTTTGACTACCGTCTATAAATGTTCTCTGCTATCTTTCAAGACTGGATAGCTCCATTTGCTCCATACACTCCGCTGGCAATGGATGTCTCAACATGTCTCAGCATCTTGTCATATTCTGCAGCAATGGGACCATTACAGAACCTTGTGGAGCACTCGAGGTGATGTAATAAATATCCGTTTAGTTGTCGTGTTTCAAATCACTATGAATCATAAGCCAATTGTAAACTTTTTGGATGTTACAAATGCACAAATCGCTACAGTCGTATATTTAACAAAAATATTATTTGGACAATTCTAACGATAATTAAGCTCATATATATTTTCCCCTATACACAACCGACAATTCACTCTCGTTTTTTGATCTACTGCTTGGAATTTATAACGATCAGCCTTAGGTATTTTAATATATATTTCATTTAGTTTGCCGAGCGTGATTCCTAGGGAACTTCTAAAAAAAATTGTTTTTTTTCTTTAACTTTCGATTTCATTGTATTTTTTCCCCAAAAGTGACTTCTGGCTGCAGTTAAAAGATATATTTTCCAATGAAAAAAACAAATATTTTTCCATCACATTTTCAAGGTTTTATACACTTTTGCCTATGGCAAACCAATAGTCAAACGATATCAAGAGAAAACTTTGGCCTTACCTCAATGTGAAATTTATTTTAAGCGCTTTAATTCCGATATCATCAGTTGACAATATATGTAAATTAATTCCACCAGTACGATTAAAAATTACTGAACACTTTTTTGGCTGCAAATATTCACAAATTTCAATCCCGTGCACTAAAACAATAGAGGGATTAACGCCAACATTCCACAAACAGTCGATTCTATCAAAATATCAATTTTCACTCCGACGCACACAGTTCTGCATTACTCGAGCCTTAAGTCGAGCCAAATCCCAATAACACTTTTCTTTGACGATAAATTTAAAACCACAAGTAATTTTTTATCCTTCAAACCTTCAAGTATTTCGTTAATTTGAAAACTCTAAAATTTTATTCTTCACTCAGAAAATACCAGTAAACAAATTTGCACTTAATTTCGCTTTCAAACGTATTTAGAGTATTTCAGCGAAAAAATTACAGGCTATTAATCAGTGCAAACCAAATTTTCCGTACTAAACGGACAGCACCACAACCGATAAAACCGGACAAACGAAAATCCAAACTTCCCGCCACGAAATGTACCGTTACACTGAATAGCTGTTCTGATGATTTTCACCAGTTGAATCGAGCTGTCTAGTCTGCAAACGATGCAAAGAAGAAGGTCGAACATGACCCGGTACAATATTTACATGATTTTCTCAATGAAAGCTTTCCGAACGTTGTCGGGGAAAAGCTTTGTATTTTCATGGGAGGAATAGGGTGGTCATGGGCTGTAAATATGAATGGTTCCCGGAATCTACCGTTAGTCAATTCATGAACAAACAGTTGAGGAGATAAATGTTGGATAGAATTCTAAGGATCCGACTTTGATAAAAAGTTGAAATTATGTTAATTTCATTCCCTAATTAGATAAATAACAACACACTAGATAAATAACAATACAACGGTTAGGAATATGAGGACGCAGGACAAAGTAACATCACCTATAAGGAATCTAGCTGAGGGTACAACTCCATCTGCTCAGCGAAAATCTTAAAATCTCAACTGTGAGACCCCAATTTACAAGTTCGGTACTTTTGAAATGGTGAAATTTTTGAAGTGAAATTGAAAGTGAAATTTTTATCCCTGCGTTAACATAAATCCTCGAAACGGTGTAAGGTCTTTGTCACAACAAAATATGCCTGGCTTTTTACGTGCTTGAGTGGAAAAAACAGCTTTATCAATTGGAAAGGAATGACATTCAGCCCCTGGAGAAACATCACCGACAAAACTAGGAATAAGAAGAAACAAAAAGTTGCAAGAAAAAATTCTATCCCTAGTCACACTTTACCCACTTTCCTCTCTCATCATCTAGTCAGTCCCAATTTCCAGTGACAACAGATAATTCTCCCTTAACCGACTGTTCCAATGCTTTTACTCATAATAATAATGCACTGATACCCCCAGCATTTAAAACGGCATCCTCTCCCTCAAGCAGGTGTACCAACGCTGTTAATAAAAAATCCTCCAAGGTTTCCAGTCAGGTCGCCGCAAACATAGCTCCTACTATGACGAATATAAATTATTCTTCTAAAGGTAGCAATATGACATCTGAATCTCTTTGAAGATCAGTAAACCCTGTTAGGCATGTTTCATAACCGAACTCAGAAAAGCCTCAAACTTTGTTACCACAATTGTGGTGGTATGAGAGGCAAGCTAAGTAAATTATACCGTGACGCCAAATCATGCCATTTTAATTTACTCGCCATCATGACTACAATATATTCTATTATCTTAGGAAATTATGTATAACCAAGTCGAGGGCTGATTTTGAAGTTTATGTTTATAAAACTGAGTCTCAGACACCACAAAATACTAAATATTTTTGGAATTATGTTGAACTCTGTAAGTCAGATACAGCGCTTCCGGATAATATGCAGCTTGATAGTATTCAATCTTCTTCAAAATCAGAAATAGCTAACTTGTTTGTTATGCATTTTTCCGGAGTCTATTCGACGGCAGCTAATAACTATGTTCCACCGTATTTTAACTCACCTATCAACCTTTTTGATTATACAATTGGTCTCGATTTATTAATGGAAAAGCTTTTGGCTTTAGATATTAGTAAAAACGCTGGACCTGAAGGCATATCTCCAACGTTTTTGAAAAAGTACGCTAGCAGTTTGGCTTTGCCTCTCTTACATCTGTTCAATAAATCACTGTCAGCTGGTATCTTTCCTTCAATATGGAAATGTAGCTATGTGATTCCAATTTTTAGGTCTGGCGATAAATCTGAGGTTTGTAATTATCGTCCTATTTGTCTGTTATACACAATTCCAAAAATATTTGAGAGCCTCGTCACTGATCACTTAACTTCGATTTTAAGACCTTTAATCATACCTAATCAACATGGCTTTTGTAGTGGGAAATCTGTCAACACAAATTTTGTTACTTACCAAAGCTATATTTTCAACTCCTTTGCGTCCTCACATCAGGTGCACTCGATATACATCGATTTTGCCAAAGCGTTTAATAAAATTAATCATGAGTTATTATTTAGGAAACTTTTGAATATTGGTTTCAATGGTCCATTGTTCAATTGGTTGTGTGACTATGCGAGAGGTAGATCGCTTGTAGCGAAAATTGACAATAATTACTCAAACAGATTTTTCCAATCATCGGGAGTTTCCCAAGGTTCTCATCTAGGTCCGCTCTTATTTGTATTATTTATCAATGATATAAGTTTAGTATTCAACAATGTTGAATTTCTATTATTTGCTGATGACTGTAAAATTTTCAAAAGCATTTCATCTAGTTCTGATATGTTAACCCTTCAGTTCAATCTGAATAGTTTTTATGATTACTGTTTGAATAACAGTCTGGAATTAAATATAAACAAGTACCATTATATTGTTTTTAAATGTAACAGAATCGATTACCAATTCTTATATACCATTAATGGCACGCCCCTTCAGTCCTATTTTTCCGTTAATGACCTCGGAGTGAGATTTGACGCTAATTTGACGCTCAAGCACGTAGAATGTTAGTTTTTTTGATTCGTAACTCCCGGCGTTTTCATAATATATTCGCTTTAAAATCACTTTACTTTTATTTAGTTCGTAGCAAATTGGAATTTTTTTCGATTGTAAGGAACACCTATTACCAGTCTCATTGTAGGACATGGTAGGACAGTAGAAAGAATCCAAAATAAATTCCTTCGGTAAATTGGCTTCAAACTCAGAATTAACGTTTGTGAGTTTGATTACGCTTATGTCAGTGCTAAATTTGAGCTCTCTTGAGGTTCGTAGAACCTGCCATGAGGCCATATTCTTATATAAAATTTTAAACAGTAAGTTGGATGCTCCCAACATCTTACAGGAATTACCATTCAGAGTTCCGCAGAGAATGATGAGGTCTAACATTTTATTTATGTTGCATACTTATAAAACCAATTATGACCAGTTTTCTCCGTTGGAGAGGTTGAAACGCTTGGGTAATGTATTATGGAAGCATTTAGATCTTTTCAACACAAATTTGTTCGAATTAAAAAATGTGGTAATGCTCATTTCTAGCTAGCGTTGTGGTATCTGCGTCCCCCTTTCGACTTAGTTATTTCAACTATTAATTTGTCGCTTTTCTTTTTTTCTTTTTTAAATCATAGCTACTAGTTTTATTTTACTTTGTTATTCATGTTGTTGTAATTTCAAATCTAGTTTATATCCCGTAGTTCATACTTTAACGATCTATTTACTTTAGTTAGCTTTAGCTTAGTTTAACAACCAACCTCGTATCTTTCTCTATAAAATGAATTTTCTTATCCGTATATGCATATAAATAAATATATAAATAAATAAATCACCGAAACTTTGCTTAATGCCTCTCATAAGAATGAGGAGATTCTTGATAGTAGTTGGACTATTTACAGAAGCGACCGTGATTATTGTTCTACGGGTCAGTCGCGAGGAGGTGGTGTCGTACTTGCTGTTAGCAACACACTTTCAAGTGAGCTCGTAGATACCACCCAAAATGCTTTTTTCCAATATTTAATTGTTTGGATATCCTTAAATAACAAATCAGTTTACATCGTTGTTGTCTTCATGCCGCATAGACCTGACGAATCGATCTGTAGCTATTTATGTGATACAATTTCTTCGTTAGCAACATCACTTAGCAAAAAAGACAAAATAATAGTTATGGGAGAATTCAATTGTCCAAATCTATGCTTTGTTCCGGATCATAAGGACTCTTACCTCCTCTCTGTAAACTTTTTAGACGACACCAACGATTTCAATCTTGCGAGTGCATTTTAGGGTAATGATTTCCAGCAGGTTTCCCAAATTCCTAACCAAAATGGTAATTGGTCAGATCTTGTTTTCACAAATGCTTATGACACTACCACTGAGCATCTTTTTTGCAACAGTTTACACCATGCAGCACTATCCGTCAAACTTTCCACTCCTGATTCCACATACTTTAAAACTTACAATAACTCAATTGTATTCGACTTCCGTAATGCTGATTGTGAAAGCATTAAACACGTTCTTGATACTACTGATTGGAAAACTCAGGATCTCGAGACAGCCATTCCCTTTTTTTACAATAAAATATTTGACGCCGTTGAAAAATATGTTCCAATTATACAAAAAAAAAGGATAAATTTTCTGAGCCATGGCTTGATAGGGACCTTAGGCATGTGCAAAATCGTAGGAACAGACTTTATAAGCGCTTTAGAAAAAATACTGATGTTAGATTTGCTATTCAGGAAGATTATAATGAAGCTGCTGAGCAATTTTTAGCAAAGTCTCATGAGGATTATGACACATATATTAGAAGAACCGGCGAAAATATAGTCCGCGACCCGAAAAAAAACTTCAAACGAAAAACTATTGGTTGTTCCTGGTCAATGTTTCTTAATAATATAACGGCTTCCTTTCCTTAAGAGATATGTGACCTATTTGCTGATAGTTTCCAAAAAAATGTTAATGCACCAGACCCATCAAACTCACACCTTTCTTTCTCTGATTCAGCTTCAACAGCTTTTGTCAACCATTTAGGAATTTCCCGTGTTGAAACACGTTAAACTGTTTTGAGTCTCGTCTGCAACAAAGGTCCTGGGCCTGGTCTTCTTTTCCCGAACTTCTTATGCAAGTGTTTAGAGCAGGTTATAGCCCCCTTGCCTATTTTCTTTAATAGACCACTTTCGTCGCGAGTTTTCTCATACTGCTGGAAGCTTTAGTATGTCACACTCATATTCAAGAATGGTGATCGACGCTGTATCGGAAAGTATAGGGGCATTGCCATTTTGTCTTCGATTCCGAAACTTTTCGAAAAGCTGGTATACAACAAACTTTCTCCCCCGGTTGATTCCTGTCTGAACGAACAACACTTTAGAAAAGGTCGCTCAACTACCACGAATTTGAGAATCCTAATCTCTGACGTTCTATGCAAAATGGAAAAAGGATACCAAATTGCCACAGTCAACACTGAATGCAGTAAGGCGTTTGACAGAGTTGGTCATTCTACCTTAAATCTAAATCTTCAGAAATTCGGTATTCCCGGTCTTGACTCAGCTGACTGACTTCCTACGTTTGCGATCGAACACAATGTGTAAAATTTCAAGGATTTTTATCGAAAAGCGTTACTGCTACTTCTGGTGTACCCCAATTCTTTTTAATATATTTATTTCCGACCAATTTGAAGTCCTAGCAGGCATACCTCATTTACTCAGTGCAGACGATCTCAAACTTTATCAGACCATTGAATCGAAATTGGATGCCCTCTTTCTCCAATCTAAGCTTGATTCACTTGATCATTGGTGCAATATAAACAAGCTTTCTCTCAACATTGATAAATGCCAGGTAATTAGTTTTTCCAGAAAATGCAAAATGCAAAAAAAGAAATTAACATGATTCTAATTTACTAGGTAGACATTTTTTGTTTCGAAATACGAATTTTGAACTGACAAATGTCTGACAAACAAACTGCTGTCAACCAAGTAGGAATGAAATAAACTCGATTGTACTCTGAATTGGTTGTTTATGCATGCCGGATACCTACTACACTCTGGATGAAAAAAAAACGTAGCTGATGTTGCCTGATATTCGTCAATTACGGCCCAGGAGTGATAAATTCTGCGTACTTATCGTACAAGTGGAAAATTTCCTTTCGTTTGCCAATAGTTCGCCTTCGTTTACGAAGTAGATTGTGTCGCGCTTGGTGTTTTTTGCAAAGTGAATTAGATAGTGGTATCTGTGTAAGTGAATTTAATTCCTATTCCCTAAGAAGCATGAAACATCTAATCTACTCTACAGTCATCTCATGGTGACAGGTTGCGGTGTTTCGTTACTTATATTGGATTTTGCAAATAAGGCGAATTGTGTCATATGCAAATCTTGTTTTATCTATGTTATTTTCTCTAGACAAAGGCATTGATTTGGAAGTATTAAATTGCTTGACGGTAGATGATATTAATCCCGAACAAAAAAGTTTGAGTTAAAATTAAGTTTCGATCGAAGCTGTTCGAATCGAAACGTGAAAACGGAAAGAAAATATTATTTTAAATGTTGGCTGATGTATATATTTTCATTCAGGGATTTTGTACTCCACTAGATGAAACGTTGTCCCTTTTAAGCAAGACTTCAAGTTCGATGATCAGTCGTAGCAGTCCAAGTTATTACTCCCCAATTCTGGAATTCAGTTCGGGTAAAATGCCAATTTTCATATAAATTTTACTAGAAGGAAAATCAAAAGCAAAAATTTTGCTAATGATTTTACCACATCCATACGGAGTTTCGAGGTTAAACTTACTACTTATACTGTAATAGATGGCGCTAAATGAACTCTCCATTATTTTGCCAAGCTTTCAAATATCCGAAATTTGAAATTTAGGTAGAATGAAGCGGTCATCGTCAGTTATTTTTGTAAACTTCATAGTTGGATCTTCAATTAATTGTACTGTACTGGGTTTAGTCAGTCATTTTCAGCAAACTATTTTTGCTGAATATGAAAATATTCTAAAGATAAAATGAAAATTCAAATTATCGAAGATGAAACTGCATTGAGAAACGAAGAAAACTATTTTAACGACTGGATAGCCTCTGACGTTTCTAGGCCAGGCGTCACAAAATCTTGTGCATTTAGTCGTTTAAAATATTTCAAAATAACAGATCGTATGTATAATACACGATCATCCGCTTGTTAGCTCTTGTGGTGGAAGGTTGTAGCCGGAAAATTGCTGAGAAATTTGCTTTTCTCCGAAGGACGGTTTTTCACTGGAATTGTTAATACGTGTATCAACGTGTCTTAAACTGCGGTTTCGTGTTCGTTGCGTTGTTTTGAGTCACTTATGTGTTTGTGTTGTCTGGAGTAAAAATTTGAGGTCAAACCCACCATAAACGGGTGTTATCGTAAACCGATGGCTGATACGAATCGTCATAAGCCAACATAATCCTTGTCAAAAGGGATCTAGTATATAAAAAAAAAATAATACACGATATCATTGAAAAATTTAAAAAAAATTAACTAGTAATATTGAATTATCTAATTACAGAAAAACAGTAGAGTAGAAAGAGCTGAATAAAGAGCTGAAATCCTATGCAAATGAAGAATAAAGAGCTGAAAGCCTATGCAAATGAAGAATAAAGAGCTGAAACCCTATGTAAATGTAATAACATCGAGGAAAAATATTTGTTTGAGCTGGGCTACATAAGTTGAATTTAAATTTTCATATTCTATATTTGTGCACAGAAATCACGAATCAAATCATATCCAAATGAAAGATACTTAGGAAACTTGCTTTAAAAGTATGTCCGATTAGAATCCCAATATGACAGAGAATTCGGAAAAATATGACATTGTGCAAAAACAATAGTCATTTAAAGCACATCATATAAACTTAACGACATAGTAACTATAGAAGATGATAAAAATCTTAAATTTTATATCTTCAATTTTCAATGATGAAAATAGGTACTACTTACTTTGTAAGAAAGTATTTTTCAAACAATATAACCCTCATTTACATTCATATCTTTTTGATTACATAGAGCCTTAGATATTTAAAATGTCAATGAAATTACCTATCCACCTCTCTACTTTATCATATTGGCGAATGAAGATAGAATCATTCGATCTAAGCTGCCGTTTTATTATTTTGAAATATATTAAAGTTTGAGCTTTCGAATAAAAAATCTATTTGTAATGAACAATATATACCACTTTTGAGTTCAAGTTTAATTCCTTTATATTTACATTTGATTTATCTCGCAGCGCAGTGCTGAACAGTACATATAAATATAAGGAAATTTTTTAGAAATTTAAAGTTCGGTATCTTCCTAAATTTACAAAAATATATAATAATAGATGATTAAGTTGTGTTTGAGCATTATTCTTTAAGTTAACTTGTATTTGAGCATTAATCGTTAATTAAATTTACATATTTATTATTATATTTAAAAAAAATTTATGTATGAATAAAAATTTATTAATTCCTGTAGAATATAATCTCTTTGAACAAATTATTTGAGTAAATTCAACTAAATTTGCTCCATTTGCTTAGTTTTCCATAATCTACTGACAGGATAAGTTAATATATATATATATATATATACCTATATATATATATATATATATATATATATATATATATATATATATATATATATATATATATATATATATATATATATATATATATATATATATATATATATATATATATATATATATATATATATATATATATATATATATATAAATATATACATATATATATATATATATAATATATATATATATACACTACAGATAAAAAGTTTAAGACCACGTAGGAATCGAGAAAATAAACAAAGTTTTCATGGTAATTAGAATTTATTTATTTCTAGATAAAATATAATTGATTACCTTTTATGTAATTGTCAAATGTCAGCTTATTGTTTTTCTAGTTTACAAGTCAAAATTTATAATAAACAAAAAGAATCTTTTTCTACTTTCAATTCTACATTCATCAAAATATCCTCCTTTGGCATTTTTTACTGCTTTAGTAATCCTTGGCATTCTTTCAACTAATTTTCTAACAATATCTTGGGAGATATTGTTCCATCCTTCTTGAAGAAGCTCCCACAAGTGCTGCTTTGACGTCGGACAGCACTCACGTACCCTTCTATCTAATTCCTCCCATAACAATTCAATTGGGTTACAATCAGGTGATTGTGGGGGCCAGGTCATATTCAATAGTATTCCATCATTCTCCATTTCAGCTAAATATCCTCTGCATAATTTAGAACTGTGTTTGGGGTCATTATCCTGTTGAAGGGTAAAATTTCGCCCAATTAGCCGCAAACCTGATGGTATGGCCGTGTTCTGCCAGATTTCCTTGTAACGTTCTTTAGTTAACGTGCCATCAATTCGAACTACTTCACTCACTCCAGGAAGCGAAAAGCACATCCAAACCATAACAGAACCACCTCCATGCTTTACTGTTGGTACTACACAGTTCTCCAGCAGATCGCCTTACATAAACCCTCCGTTTGGAGCCAAATATTTCAAACTTTGATTCATCTGTCCAAAGCACCTGTGACCAGTCTTCAATTGTCCACTGGCTATGAGTTCGTGCCCACTCTAACCGCTTTTGTCTGTTACTTTTTCGAAGCAGAGGTTTTTTGGCAGCTACACGCCGCGCGAGTCCAGCTTCCCTTAGATGATTTTTTAGAGTTGACAAGTTTATGGACTTTGAACGTCCCGCGTTGAACTCTGCTCAAATTTCCGGTGCAGTCAACTTTCGATCCCTTTTGCTCATAAGCAATAGAGTCTTATCTTCTGCTTCTGGGTCGTTCGCTCCTTACATCATCACAATAACTTTCACTGTCCTTGAATTTAACGATAGCATTATGTACAGCAGTCTTTGAAATTTTTACTTCATTACTGATCTCTCTTTCTGACTTTCCTTGTTTATGAAGCGCCACAGTCACACTTCTAACTTCCGGCTTAATACTGCACGCTTTTCCCTTTTTGAGCAGAAATTTTTTTTTACCAATAACTAAATATCACAAGTGCACGTAATAAAATTCGCTGAAAATAACAATCCGTATTACTTGTCAGCACAAAAACTCACAAATGAAATATTTTGAGGATAAGGTACCTATTTATAGGAATTTCACAATATTTCAAATCCATATTCCCAAAAATTTCAAAGGTTTATTTGAATTACTTTGAAAAATTGTAGACACCTAAAGTCTTTAAAGTGGGAAAACCCCACGTGTTTTATTTCCCTGACTGAGAATTTGGAAATCACATTATACATTTTAAATCCCTTCATAGCAAACCTCCTTAAAACAGGCAATTACTGTAAAAAAAAAAGGTACTTGTTGTTTTATAAATCTAAGTGTGCTTCATTTCTGCAACATGATCTTAATTTTTTTGCCTAGGCGACATAATTCATCGTACGATGACATTTTCAAGCATCAACAGTTAATGAACTTTCAAATCATTCTCGTTTTAACCATATCTTATTTATTTTATTACAGGTGTTACTACCATGCTTGATTACAATTTCTACCAGACATTCTTTTCTCATAATAGCAAAAACAGACTTGAACACAATTTATTACCTGCGACAAAAATTATCGTACTGCTATTTTAATCGTTTTCCGTACCCAACATTAGGGGTGTACTGCATGGAAATTGGGTCAGCGCAGTAATCGTGACAAAATACTAGCAAGTAGTTTCAAGTTTATTTGTACTATGTCGCCAACAAAAAATAAACGAAAGGAGACATCAAGTGATTTTAGAGAAGTAGTTATTAATTTGTGGGCTTGTGATAAGAAACCTTTAAGTGAAATAGGAAAAATCACCAAGAAATCTAAATCAACAATTCAACACATCATTGAAAATTATAAAAAAACAGTGGAATACAAGAAAAGGCAAGGTCGTCCACGTAAGTTGTCTCAAAGAAGCGAAAGGGTAATAGTGAGTGCAATGCGCAAAAATCCTAGAGCTAGTGGTGTGAAAATAAAAGAAGAGTTGTCAGAAAAGTTCAATATAGAGATAAGTGCTAGAACAGTACAAAGAACTTTGAGAAGAAACGGGTATTCTTCGAGAATAGCAAAGAAAAAACCATTTATTAGTGAAGCTAATAAGCTTAAAAGAAAAGAATTTGCTCTCCTCCGCAAAAATGATGACCTCTTATTCTGGAAACGAGTCATTTTTTCTGATGAAAGCAAGTTTAATATATTTGGTCACGATGGTCCAGCAAAATTTTGGCGCAGGAAAGGCACTGCGCTAGATGCTAAAAACTTGCGGAGCACCGTGAAATATGGTGGAGGTAACGTGCTTGTTTGGGGGTGCATGAGTTGCTCAGGAGTCGGAAATCTGGGTTTTATTGATGGGAGAAAACATTTTAAAAAACAACCTACGCGAATCTATGAATAAAATGAATTTGGGTCGCAACTATATTTTCCAACAAGATAACGACCCCAAGCATACAGCTCGTATTGTACGTGAGTGGCTATTATATAATACGCCTAGCCAATTGCATTCTCCACCGCCGAGCCCAGACGTAAACCCTATCGAGCATTTGTGGGACTTCCTCGGAAAACAGTTACATAAACACCACATTTCTTCAAAGTCTTCTCTAAAGAAGGCTTTGCAAGATGAATGGAATAGTATTCCTCAAAATATTACACAGAAACTTGTGGAATCCATGCCATCGCGTATGCAAGCGGTCCTGGAAGCTAAAGGAGGACCAACCAGGTGCTGATGCCTTACTGTAAATAAATATCCTCATGTAAAAGTAATCGTACGATGACTTTTGTCGCTTAGAAATTCTAATTTTTAGAAATAATCAATTGATATCTACCAATCTTTGAAAAGATTTAAATGAATAAATGTTTGGTTTGAATTTTCTTTTTGTTATGTTTGTCTTAATGTAAAGTTTATGTAAAAAAAATTTTAATAAATGGACTATTTTTCTTATCTATTGTGTTTTAATATGCCATACGATGAATTATGTCGCCTAGTGTACATCGATATACATATACAGGGTGTTTGGTACTAAATGAACACTATTTAAAGGAGGCGTTCTTTGACATATTTTGAGTAAAAAATCGTTCGACAGGATGGTCCGGATTTCAAAACCTACGGAGTTACAGGGTGTTTAAAAAAACTTGTTCGGAACGGTACCCTGACTCACTTGAATCGTTATATCTTAAAAACTAATAATCACAGCTGAAAGTTTTATGCAGCGTTCATTAGACAATTAAATTACCTTTTATTTAATGTATAACACTTGATTGCAGTTGTACCGAATTTTGAGATATTTTCTTCGAAACACAAAATTTTTTAATTTTAACCCCGAAAATTCTGTGTTCCAGGTCGTTTTCCTTAGAAAACCTCATTATAATGTGCCACTTTCATTTAAATCTTTTGATAAGCCATATTACTGGCTATAAAAAATGCCTACATTTTAATGACTTAGATTCTACCATTTCGCAAGTATTGAGCGAAAATAAATATCGCTTAAAAACTAAATATGTCATAAAACGGTACTGCTTGAAAAAACAAAGTTTAATATGCTAGTCGTACTAAAGTAATTTAGTACCCATTTATTACTATTTAAAGTATCAATAAACTTAACTATATTTTAATTAGTTTCAACATAATTGATGCACCTACCTAGATGTGACAGGTAAAAGCATGTCCAGTTCTTCGCCTTTATTAGTGGGATACTTAAAAAATTGAAAACGCATAAAAACAGAACCACTTTCAAATTCTTGTAAGTTTCAGTGCATTACTCGAACAGCAAGATCTAAATAAAATTTACGAAAATACATGGAAAATGCCTCGCTACACTAACGAAGTATATGGAGATATTTTGTACGTCTATGCGGAGTGCCGGGGAAATTCAGCAGCGGCGCAATCTTTGTATCATCAGAGATACCCCCATCGACGGATTCCTGGAAGGAGAGTGTTTCAACAACTTTACGCAAGGATTCATGAAACGGGTAACGTCAGAACGAGCCGAGTAAACGCAAATCCTACAACTGCAACCGCTGTACGGACCGAAGAAGAAATATTGCATGCAGTGGAATCTGACCCATCAACCAGTATTCGACGCTTAGCGTTACGGTTTAACGTGTCTAGCTGGAAAGTTTGGAGTATTTTGAAAGCAGCCCGTCTACATCCTTACCATCACACACCAGTTCAGCAGCTCCTACCCATCGATTTGCCCAAAAGGATGGAATTCTGCAATTGGCTCCTTGATAGACAATTAGACGACGAAAATTTTGTCAACAGCATTCTTTGGACGGATGGGTCTTTATTTACGAGGGACGGTATCACAAACTTCCACAATTTACACACGTGGGCTGAGAACAATCCAAACACTGCAAGAACGACATCATTTCAGCATAGATTCAGCGTAAATTTATGGGCAGGAGTGATTGTTAATAATTTGATTGGGCCTTTTAGGCTCCCGCCTACCCTAAATAGTACCAGCTACTTGCATTTTTTAACACATGATCTGCAGGACTTATTAGAAGATATTCCTCGGCAACGATTGGTTTCCATGTTTTACCAACACGATGGTGCTCCAGCTCATTACGGCCGACCAGTCATAGATTGGTTGAATTCGAACTATCCCAATCGCTGGATCGGTAGAAATGGACCAGTACACTGGCCTGCGAGGTCTCCTGATCTGACTGTAATGGATTTTTTTGTATGAGAACGGATGAAGGACCTTGTGTACGCAATGGAAGTGTCCACTTTAGAAGAACTAAATACCAGAATCGATGATGCTGCAACAGAAGTGAGGCAACAGCTGAGAGACATGAATATGAAAAGAACGCTTGCCAAACGAGCTTTGGCATGTATTCAAAATGAAGGTGGCAATTTTGAACACTTACTGTAGATTAACAATTTTGAAATCAAGCATAAAAACCATTATTAAATATTTTCAGTTCAAGAAAAAGGTGTAGATCGACAACGAGGGCCACTTTATGGCATATTTAGTTTTTCAGCAATATTCATTTTCGCTTAATACTTGTGAAATGGTAGAATCTAAGTCATTGAAATGTATGCAACTTTTGTAGCCAGTAATATGGCTTATCAAAATATTTAAATGAAAGTGGCACATTATAACAAGGTTTTCTAAGGAAAACGACCTGGAACACAGAATTTTCGGGGTTAAAATTAAAAAATTTTGTGTTTCGAAGAAAATATCTCAAAATTCGGTACAACTGCAATCAAGTGCACATAAAATAAAAGTTAATTTAATTGTCTAATAAACGCGGTATAAAACTTTGAGTTGTGATAATTAGTTTTCAAGATATAACGATTCAAGTGAGTCAGAGTACCGGTCCGAACAAGTTTTTTTGAACACCCTGTAACTCCGTAGGTTTTGAAATCCGGAACATCCTGTCGAACAATTTTTTACTCAAAATATTTATTTAATTCAATTTATTTATTTATTTATTTATTAGCCAAACAAGGCATAAATACATATAAATACATACAAATAAATTATTTTAAAAAGCAAGTGTACGGTACAAATAAATAACACATAAATAGATAACTAATTGAATAAACAAATAAGTTTGAAATAGAAAATAAGTAAACTAACAATGAAATAAAAGAAAAACAATTAAAAACGATAATTAAATGAGAGCTTAAAAATTATGGTGTACAAATGGCTTGGATAAGGGAAGACTTGAAGGATAGTTTGGAAATCGTTGGGGAATAAAGGTTGCTAAAGCCATTGAAGACCCTGCAGCATCTATTCACTGGCTCATTAGCTGCATAGATGGTGGAATGTGGATATTCCTTTAGTAAACGATTGGACCTGGTGTTCCTTAAGGGGATATTTATCACAAATTTACTATTGAGGAACTCAACTCTAATAACGCCTCTAATTACGTCAAATGTGAAGCAGGCCGATATCATCATTCTTCTGGATGCAAGTGAAGTTAAGTTTAAATGACCCAATCTAAACTCATATGGGGGTAAATTTTCGAAATCGTAAGGGTTGTACAGATCTCTTAGGGCGAAAAGTAAAAATTGTTTTTGAATGGACTCGAGTCTGTTATTGTGAATTTCGAAGGCTGGGCTCCAAATAATACAGGCGTATTCAAGAAGAGGGCGTACAAGTGCAGTGTATAATGATCTTGTGGCCCACAAGTTTTTAAACTCATTGGCACGTCGTTTAATAAAGCCGAGCTTCTTATTCGCACGGGAAAGAATTTTGTCGTAGTGCAAGGTGAAACGAAGTTTCACATCCATCACAACACCGAGATCAACAACGCTATCAACGCGAGTTAATAAGTTGTTGCCGAGAAAGTAAGTGTTCTGCGTAACCGTGCATTTACGGCTAAAACTTATGATTTGGCACTTATCAATATTCAGCGAGAGCTTGTTTATATTGCACCATTGAACAAGAGAATCAAGCTTGGATTGAAGGAAAAGTGCATCATTCAATGGTGTGGTACAGTTTGAGGTCGTCTGCATAAAGTAGGTGAGGTATGTTTGACAGGACGTCAGATAGATCCGAGATGAATATGTTAAAGAGAAGTGGGCCAAGATGACTACCTTGTGGAACACCAGAGGTAGCAAATATATTTTTTGATAAAATTCCTTGAAATTTAACGAGTTGGATTCGGTTGTGGAGGTAGGAACTGAGCCACCTTAGAAAAGATCCGGCAAGCCCGAATTTGTGCAGCTTAAGGATGAATATAGAATGGTCAACTCTGTCGAAAGCTTTGCTAAAGTCAGTGTAGACTGCGTCAATTTGATAGCCTTTTTCCATTTTACACAAAACGTCCGACACTAGGATTGTCAAGTTTGTGATAGTTGAGCGACCTTTTCTAAAGCCATGCTGTTGTTCATTCAGACGGGAGTCAACTAGTGGGGAAAGTTTATTGTATACAACCTTTTCAAAAAGTTTTGGAATGGAAGATAAAATGGCAATATGTCAAAGAACACCTCCTTAAAATAGTGTTCATTTAGTACCAAACACCCTGTATATATTAAAGATATGAAAACACATTTAAGTATATTGGAATAACAGCCATTGCATTTTTGGTTTTAACTGAAATAATTCATAAAATTAATTAGTTGACTCTCAAAAACGTCTGGAATATTTACATAAATTAATGAATTTTGTTTCTCTATCTTCTAATTTATTTCGATCAAATTAATTACTCAGTTTCGAACAGTATATTAAAGTAACGGGAAAGCTTATCTAATTATGCTGTGAACAATTCTTAAACCAGTCGAAGAGTTTACTACTGTTATACGAGAATAGTTAACTATTTATAATTTACGAAAACAACAAATTTAATTAGTAGGATGAAAATCAAACACTTTTTTTTAGAATATTTTGACTATTTCTTCATACCAAAGACCTAATCATTTTTTTTCTTCAAAGTAATGATGCTATTGAGACGTCCAAGTATGTAAATACATATATGCCTAATTGAACCGTGTCAACTTAGCTTACGATATGTATGTATGTATTTTCCATAAATGTCAACCGACCTGCCAACCAACTGTGTTGCATAGTATCTGCAGGGGTAGGCAAAGACACTACAGAAGAATTTTCGTATCTCTCACAAAGCAACAATGAACATCAACATATTGGAACACCACTGTGAAAAAAAACAGTCTTGGAATATTTCCATATAGCAATATTATTAACACATAGTTCCTAATGGTGACATCTTAACCAGTATCAATATACTCCAACCTCTTCATATGATTCTTTTAGCAAAACCAGACAATCTAATACGAAAGGAAATATTTTTCGAAACCAGCAAGTATTTATATAATTCTGTAAAATTATTTAAATACTTGCATATGATTAAACCTACCGAACTTGATACTTAAATAATTCAAGACATTTTTGTTTGCTGATTGATTTTGAAATATCAAACAAATAGTAAATCATTTTATAAATACGTAAAATTAAAATTGAATAAATTATTTAACTACAATTGTACAGCTTATGTACCCGGTTACTACATCGCCTCCGTGGCGCAATCGGTTAGCGCGTTCGGCTGTTAACCGAAAGGTTGGTGGTTCGAGTCCACCCGGGGGCGTATATTTTAACTTTGAATTCCTTGAATAGAAAAATATAAGCGCTTGATGTCAGCAAAATTAAGTACATGATAACGATAAATGTGAGCAGATTTTATTAATATCAATCATCTTTCTAATAATTTAACGAGCCTCATGTGCCTCAATTTAGATTTGAAAGAAATATTAGGTAATAAAATATCTGAAAAATTCAAAATACGTCATTCCCACCAATATACTCTGAATTTAAGCGGACAAGCACTTCTGACTATGGTCATCACATGAATCTGACTTCTGTTAATAAATTTTCTGATCTCCTGTTCTTTTAGTCGTTCGGAGTTAACGCATGTTGAGTACCACCGGTTCTGAGCACAATTTTTCGCATCGGCCCATTAGCTCAGTTGGTTAGAGCGTCGTGCTAATAACGCGAAGGTCGCGGGTTCGATCCCCCCATGGGCCAACTTTTTCATAAATGTTCTATCAAAAATTTTATAGATTTTATTAAATAAGTTTGATAAATGGCCCACAGTTTTCTCGATGGTCCAAATCGAAGAAAAAAAAATTTCTGATGAATTTTCATCAAAAGCTACAAATTAAACATCCTAGTATATCCAGGCAATGGGAGAATGTTGATTTGGATGTGGATTGTAAAATTTGAGCATTCCAAAGTTTATAATTACGGCCGCTGAAAATGAGGAAAAATGTTGAAGTTTCAAATATATTCATAAGAGTAATCAGAATGTTATTTGAAGTAATGAGCCGGATGTTGAAAATTCACATATATATATATATATATATATATATATATATATATATATATATATATATATATATATATATATATATATATATATATATATATATATATATATATATATAGCTAATCAAATATGTTCAGAGTAAATATTTAATCTCGCATTCTTTTCGGTATTATATAAATTAAAATATCTCCAATCACACTTCGTCAATCACAATTCGTCCCGAAAATAAAGAGAAAAGATAAACTATCTGAGCCTTGGTTAGATAGAACTCTGAGGTGTTTACGAAATCAGAGAAATAAGAATCAAGATTGAAGAAGAATACCGAAAAACCCCAAGAAAGTGATATAAATTATTCTTTAAAATATCCCCAATCACACTTCTCAATTACACAAACAGCTTAATCAAAATTGTACGGAGATGACGCAAAAACTAGACATGTTCGCAGATCATTTCTCCACCGTTTATCAGAAAAAATTATATAGAGCCCTCATGTCGTGAGTGTTCTCTCATAAATATCTCTACTTTCACCTGTTGCTCCGAGTCGATGAACGCAAAATAAAATAACTTGATGGTCCGCCTATTTTCCTTAAAAGCCCTGACGCTGCCACTTTTTATAATCTTTAATAAATCATTATCAAATGGTATTTTCCCACCTTTATGGAAATTCAGTTTTCTGCTCTCAACTTTTAAATCCGAAGATAAGGCTGATATTAACAATTATAGACTGATTGGCATTTTATTTATGCAAATTTTAGAAAATTTGCTTATGGATTTGCTTATGATTTTGTACCCAATTGAATTCCACAATAATCTTCAACGAGGACGGAATTATGAAAAGGAGATCTACCGCTACCATTTTTATATCATACTGAGGTGAGGTGTACATTTAATCTAGATGAATTTTTCCAAAGCTTTTTGTAAATTATTGAACTCGTTTGTTGTAAATCCAACACATCCTTCGAAATGTTCTCCTCACAAGAGTATTACGAAGGCAGTGTCTCAAGAAGAGCGCCAGACGAACCGCGAGAAAACCTTCGTAAATATGGGGAATTTTTTTGGGTCACAGAAAGAATCTGCCATCGAGAAAACTGTTTTAGCTTTTTCGGTGAGCCACGGCATTACTGAACGCGACGGAAGTAAGATTTCACAGGTCTCCCGGTTGAATTGAAAAATGCCCCATCGATATTCCAAAGAGCACTCGACGACATTTTACGCGAACATATCGGCGTAATATGTTTTGACACACGTAAGAAATGTTCCTTCTTTCTCATTTTACAAGTCAAAAAAAAACGGGAGAAAAATTAAAAAAATATATGATATGAGCAGAACATAAAACCCTTACATATCAAATGAATGCAAAAATTATTCACTTTATAGATACCAAAAAATTGGAAATTTCGTAAAAGAAGCAAAAAAATTCACCTCTCGAAAAGATCCGCACCTAGGCTAAATTGTAAAAATAAATAAAATTTATATAAAACTAGTATTATGCTGCATGTCTTTTTTGTTCAATAACACCTTTTAAACGATTTGGCATACTGAAGATGATTTTTCGCACATTTTACAGTAATGATCTGCAGCAAATCGCCCCGATTTCTAACCAAAATGGTAATTGGTTAGATCTAAATTTTATCAACAGCTACGACGATGTAGTAGCTAATCTGACAGTAGATGCAGAGCATCTTTTTTCCAATACTTTTCATCACTCGGCTTTTACAGTCGAGCTATCTATATCTGATTTAACAACCTCAAAATCATACAACAATTCAGTTGTATATGATTTTCGAAATGCTGGCTATGAGAGTATTAGCCTCCACTTGAATAATATTGACTGGAATAGTTCTCTATTAACGTTGGAATTGAACGATGCTGTGTCTTTATTCTACCAGTTGATTTTTGATGCGGTTGAAAAATTCGTCCCGAAAATAAAGAGAAAAGATAAACTAACTGAGCCTTGGTTAGACAGAACTCTGAGGTGTTTACGAAATCAGAGAAATAAACTATATAGGACTATAAAAACCGACATCAATGCTAGCGAAGAAATCAAGACAAGATACAATGAACTAGCTCAAGAATTCTTAAGGAAGTCTCGCGAAGCATATGAAAGTTATATTAATATAGTTATATTAATTAAAGTTATATTAATATATTAATATATAATCTGTGACCCCAAAAAATGTTTTGACTACATGAACACCAAGCGAAAAACTTCAGGCTATCCCACAGCAATGTATAAAAATGACTCACTCTCTTCTGACGCACTAAAAATATGTGACATGTTTGCCGACCATTTTCAAGAAGTTTTCTGTCCACCCGGTGGATTATGTAACATGTCGCTTGTCTCAACACCTCAGTTTGCTATCGCTGATGAAATATATTTAACTAGGGAGGATATTGTAAAAGCGATAAGCGAACTTGACATGAAAAAAGGCCCTGGACCAGATCTACTTCCTCCGAGCTTCATAATCAACAGTGCAGAAACTATCATCTCACCCCTGCTTATAATTTTCACCAAATCACTACAATGCGGTAGATTTCCTCAATTCTGGAAATCTTCCCATCTCACGCCAATTCATAAAAGTGGTGACAAGCGCTCGGTTAAAAATGATAGAGGCATTGCCATTTTGTCAGCTATACCTAAAATATTTGAAAAAATTGTTTGTGATAAACTCATTATAGCTATTGATCCTCTTCGTAACGAACAGCAACATGGCTTCAGAAAGGGCAGGTCAACTACCACAAACCTTTTGATATTTATCTCGGATGTACTTTGCAATATGGAGAAAGGGTGTCAGATCGATACCATATATACTGATTTCCGCAAAGCTTTTGACCATGTTGACCATGATGTTATGAAATATAAACTGCAAAAACTAGGCATTTCCGGAAACTTGCTAGGATGGTTGGATTGCTACCTTCGGAATCGAACACAACATGTAAAATTCCAAGGTTTTCTCTCAAAAAAAATTACTGTCTCCTCGCGGGTACGTCAAGGCGCCACTTAGGTCCACTTCTGTCCAATGTTTTTATTTCGGATCTCTCGGAAGTGTTATCCGATATTCCACTGCTTTTTTATGTGGACGATCTTAAATTATACCACACTATTCAATCGGAATCCGATTCAAACTTCCTTCAGTCAAAACTCTTATTGTTGGAGAGACGGTATGATCGCAACAAACTTTTTCTTAACGTAAACAAATGCCATGCCATAAGTTTTTCCCGCAAGTCATGCTCTTTAAGTTTTGATTACCGCCTTAAGCATAGTACTGAGTTCGATTTCACGCGAAATTTTCATACAAAATTTCGCGCGAAATCTGTTTCGGCGAAAATTTCGCTTGAAAATAAGCAAGTTTGGTACTGTGTTCTTAGCATGAAAAGTTGCTTTGAAGTAGCTTTCGCTTCGAAAACATAGATGGCACTAAAACATGTTATCAATCATTTCACGCAAATTTAGTTTGTGCAGTTCATTCTTTCGAGCGGAAAAGTGACTTTTGGTGTTTCAATTTGAAAATTGAGCAGTGCAAATGACTTTCCAATAAGAAAATCGATCGAAAAGTGAAATTCTTGACATTTTATCCGTCAAGAATGAGCAGTGTCTCTGCTTTTCTCCGTTGTCAAAATTTTCGCTCGAAAGAATGAACAGATAATTGGGAAATGTCAAAGTTTCACGTGAACTCGAACTCAGTACCAGCCTTTAAGCATAGTACTGAGTTCGATTTCACGTGAAATTTTCATACAAAATTTCACGTGAAATTGGTTTCGGCGAAAATTTAGCTTGAAAATAAGCAAGTTTGGTACTGTGTTCTTAGCATGAAAAGTTGCTTTGAAGTTGCTTTCGCTTTGAAAACATAGATGGCACTGAAACATGTTGTCAATCATTTCACGCCAATTTAGTTTGTGCAGTTCATTCTTTCGAGCGACAAAGTGACATTTAGTGTTTCAATTTGAAAATTGAGCAGTGCAAATGACTTTCCAATAAGAAAATCGATCGAAAAGTGAAATTCTTGACATTTTATCCGTCAAGAATGAGCAGTGTCTCTGCTTTTCTCCGTTGTCAAAATTTTCGCTCGAAAGAATGAACAGATAATTGGGAAATGTCAAAGTTTCACGTGAACTCGAACTCAGTACCAGCCTTTAAGCATAGTACTGAGTTCGATTTCACGTGAAATTTTCATACAAAATTTCACGTGAAATTGGTTTCGGCGAAAATTTAGCTTGAAAATAAGCAAGTTTGGTACTGTGTTCTTAGCATGAAAAGTTGCTTTGAAGTTGCTTTCGCTTTGAAAACATAGATGGCACTGAAACATGTTGTCAATCATTTCACGCCAATTTAGTTTGTGCAGTTCATTCTTTCGAGCGACAAAGTGACATTTAGTGTTTCAATTTGAAAATTGAGCAGTGCAAATGACTTTCCAATAAGAAAATCGATCGAAAAGTGAAATTCTTGACATTTTATCCGTCAAGAATGAGCAGTGTCTCTGCTTTTCTCCGTTGTCAAAATTTTCGCTCGAAAGAATGACCAGATAATGGAAACATGTCAAAATTTCACGTGAACTCGAACTCAGTACCAGCCTTTAGTAATCAGTTGCTGAAAAAACTGGATAGTGTTGTAAATCTCGGAGTGGTTCTAGATAAAAATCTACGCTTCAATCTTCAGTACGACAAAGTTCTAGCAAGAGCCAGCAAGCAATTAGGATTCATTAAGAGACATGCGAAAGAATTTAAGAACTTATGGGTTACAAAATCTATTTACTTATCCTTAGTTCGCCCAATATTGGAATATGGTTGCATCGTTTGGAATCCCATTTTCAACTGTTATAGCGATAGATTGGAATCCATCAAAAAGAAGTATGCCATTTTTGCTTTGAGAGATATATATAATCCACACGATTTTGAAAGTTTATAATTACAGATTAAGCCTTTTAAACCTTGAGACACTTTATTCGAGGAGAACGGTATTATGCTCATGTTTCAGTTTTGATGCAATTTGGGGCTTGATCAACGTTGATTATCTTTCGAATAAAATCACTGTCAGTAACCCTGTAAGACGTACTAGGTATACACGTCTTCTCAATGAACATCTGCATCGTACTGTTTATGGAGCCCATAGATGCTGCAAAATATTTAACAATTTTTCTAACTACTATTCCTTATCTATTCTCAAGACAAGTTTCAAATATACTTTATTCAAGGCTCTAAAATCTTAAAAAAAAACATTTTCCCTTATAAATTCCTAAAATATGGACTTAAAATTACTTATGCTAATTTGTTACAGTGTAGTTTAAAAAAACTTATATTTAATTCAAATTGTGATTTGCTATTATCTTTTGTTATATGCCTTGCTTGGCTTGAAATAAAATAAAATATTCTACATCCATTTTCACTCATTCTTCGCGAAGCCTTGTCTCGAGCTACCCCTTAAAAGAAATCGACTTGGTATGAATTCTACAGTCTATTTCATCCCAGAGGTTTTCAATGGGATTACAATCTGGTGACTGGGGAGGAGGATGAACCAATTTTGGGCAATTATACAGCTGTCATTCTTGAGCAATGCGAGCCTTATGTTTGGGGTCATTGTCTTCGTAATATTTAAATGTATCGAAAAAGCCCATATTCGCGGCACTTTTTCGCAAATTGTCTTTCAGGAGTTGTAAGTATCGACGGGAATCCATTATACTATCAATAAATACTAATTTGCCAACACCGCGAGTAGATATGCATCCCCAAACCATTAAACTGCCGCCCCCGTGCTTCACTGTAGGCCTGAGGTTCTTAGGAGTCAATTCGTCGTTTTTTTCTATTCACTTCTCTGATGAATGGTTTTTTTTGCGTGCAGCACGACCATTATATTGACAATTTCTCAAAACTCGGCGCACTGTTTTGCATCCCACTTTTTTTTAAAAGTCTGTGAAACTTTCATTTATAATTTTTGGAGCACTCAATTTAGGGTTTTTCTTGATTTTCCGGACGATAGCGCGTTCTTCAAGTGTCGTTAGAACCTTTGGACGGCCAGGACTATGCTTCAAGTTTATTCTGCCTTCCTCTTTATACTTCCGGAGAATATCGTAAACAGTTCTACGTTTCATTTTGAAGACCGAACATATTTCTGCCACAGTTTTACCTTCCTCATGATTAACAACCACCAACTGGATCTTCCGGAACTTCCTAGTTCGAAGCGCATCTCCCGAAATTTCTGCGCCATATAGCAAGATGGAATTGGTCGTCACTATCAGCAGTCTCCGTCTCGTCTCACTGGGTCCGCCAACGTTGGCCATTAGCCTACTCAGCGAAGTGACGACTACTAGAGCCCTGTCACATGCCTTGCGAATATGATCCCAATACGTCAGCTTGGTGTCCAGGGTCACTCCCAGATACCTGACCGACTTACTGGTCTGGACCCCGACGGAGCCAACTTTCATGGGTATGACGGTTGGTATTCTCCGCTTCGTCGGCATGACAATCTCTGTCTTTGAGACTGCCAGCTGGAGGCCGTGCTCAGTCATCCACCGATCCACCCTTCTCATAACTTTGTTAAGTCTAAATTGAACGAAATCGGCGGATCTAGAAGTGATTACAGCTGCGACGTCATCAGCGTAACCTACTAGGAACACATCCGCAGGTATTTCCAGGCGCAGCAGATCATCGTACATGATGTTTTAGAGGTCAGGTCCTAAGATTGAACCCTGTGCCGCACCTGAGGTGACAGGCCTCCTTCTGACTCCGTCCTCAGAGTCGTAGAGCAACCATCGGTCCCTGAGGTAGTCCCGCATCGTGGCCGGCAAGTAGCCAGGGATACGGAGCCTCCCCTCAAGGGCCCGAAGGATGTCCGTCCACCTCGCCGAGTTGAAGGCGTTTTGCTACAGCCGCTCTTGCTACAGCCCCAACAACCTCTGAGATGGCATCGATTGTTGAATGACCCTTCCGGAAGCCGTGCTACCTGCAAGAAAGATCACCAGCTGATCTCACAGCTGACAGCAATCGCGGCTTTGCGAGAAGCTTCCCAGCAGTGTCCAGCATGCACAGCGGGCGGTATACCGATGGACAGCCCAGGTTACCCTTCCCCTTGTCTACAAGTACCAGTCGAGCCACATTCCGACTAAACATGACTAAACATGAATTATACAAATCCAATAATAGACGCGGTTGACTCTCCACCACGACTTTTGGTGCCTCAACCGGCACTCCATCAGGCTCCATCAGGCCTGGGCCTTCCGGTTCTTCATCTTGGATACTGCACTGCTCAGCTCCTCGCCCGTAAAAAGAGGAACATCCGCCTGGTTGACGAATATGGGCCCATCAATCCTTGGCGGATGCACCGGGAACAGCGAACCAACGATACGCTCCATGGATATCGCATCCATGAGAGTGCTAGATCGCATGCAGCCAAGTCTGCGAGTGTCCAATTTGTAGCCATCTCTCCTCGGGTCTGAATTATTGAACACAGATACTATTGCTTATGTTAATGGCATCTATATTGATATCGGCAACAACTATCAAGTTAACATCACCGCAGTGACGAAGCGTACATACAACCCGATTCCTTGCGGCTTCCTTTTTAAACATCTAGAAATACTTGAGATGTTTCAAAACATGTATGCATCTTAAACATGTACATGAAATTTCAAATGACTAAAGATCATACTATCTTCTGTATAATACGATAACGTGAAAATTCCAATTCATAAGCCGAAATTATCCGGCTTGCAAATTCTTATTTGCGAGCCACTAGAGGCTTTGATCAAACATGTGTTGCCTTGTGTCTGTCTCTTTTCGTTTCTTGCTGAAATGCTATCATTGTCTCGCTTTAACAGATGAAAAATAAGCCGTCATGGATCAGCTTATGAATGGTTCGAGAATGAAAAAAATTTCGATCGGTTCATTCAATATTGCCGTTATGCTATTTTTATGTGAACGTTACTTTTGATGGTCGTATTGCTCACATAAAAAAAAAGGACGTGAAGATTATATATTTGAGATACGAGTATGAAGATACAATTTTACTGGCTGTCTAAAAACTAAAATTTTTCTTATGCTAGTTTTTTTAAATGAATTTTGCTGTGATAGGAAAAAATTATAAGCACCAGAATGCAGTTTTTGGGTTAATTTCATGATGTAATAGAGCACATTGAGCTCTGTCTTTGTAATCTGCCAACAGTTTGTTTTTGCAGCATGTTTATAAACAAATCGGCTAACATTATTGTCACATCTCCAAAATGTAGCACTTTTCCTTAGTTTAAAAATCTTAGCTCCATTTTTTCTACGCCAAAAAGGGAAATCTCATGCTTGCAGAACTGTAAATCAGCTAAAACGGCCCACAGCCACGGAGATCTGGTTGCCGACTTGATTGGAGACTTGCGATATTTGCGAACAAACTAAATCTGAGACTAGCCCACAGACTATGAATTTGGTCGCAGATCTTGCATATCTGCAACCAAGTCGACGACCAGATCTCTGTGTCTGTGGGCCGTTTAAGTTTAAACATTTTCATGCAAAGTCCGCTAATATTTGCGTGTAGTGGTTAAAAGATTGATTTCTATGAACTAGAATATCAGTTTTTACCAGAGCTTGCAATAAAAAAGTTTAACTGAAAGAAAAAAGAGACTGCAACAATTCATACTGTGAGTGATTTAAGATTTTAAGTTTATGTTGATTGATTTAGGTATTAAAAGGACTATCATAATTTACAATGTAATATGTTTTAGTGAAAATGTTGTTTCAAGTGAATTTGTTTCATATTTTTCGTAAATAATATTAATGAAATGTCTTTTTTTGTTAGAAACTTAGTTTTCGTCTTCGGAAGTTGATAGTAAAGCACTCAAACAGAAAATATCATCCATTTATCTATCCTTATGTCTTTCGCATATGTACTTTTTCATATATTTCTTCACATCTCACTCTTAAACGGCCAAAAACTTTTACGCTTTTACATCACAAGGCAATTTATTCCGTACCACAAAAATGCATTCACTTAGCAAATCGGCTTTAAATTATATTTATGATTTTGTAGAGGCTACATTTTTATAAAACATAAATAGATTTATCATGTCAAAATGATGGTGCTAAAAAACAAATTACAATACAAAGTTTTGAATAAATTTTCGAAGATTTTGAAGATATTTTCGAACGTAACAGTTTTCTACCCATTGAATTACCCATTTTTTCTTCTAGAAATGACCTATAGTGTGCAAGACTCACAGAAATAGAGCCTGGCTCGTTTACTTCATGATACGAATCGATCGCAGCAACTTTGTCTACATAATAAGCAGGTGCTCCACCATCTCCAGCGCTTGCTCGTATAACCTGCCACGTAGATGCCCACCCAATGCACAGGACTCTCGGATCATCATCCTTACGAGATGTTCCACAAAATGACATCTTTTGAATGTAAGCCGTAGCGTATTTTACATTTTCTGGATGTCTTTCTTCGGTAGTTGCACCGATTCCAACAATTATTACTCGAGAACCAACACGCGGAGCAACGGTTACAAAATCGATTGGACTAATAAATTCATTACGCTCGAATTCGAACAGTAACGCTAAAATCGCAATATCGTCGAAATCCGGCTTCGGATTCTTGAATCCTGGATGGAGATATATATCTTCGACTCGTCTTAGCCCGCATGGACTAATGCACTGGTGAGCTTCGTGAGCACCAGCCACCACATATCCATCGAAAAAAATTTTGTAATCGGTCCGATGTGCTACGCAAGTACCAATGGTCACAACATGCCGAGGATGGATCAAGACACCTGAGCAGCCTTTGTAATCGGCTGTAACATTGTTCTGACGAAGGATTACATAACTGGGAAACCGACCTTTGGTCAAATTTCCACCATTCCAAATTCTTCCTGTGCGTGAGTTACAATAAGGCAGCGAAACTATAAATATACAAAGAAAATTGAAGATTTTGTGAGACATCTATTTAAAAAGATTTAATTTCACTTTACTGAATCGTTGTTAGTTTTTTAAACAAATGTAAAAAAAATTAAAATACATTTGTCAAATGTGACTTACTAGTCGTGATTTTGACACTTTAAATTTCAATTTCAAATCGGAAATTAGGTAATTTAAAGCTCTCCACTCTCATTAATTTAAGAAAATATTTGTTGACATAAATTTTACAGGGGGATTTTTATGTCTGTGCTTTTTATGTGACGAAGAGAAATATTTTTATATTTGCGATAGATTCTAACAACTTTAACAACCAATCATTTCTTCTCCAGTTCCCGTCAGAGACAGTCGCTCCTTGATTTAAGAGAAAGTTGCTGTATAGTTCTCAGAATCAAAAAGTGTTATGCGTCTCATAAAATAGTGGTGGCTGTCATCTTGGAAATTTTTGCAAATTCAATTTGTGAAGTGAATTTATTGTGTTACACGACGGTTTTAAAATTAAAAGCAGTAAGTTTATTACTCTCTCTGAGTTTGATTGTATATTAATAGTGAAGGGTGAGATTAGTGGGTTGTAGAGATTCCCTTTATTAGGGTTATTTTCGAAAGCGTGAGTTGAGTAAAGTGATATAGTATGGGGTGGATCCCCCAGATGAGGAGTCTAGGAGCCTAAGTAAAGGCGGCGCAGGCATAAAAAGAAAAAAGTCTAGCGCATCAGAACCGCTAGAAAACTAATTTTCGAAGAAATTATCTTTGAGGGATTTAAAAATGTGTGAAGACGTTATACCCTTCTTTGTAGTATCATATCAACCATTTCTTACTCAAAGGAGCAAATATCATTTTCTGACAGCATTTCCTATAACACAAATGATGAAAATGTTCAGTGCTGGCAACATTTGTCCAACACAGCAGCAATAAATCAACCATAACATGCTCGTGCTTAATCAACCTATCCTTTGAATTTCGTTTTCATCCGAGGATATCATCGAATGTTTCAGCGATTAAACTATGTCTGGGGTTGCCATCCAAAAAATTTCCAAAACTCGGAAAATTTAAATATCGGTTACTTATATTATTGTAAATGCTCTGCTTATGAATACAAAATGGAAGCATCTGTTGGTGCAATATTTACGAAATTGACTGGCGCTAGCAATCACCATAGCTACAGGTACTTCACGTTGTGTTAAACCCACCCTATGAGTTTCGTTTCGATTGAATAACTGCGCTGTAAGCTATAGGAGTGAATTTAATTTTAGGGCTACCACCGGCCAAACTTTTGAAATTTTCGAAACGTAAATATTTTTTGTTAATTGTCATTACAGGATCATTCCCATTTGGAATATTTATGGCAACATCACTCGATAAAGAAATGTCAATAAATTACGAAATTCATCATAGCTGGCAACCCTTTCACGATTTTTCAACGAAATTCCTACGGAATTAGAAACGCAACAAGATCCACTTATCACATGAATTTCGTTTTGATTTCGTCACTGCATCGGAAGTTATAGGGGAAAAACCTTTATTTTCCTGAGCAAACTTACAATATTTAGGAGACAAAAATTGCCATAGCTGGCGGCCCTATATTAATTTTTCAACCAAATTTCTATGAAACCTACCTAAGTAAGGTTCACCTATTGCGTGAATTTTGTGAAAATCTGGTGGCTAAATCGGAAGTTATAGGCCAAAAACCATTTTTTTTTCTCAGCGATTTTTCCAAATGGCACCACTGCCACAGTGTTGCCCGTATTTCAAAATCACTTCTATCAGACCTGGTCCTAGTTAAAACCAACATGTCCTGTAAATTTCATATTGATCGCATTATCGGATCGTCAGTTCTCGTGAACAGAAGTTTTGAGTGCTGAAAATAGAGGTAATTTGATCACGGGTTGCCGTTCTTGTTTACCGCAGAATTTTTAAAATTTTTATTTGACTTGGTGGACAAAAGTCAAAATTTATCAATTATTTGAATTCATTTTCAAAAGTCAAAAAATTTTCAGGAAGGTCGATGATTTGAAAGATTTTTTTCAGGAGCCTGCTGTAGCTACAGAGTTGCCCACACAGTCTTGAACGTCCACGTGTGTTGAGTTCTAGTCTATATCAACACGCTCTGAAAATTTCACGATGATTAATTGTTTTTCTTAGAAGTTATGACAAATCGAAATTTGGAAAAAAATCCTTGCCTACTTTTAGGCACCCAGCACCTACACAAGGCTCAAAAATTCCAATTCTTTATCATATACAAACTAAAAACATAAAAAGTTTTCGTTCTTAATATTTTTTTAACAAAAATTTACACTGCTTGGAAATATAGGAGTATCTGAAAATTCACTAAAATGCCCGCCGACGCCAAAAGGTTGAGGATATCTGAATTCTAGCAAGTCATGGACCTACCTGTTATATACATCTGTGCGCTCCGAAAATTTCAGCTCAATCGGATTGGCCACTCCAGAGATTATCTTTTTCGTCGAAAATTAGTAAAAATGGCTGAGGCCGAAAATAGCTCAATGTTAACCAAAAGAGCTATGAAAGAACTACCGGTAGGTGAGAGACCACGTGGTAGTGAGGACCTTGCAAGCATAGATATGCATTTTAAATTAACACCTGGTCAGAATAAGAAAGCGGATAAGCTTCCGAATAAAATTTGAAATAAATATAAGGAAAATTCAAGAAAAATGTATAAGATTTTAATGATTGCAAAGGATGTTAACGAAAAAAGGGTTAGGTTAGATCCAATAAACGTATATAAAATGAAACAAAAATCTTAATATAAGCTGCGTATCAGACTGTAAAAGTGTTGGATATAACAAGGTTAATATTTATTTTAAAAAAGCTGAAGATACGAGTAACTTTGTCGATGGTTTTTCGAAGACTGATAAACTATAAGCTCTTGATCCCGAACAAGTTTGTGTATAGGTATGGTATTATTAAGGGGATACCTCTTGATATGGACGTTGTGGAATTGATTGATGAAGAAATTCCATGTAACACTTACTGTAATGATCTCAAAGAACATAAAATAGTAGATGCGTACAGAATTATGCGAAAAGATAATGAAAATGGGAGTGATTTAGTGCTTACAACTGCAAATAAAATTACATTAGATGGGGAATTAGTACCTGATTTCATAAAAATTGATTTTTTTAAAGGTAGAATACTTCGTACAAAGACCGAAGCAATGTTATAACTGTGGCAGACTGGGTCAGTTTCTTTTTGGGTAACTGTAAAAGCACTGCAAAAAAATGTCTAAATTGTTCAAGTAAAAAGTGTGCAACTAAATGTATACTTTGCAGCTCTGAAGATCACAATGCTACATATAGAAAATGTATAAAATGGATTAACGAGAAAGAAAAATTGGAAATCGTTTCAAAACTTAATATATCACCTGCGGAAGCAAGTAGGACGTTGAATAAAAACAGATTTGAAGAACTACAAGAAATTGACTTGAATAATATGAAAGAGTATCCAGTACCAGAAAAAACAAAGCATGAAAACTTTAGAAATCCTAATACAGACGTCAATTCATCTGGATATAAAACAAGTTATAGAAATGTGGTAGTTAGACAAAAGATAGTCGCAAATAAACTGATAATAGTTTTCCCTCACTACTACTAACGAATTCAGGAAAATTGTTGAACTCTCACTACCATTTTCATTTCCCTATATCTTTCTCTGCTGAGGTTTCACCCAACGCTGGTAGACTTCAGTTTTTGGCCGAAGCTTACTCCGACCACATGATATTTTGGATGGCAGCTGTAGGTTAAAGCGACTAAACTCAACTTGAAGTACCTAATAGCAGTTACACGATTATGCTGACAGATGTCTGGCTGGTATGTTTGTGCTTTTGTGCTTGTATGTTTATTTTTAGGCGTGTTTTTTGTTTGTTTGTTTTTCGTTTTATCGTTTTCGTTTTATCGTTTTATCGTGTATTTTTTGTATATTTTAGTAAATTTTTCTTCTGCGAGGAAATAAGAAAAACTGCAACAAAAAATATGTGTTTCGAAAAAAATACAAGATGAAGTCAAAAATTATTATTAGTATAACACAATTATTATTAATTTCATATGCACTCACCAGCTGCCTAAGCCCTAAAATTCATAAACACTATTAATTTTAATATTTGTTTACTGTCGAATTTCGTCTTCCCATAGAAATATAGGGGTACCTGAAAACTCTAAAATGCCCGCCGCCGTCAAAGTGTTAAAAATATCCTAATTTAAACTTGACTCGGTTGATATAAAACCCTAAAATGCCCGCCGCCGTCAAAATGTTAAAAATATCCTAATTTAAACTTGACTCTGTTGATATATATATATATATATATATATATATATATATATATATATATATATATATATATATATATATAATATATACATATATATATATATATATATATATATATATATATATATATATATATATATATATATATATATATATATATATATATATATATATATATCAGGTTTTAGGCAAGATGATATTAATAATAATTTTGTTCGAAAATCGGTAAACAAAAATATTCTATGATTTATTCTATTTTGGTTATGCGTTATTCTTATGCGTTCACTAGTATTTGTCGCATTCGCTATCGACTCACAAACATCACATCGAATATCAATAACTGCAATATTGCCCCAAGTTTACTTAATTTTCGTTCAATTTTAAGTGCACAAGCGCATCCGTCAGCGAGTCAACGTCTTTGCTACTACCCTGTTAGACCCAGCAATCATATTCATAGCACTACAACTTGTTCATTAGTCTTAAAACAACCATTTACCTACTACGTAAAATATCGGGAAACTGTAAACAGTATGTTATACTATAAAATCAGGAAGGATTTCCAATATAAAATCAAACTATAATTGTGAACGTTGGCTGATGCCTGGGGATTAGTGAGCTAGGACGTTTTTGTGGGCTTTTCCTTGAAATACTCTAGGAAAAAAATATCTCCGAGATGAGTCGGTCCTGCCCTTATACTCGCTTTAATTCATGGACGTTTATACCATTCTTTTTATTGTTTGTAGTTTCTTCAAACTCTCTGAAAATCAGATTGAATAACCCGTGTGCATCTCGAAAGCTCGAAATAATTAGCCTTAGTCTTGTTCCGTACATTTCGTACATTAAGATAAGGTATTTTAACATCAAATTATGAATCATTTGCGAACGTAATCATTCTACAATCATTTTCAATTGTTTTCGATTAATTTAACCTATGTAAAAAAAATAGTCCAGAACGTTAAACGAAGAAACCAAATCGATAATTTAAAATATGTTCTTGCAGAGAAGACATTGGTGAATGCAGAGAGAGGTGTTGCTTCTCACTTCCTTACCGTTACCTGCAAATAGTAAAAGAATCGACCAAGAACAGAGTCGTTGAGGGCGGAACCCTGAATAATAGTCCGTAGAAAAAGGCATACACATGGGCCACAGAGAATCACTAATTCCCAATCCTTGCTGATTATTTCCTTCCTCACAACGGATAGGATCCTGCTGTTTATAAAATCTCAATACAAGTACCTTAAAAACAAGTTCTGAAAAGCATTACTAAGGGAGAATAAAAGAAAGTGCGCCATGCTTGTCATAGCAGCGGAGCAGGACTCAGCCTCTAAAACAATTGAGGGGGACCTCAACGTTAGCTTTCGGTTTGGACAGGTTAAGTTGATCGCCAAAAAGATGACAAAAGTGACGGTCACTTCATACAATATGGAGTACCTTGTCACCAGGCAACACCAAGTCACACCTGTTATTAAGCAATGAATAACAAAGACTGCAACTATCTACATACTAAAGCCGTTTCGGCGGAAGTAAGCAACACATTTACCTCGAGCCTAACATCGGATAAACAAAAGCAGAATATGTAGCCTACAAGCTAATCTAGGTCGCAGGGGAAGAAAATTTGAGAATTACTACCAAAACCCTCAGAGCACAGTAATGAACTTTCTTTTAATCACAGACTACACGGTCCAAGTACAGGTCCAGATTGAAGAAAGAACTACAGAGGCGGTACTTGCGACACCCTACTTCACAGGGGATGAAGGCAGAGTCTTCAGCAACAACACAATTAACTGATTTAATTGTAGAAAAGAGAATATAATGATAATTCAGAAAGACTATTGAAATGTTCTTAGATCGGGAATTACCAGCAAATGCAAATAACGTAATTAAACGATACGGTGGCAGGGCCAGCAAAACAATGCTTTTCTGGCAGTTTTAGAGGCTGTAGAGATACAGCTATGTCTAAAGGCCACCAAGGGCAAATAGATTAATAAAGATTTTCAGATTAGGGAATGACGGATTTCTTCGGGAACATACTGAAACTGCTCTGCTGAGACACACTTCACAGAGTACAAAGAAGAAGATTAAGGCCCCATGCGGACACATGACTCACCACTAACTAAACGAATCAAAGAAAAAGCAATAAAATCTGTAAAACCTTTTAAATCTTAGCTCCAATTCAAAGTTTATTAAAAAAACTACCCGGTACATATTTGCATTGTATGATTCTTGCAACTCTCAGCAGGAAGGGCTAGCAGGTCTCAGCTGCGCGGATGACAACACGGTAATAACAAGAGGCTTAAACTAAGAAACTTTGAGGTGCAGAATGCAAAAAGCCTTAAATAAAACAACACTATGGAGCCAGAAACAGTGTTTATCCAGAAAACGCCAATTAACCAGCATTGTACTGTTCATCAGGAAAAGGAATATCAACACAGGGGCTCTTAAAATTCGGACCGTAGAGGTGCTTCTAATACAATTCCCTTAAGACAGTTAAAACACTTTTTGGTAGCTTTGAGCATTGTAAGCGATAGAAAACATCGAGATGAAATCAATTATACAGACATACTTTATGATGATATCATTGTCCGACTAGAATCTCTGTCACCAATTTAAGCTTGGATCATCGATTGATAACTCAAAATATTATTTTCTCCAACATTTATTAAACCAGAATCAAAATACGCTGCTTAAAAATACCAAACAAAGATACAACTTTAGAATTTGTTTTTTTTAAATTATAGTTCTACTTGAGTAGTTCATTTTATTATGAAAATGAGCGTTTATGATATGGCTATCTTAACGGTAGCTTTACACCAAATTATACAAATCTCAGTATTTCCACGAACATACAACCAACTAAAACAATAAATATACATTTATTTAATCTATTCGACGGAAAACCGTCATTTCTATGCCTTTTCAAAGCAAGTAAATTGTAAGTATAGCTACAGATATCAACAAATATTTTATCATTTGGTTCCACAGTATGTTGTTGTTTTCTGTTTATAAAAATCTAAAAAAAAGCATAACATTTTATTTTATACAAAGTTTTCAATCAATGAACATCCACATCCAGTCATATGTTTTTTTTCTTGATATTCATTTTCGATTGTTCATTTGACTAGATGATTTCGAGTTCATTCAAACTTCTCCTAACCAGAGTTTTCCACTCTTGCCGTTTCTCAAGTCTAGTTAATTGTTTACGCAGTTTAATAGCTAAAAATTGAAGGAAAGTTTTTTTTTCAAAATTTTTGAATTAATTGTAAATTTTTCTTCGAATTTTTTTTCTTCAGATTTCAATATTTTTTCCTCGGTCTTATTTCACACTTTTTCCTAAGATTTGATTTAGCAGCAAGTGCGTGAGTGGCATTTAATGCATGGAATTGGTAATAGATAAAGAACTATGCGAAAATTATCTTTCTAAATTTGAAAATATTTTTTGGAATTTTTAGGTTCTTCAAAGAGTCAGTTCTACATAGCCTACAACAAAACTATAGAATTCGGCTACTGGAGCACATTGTTGATGTGACTACGATAGATATTGCTGAAGTGAATCGCATGATGGTGTGTTTATGTGTTGGGCTTTTTTGTATAGCTCGCGATCACCGAAGCTTCGTGCTTTTGCCATCATAGAGTCTCCTGGAAAGTACACAAAAAAGAAAGAGACTTCAGTGTAAATTCTTTTTTTTTATGTGGCTGATTAACATGAAATAGGAGATGAACAAATAAGATTAAAAATAATTAGTAAATATTTAATTGAAAAACGTGTATTAATGTTTAAATATTTAATTAACAAAAGTAATGAAAATAAGTGGTAGAAGTAGTATTGAAAGCTTAATCCCAAATAAATTATGGCTTTCGATCATTTGTTTCTATGAAAGTATGTACAAGATTTTCCCATGATTGGCTTCTGAAAAATTGCATGCAAAACTTGAAAATGGTATGTATGCATTTGAGGATACCGTTAGCTAAATGCATCTTTAGTAATTAACTTCGAAAAGGATTATATAAGACCAACTAGGATTGAGCACAAGCTTAATGATTATTATATTTAATTGTCAAGTGCATTCCACCACTCTTCCTATTGGGAAATAAATGCAGCACAAGCTGCAAAAGTTTCTCAGAAATTCGGGTGTCACTCAGTTGACTTCAACTGTAAAAACTAGAGAAAAATTGTCTGATTATGCCGATGCTGCCAGTTCGAAACAAAAATATTTCGAACGGATGACTGAAAGCAAAGCCATGTTAACTGGGCATCGCCAACCAGCTAAGACTCTCAGCCATAGGCAGAAGAGAGCTCTGCAGAAAAAGTCTATGTTTTCCTGTGTGAATCGGCTTTCTGAGATGTCGTCGAAAAGCTGGGAGGACCCGTTTACATAGGAGAACTCCTTGCCGGCAAGCACAGACGCCCAATCTATCAGCGGAGGAGCGCATAAGAATCGCAAGGTAGAAACGAAAGCTGAAACCGACGTTCTTGAACGACGGGTGCCCAAAAGTATAAAAATAGTGGCAGTTTTCTTGCTGAGGCTGGTCCTTCAGGCAAAAACACATTATCCGCAAAAGTAGGGTGGAAAACGTACGCAGAAGCTGCGTCTTCGTCCTTCATCGTTGATATAGATGTGTCCAATAAGGTCGGTAAACTAGCCGTGCTATTCCTCGGAATGAACTGTGGAGAGAGATAGTGAAGTTGGGACGAATTTACAACTTCACGCAAGCGAGGTTATTTAACGACCATCTCCAAGTCTCACGGTTCTCATAGGGAATTTCAGCGAAATATACTAGAAAATTCGTCAATCGAGCTTCTAAGCGCAACACTGAAGATGACAGGCTTGCCTTTAGAATCTCACAAAAGCGAGGTTATTTAACGACCATCTCCAAGTCTCACGGTTCTCATGTGAAATAGGGAATTTCAGCGAAATATACTAGAAAACTCGTCAATCGAGCTTCTAAGCGCAACACTGAAGATGACAGGCTTGCCTTTAGAATCTCACAAAAAACATAAAATATTTGTTGTGGACCCCCAAGAGGGAAACATTCAGATCGTTCTGTAAAGGATTGGAAGGTGCAAGAGAAGCTTCGAGGCTGTGTAGAGCCAATCAGTAAAAAAAGAGCCAATCAGCTAAGCAGCAGGATGAGCTTACCGCCCAAAAAAGGAGAATTGTTCACCTTGCCCTTCAGTAACTGAAACGCACAAGGTTTTTCTAACCAAACGTGGTCTGTGGTTACCAGCAAAAAGTCAACAATGCAATCATGTTGTTTAAGAATTTCAAGTCCTCGAGTCTGGATTGCATCTATCTAGCCATGCTAAAGTAAGAAATTGAATACTTGGAGCCAAACCTACAGGAAATATTTTGGGGAAGCCTAGCCCTAGCTTATATTCCGTCACCATGGCGACAGGTTAAGGTAGTCTTCACAAGCTTATGGATTAGGGTAGGTTTTATTGGTTACGCTATTCTTTATGACTATTCAGATCCAACGAACTTTATTCCGATCAGCCTTATGTCGTTTATGCTGAATGACTGGAAAAACTTATTGCAAAAACATATTCACACTAGGAAACTTAAGTATAATCCCTTAAATAAGGAGCAACATGCGTACCAGCGAAGGAAATCATGCGTGCAGGTGCTTCATTCTCTAGTTCCCAGGATTGAAGGAGCGATTTCTGATGACGAGTATACTTATTACTTATTGACATTGCCGACGCCTTTGATTGAGCGCAATTTAGGGAGCTATGTTAAGATGCGAAAGCTCATGGCGTAGACGACGTCCTAGTCAAATGAATGCTTGCTTGCCATGCTGACGCAGAGATTGTTGCTATTGGAAGCTGGAGCCAACTGCTTCTTGACAACAAATGGATGCGACAAATGGATATCCACAAGTGGATGCCCTATCGCCTCTCATACTTACTCCTGTGCAGTATGTTAGTCGACTTCCAGCTAAACAACTTGCAATAAGAACGACTTCATACGCAAGTTTATGCTGATGATGTGGCTAAGCTAACAGTCAATAAGGATCTGAATGCGGTATGTAGAAATCCACAACGGCTACTCGATTTAATGGACAGTTGGTGCTCGATACTAGAGATGGGAAATACGAGTAACCGCAAAATTAAGTAATACGTTCTTACGTTGAAGTTTCGAATGGGTAACATGTTCCAGTAGCATGTTATTTTTAGAACGTTGTTCCACCGCAAGCTGCGCTCATCATATATGTTGCTAATAGAACAAAAATTAGGCATTTTCTTCCTTCGACATTGTGAGCTGCCGAACAGGAATTAGGCCAATTAGCAAATCGACTGCATTGTTTTGCTTTGACACTTTATTGAGCCCGCTTATGATTTTCTGAACGTTAAGCGTTATTCGCTTCTGATGTGTGCAAGACGTTCCAAAAATAACAAAATTTTAAATAACATGTTCCGTTGTTATGTTATTTAACGTGATATGTTAAATAACGCCCACGGCCTTGCACTATATTCAGGCAAAACTAAACTTGTTTTGTTCAGCAAAAAGAGATAACTGGAGGACTAGTACTTCCAATAATTAGAGGCACAGCTTTTCAACATTCAAATGCAGTTAAATATTTTGGGAGCAATCTTGGATAAAAAAAAAACTATCTGTAAGAAGCATGTTGAGGCAATGCTTACTCGAACTTATAATTCTTTCGAGCAGTGCAAGAGAGCGTTCGCTATCACATTGGGTCTGAAGCCTCATGTAGTCATGTGGCTCTATTAGAGGTTCAACGCGAGAGATCTCACCGGTTACGGTTACCGGTTACGGTGAGATCTCTCTAAAGCGTATCATTGCATGATGCGACAATCAAGCTGTGATAATGGCATTACATAGAGGCATGATTACTTCGAAAATTGCGCAAATATGCGGGACACGATCGAAAACTTTTATTTGGTTGCTGCTTCTGCTCTTAGTACCGGAACACTGTAGTGTTGAAGGAAACGAAATTGTTGATGCAATTGCGAAAAAGTCCCAACTCTGCTTAGGTGTGCTGATTGCATTGCAATTTATCAGCAGTGGGTAGTCAATACCCATAAAAACGATGGCTGTGTTCTGATGTTCCCGGGCAAGTGAAGATCTTTTTCTCAGAACCTAACCAAGGGACTGCAGGATTTCTGCTCAACAACAGTAGGAAGATCTATAGATCCATAACAGGCATACTGATTGCATACATCCGTCTAGGAGGATAATCCTGCTTAAATAAACGGACTCTGTAGAACAATTCCTTTGCAAATCCCCAGAGTATACACGCATTAGGTGCTAATGCTTCGACTGGGATCGTGTAGAAGAAAGTCTCTTTCTTACCAGTCATCCTGGACTTGCTTTGTGGCAGACATTAATATTTGCAGATAAATTTCTGTTGGCAAATTTATCGAAACATTGCTGGCAATTGAAAGCATTCACACATCATTAACGAGCCCAAAGCCAAATTATAAGATCTGTTAAGTATTTTAACTTATTGGAAACCAGAAATTTATTTAAAACCATCCCAGATTCCGTTCGGTGATCATATGCAAACGTTAGCACCGATTCGAAAAGTGTAATCAATCTTAAGTTAATTTAATAGCAATTCGACTTTAATTAAATTGAATGCTGGCCAAATACGTAAACATTAGGAGAAAACATCAAACATTATCTAAATTGCAGCTACCCAAACCATCTTAACTTACGTAGCAATGCATTCCCCAAAGGTAAATTCATTTATTTTACAAAATATAATAAATTAAGTTTTAAAAAATGTATCTATCTTTATGCAATATTCAATAATACACAACTAGAATATCATAATCACCACACAATTTTTTTTTTGCATACTATTTAGAATTAAATACATATTTTGGATCATGTACTCTTCAACATTTTCAGATTTCTTCATTTTCGACAACAATCGACGCATCATAGTCCAAATATTCAGAGCATTCAGGCTTCGATTTATACGAGTCTTCTTATCGTTTGTAAATTAATTATAATTATATTAAAAATCATAAGTTCGTAAGTTTTTTTTTCAGATTGACCGATTCAAGGCACATAAAGTAAATCACATCACAGGCATGCAAAGAAATTAGTTTATAATTTAATATATCGAGTTAGTATTTTTGAAAACATAAGCAACATAAAAATTATGGTAAAAATTACTTTACTAAGTTCAATTAAAATGAGTCCACAATTATCAGTTGTGAATAACTATTTTAATGTACTAATAAATTGTTAAAAATCAAAGCACGTCATCGGAGGAGATGAGCCATTTTTCTTTGTGAGGAAGTTTGTGGAGAATCAATTTGAAACCGTTCTGGAAATGTTATATCGTCCTATTAAAAATGCTACTTACTGTAATTTCTTTCACGACTGCATGCATGTTTCAAATGATTGATGAAATCTTCTTCGACCGATGCTTCTAAGCGTCCCACCGAACCTTGATATTCTGTATGAAAATTATCTTTGACATAGTACGGAACACGTAGATTATTTGTTCGTCGTTGAATAGAATATTTGCTGGAACGGAAGGAAAATATTCACGTTAATTACGATACGTAACAATTAAAATGAAAAATTATTTGTCAAATATTCCATTTGAGAAAAATGAAAATTTTAAAGTAAAATTATTACAGGAGATTTACTTACCTTGTAGGATTCAAACTATAAATTGGATCAGATATGAAGAAAGATGACATCATTGACAAGCCAATTAGTAAAAGTATTGGCAATAAATTGAATAAGGCCGCATAGCCGGATTGCTGAAAAAAAATATGTTACATTAGTTATGCTATCGCAAGAGGAAAAAAACAAATTACATTTAGCAAAGGAACAAGATTACATATTGCAAAGAAATGGCTAGGTCTGCGTCAACACTAAAGAAGCCTAATGGATGATTCTGGTTTATAAGAACTACAAGTTTTTTTTAAGTAATTAAGGTTAAAACAGAAAACGAAAACTGGGATCATACATAATCTTACGTGTCCAAACTACCGCTAGAAGGAAAAATAGGAGACGTATAGATTCTTTGAGGGCTGAAAAACCGCAGTTTCTATACCATTTTTCAAAATACCGAGCAAACTGATGAAGATACATAAGATAAAGGTGCGTTGTCTTAACATCTAGATGGGACGATGACAGGTGAAAGCTTCAGAAGTAAACAGTAGTTGATCCTGCTCGTGTAGACACCTTAAAAAATGCGATTACATCGAGAATTCTCTAGAAAATTTAGTAATGTATAACTACTTAAATACATTATTCTTTGATTCAAAGCTTAATGTTTACTTATACTAAGCGTTTAGATATGATTGGCATTTATCATTTTTACACACAAAGATTTATATTATGCTGGAATAAAATTTTTCAGCTCTCATTCAGACCAAGATTATGATTTCTTTCGTTCACGAGCTGCTGCCAAAAATGAAATAAGACTTGCCATGCGCAACTACTTTTCGCGCACTAAATATTTTCTCATCTCGAATGCCCCTAAAAACTTTTGACCATTATTTGGCTCCCTAGTATCGAATAACATCCCTTGGCCCTGATAGCATTCCTAACATTTCTGAAAAGTCTCGAGTCTTCCTGATGTTTCCCTCTGTCAGTTCTATTTATTATTAGTCATTGGGCTGATAAATTTAATATTTCCCGAAAACTATCAAACATTTTCCGTATTTTCAAATTTAATATTATTTTCAAATGTTTCTCCAAAATCATTAGGCGTCAAAAAAATTCATAATTCTCTTAACTATATCTTCATATCTCAGCAACATAACTTTGTTGAAGGTGGGCCTACATCTACCAGCCTAAGTGAATTTTCTTATGCAGTGGCTTCGGCTTTAGATCGGGACTGCTAAGTTTATGCTATACAGATTTCTCAAAAGCAATTGACTCTGTTGATCTTGAGCTACTTCGCACTTGTTTTGTCTTCTTCTCTGTCGTCCTCACCATTTCCCTTTTATTCTGGTGTGTCCAAGGATCCATACTTGCACCTCTCTTATTCATCAACAATCTTTTCAATGTTTTATCGCAGTCTGATCAACTCTGCGTAGATACACGTTACTTACAAATATTTCAGCCAATCGAAAATTCTGTTGATTTTTCGCTGCTTCAGGAACATTTGAATTATCTTACTAATTGGTGTAGTTTTAATTACTTATCTTTAAATGTTTCCAAATATTTTGTCATGCCATTTTCTGTGAAGCTTTAAACTTATGCCTTTCCTTTCTTCATTTGTGAAACCATCCTTGTCTCTAGGGAACAATTAACTGATCTTGGGTTTATCTTTGATCGTAAACTGAGATGTGACATTCATGTTCAAACCATTACTAAAACTGCCGCACGGATTGCAGGCTTTGCTATACGTTCCTTCCATAATTCTATTAGCATTTTCACATGTGTTAAGATAATACTACCCCTATTTGTTCCGAACTCGAATACTGTAGTCAAGTCTGGAGTCCTCGTTTCACATACCTTTCCGACGGAGGTTTGCTCGCCCACTACTATTTAAATATAATCTTCTCTATATACCTTATATCTCACTCCTTAATCTCCCTCTCCCAGCAAAGCACGCAGTTTATATTCAGAAATATTTTCAGAAATATTTTCTGCACAAAATCAGCCACAGCTATATAATTTCTTCTATAGCATCTTTGATTATCGAACGAAGTTCTATTCTTATTTTTTATTTTAAGATAAGTCTTCAACGTTATTCTGCAATGTTCACGTTTCAGATGACTTGATTTAATCATGAAATATATTTATCAATTTATAAATTAATTTATCATCTCGGAAACAGCGGTTTTCTACTATGCACAAAATAATACGTGTGCAAATACTTTTTGGTTACATAGTGACGTAGAAAAATCTCACGTTCTATATTTTTCCACAACGTCATCGCCTCCGTGGCGCAATTGGCTAGCGCGTTCGGCTGTTAACCGAAAGGTTGGTGGTTCGAGCCCACCCGGGGGCGAATTTTTTTCGACGTTTATTGGTTACTTTTGACAATAATTTAATTGTTTTAGCAACGAAAATAAGACTCATGCGCTGCCCCCTCGCCCCAAACAAACGAAAATTTCACGATTACCAGAAAGTTCAACCTTTCTGGCAATCGAACTAACAAATATGACATGTAGCCAGAGAAAGAATCCGCAGTTAGGCTATTTCACACGTATTGATCTAGATAAGAAAGAATCGTGGAATTTAATGGATCGACTAGCACTGATGTCTGTTGCCGATGCTTGCAGACAAAGCTCCATCAGAAATCAGACTTGATTTCAATAGAAATTTCATGCAAATAAATAATTTTGATGCAAATAAATGTGATACATTACGTGTCTAAAAAATAAATAACTATTTGCTGTGAAAAAACGCCGAAAGAAATGCGAAAGCTGAGTTAACTTGCCACAGAAACAAGCAAAATCAATGATTAAATACCAAATAAATCAATAAAAATGCCATACAAATTAATCAAGGAAATTAAATGGTAAATAAATGACAGCGAAATTATATGATGACATAAAAATTGACAAGCCCTTACAAATAAATATAGATAAATAGGAATTAAACGCATAGGACTAAATAATTTACATAAAATTGAATAAGTGCCATAGAAATAAATAAGCACCATATATATTAATAAATCTCTTTGAAATAAATAAATGACTTTGAAATACATAAATGTAGAAATAGATAAATGAATGTCGTAATAATAGATAAAAAAAAATGACAGATACATATAAGTAAATTCAATGGGAAAAAGAGATTTTCAGGCAATTGTTCGCTAAAATTGATGTTCTAAAGAGCATTTCTCTTGCAAATTAATTTATCAACTTATCTTCAGATAAGAACCCTCACCTACCCTCTAAACAGTCTATATTCCCCCTTCTCTCATGGCCCATTAGCTCAGCTGGTTAGAGCGTCGTGCTAATAACGCGAAGGTCGCGGGTTCGATCCCCCCATGGGCCACAGCTTTTTTTACAGCCTCCGCGCTATTACACGACATTCATTCATTGTGCCATCAAAATACATTACTCACCTCCCTGTTTTGATGCTGTTCGGCCCGATGATATCTCCTTTGTCGCATGTACATATTTTGCTGTGGAAATCCACCACCAAAGAACATATTGAACAGCTCTTCGGCCGTAACGTCCGATTCAAAGCCGCGCGTATATGTAAACTCGCTGTAGTGATGCCGGTTACTCTGATGAATGAACGAATCATCATTTCCACGCAAATCATAAGACTTCCGTTTCTCCACGTCCGTTAGAATAGCCACTGCATTGCCTACTGCTTTAAAGGCTTCAACCGAGCCCGGAGCCTTGTTTTTGTCCGGATGTAGTTGCAGCGCCAGCTTCTTGTAGGCTTTCTTGATATCCGAATCGGTTGAATCTTTGGTAACGCCAAGCACTTCGTAGTAGTCTTTGCATCTGGTGGACAAGGATAAAATATGGATGTAGAAGATTTTCTAAAACATTAATCAAAACAATAATTAAATACAGAGCCCTAAATGAGCTTTTTTGTCATTTTTTGAGTGCGATTGCTTTTGAATCGCATTTGAACTAAGAAAAAAATCTTCTTGATGCAATTTTTAACGAGTTACATGAATATTATAACAAGGTACTTCAAATGAAATTTTAAAATACTTCAAATGCAAGTTTACTTACTTTTTAATTCTCTTAACTGCTTCCAACTGCTCGGCTGTATATTCAGGTTCAGATCGACGCTCAGCTTTAGGCGAACCGGGGGCATTGCGTCGATGCACACCATCTTTTGTAGATTCAGCGGTATTTTCTGAACGTGGATTCGATTGCGGAACGCTTTTTACTTTGGCCAACAGTTCTAAACAATATGCCAATAATTCATTAAACTTGAGAACAGCGAAACGTTTATGAAATAATGAAAATATTAACGTTAATATTAACGTGAAAATATTAACGTTAACTAATGAAAATATTAACGTGTTTTCGGAAATTTGAATTATAATTACAATTTACCCTTAGCTCTCGGTGTTGGATACAGCTTCTCAGCTTTTATTAGAAATTTCTCCGCTCGCTCCCATTTACCTTCGATCAAGGCTTTTTCGGCTATTTGAATACAACGATCGGCTTCGTCTTTATTTCCATCCATTTTTCCTTTAGTGTATGTTGTTGTTGATGTTGTAGATTTTGCGGTTTTTGTTGTGTATTTTGCTGACGCTGGCGGTTTCTTTCTGCACTTGCTGAAAGAATGAGAAGTAAAAGGTAAGTATAAGGTGTTATCTATGCAACTGCGCCAACTGCTGTTTATGTTTAATTAGCAAATCAGTTGATTTTTATTTAGACGTTCATTTGCAGCAATTAGTGAGTTAATGAAAATTGTTCGTTAGGTAGAGAAAGATGCTAGGATTATAAGACGTAATAGATATGCATTCAAGAAGTTGTTTTTTTTTTTATCTTGAGAAGTGGTAAACTAGTTTCGGCTAATGCAACCTGTTTGAGAAATTGATGCGAGATTGATTGTGTTTATTCGATTTTTAGTTATGACTTTAACATGGAAATGCGCAAAAGATGATTACATAGAAGAAGTAAAAGAGTAAGAGTTTCACATTTTTATTTATTTACAAAATTTGGATTTGGATTTGAATTTTGATTGTTCTTAAAGCTTACTATACAATTGATGAATTGATATTTATCATTCATTACTATTTTTTTCATAAAGCTTCGACCGTAAGCGAAGATCAGCCTAAAATTTAACCTGACAATAAAAATATATTTTCTAATAAATTGCTGTGCATGAAAAAAAATAACTTTCGTGTACCGCTGTTTTGATTTCGGGTGTTAGAACTTTCAATCTGATTGCGATACCATTAGGTCACTAGCAGTGATGATTTAATCGTGTAACGCAAATAATAATTACAAGCGATTCTATTGTGGTAATAACACTGGAAAATTTCAATACGTAGAAACATTCCGTGGCAACCAATTTTACACAGTGTGAGCCACAAAAAATCAAAGCCGATCAAATAGTTTTTGCCTCGATTCGGTAAAATTGGATGGCTCGAAAAAGGAAAATGATCAAAACCCCAGAAGTATCGGACGCAGATGAGCCGATGTTAGACAAAATATCGGCGGAGAAAGTTGGAGTGCTCGAAAAGGAGAACGAGCACTACGAAAAGAAGTCGACGAGTTACGTCGGCAGATGGAGTATTTCCTGGACTGCCATCAACATCAATGTGCCAGTGGTAAGAAAACATGGTTTCTACCAAAGACCGCGCTGAGTTCAAGTTCAGGCAAACTAGCCGTTCTAAGCCGTCGAATGCTTCCAAAATAGAAAATATTGATGCAGCACCACTGAGTGAATTTGAAAAGGATTTCAACTTGGTAGTGTGTCGAAAGATAAAACGTACAAAAGAGCAGATAATTGTTTCTTCTCTAACACCACATAATACACAAACCTTCCTACATCTCATCGAACAGCCCTAAAGTCTCTCCAATAACGACCTACAAGATGGGCATTCCGTACTTCATCACTGAGCTTCACATTCAAGGTATCAAGGCCAATATTAAAAGTATTACGAGTGATAGATCACTAATTCTGTATGCCTCCTAGAAGACCATAAGCAGGTATTTGAAATTATAAAAAGCAGTGGTCGCATCGCAACGACCTACTCTGAAGCCAGAAAAAGCTGCAGTCAAAACAACGGACCATAGGCGAATTCGATGTAGTTCGTCAAACTCAAGTCTACTACATGATTTCGGAGTGATCAACTCAATCATATCACAATATAAATAATAGCTTGTCGGTGGCGATTTGAACTCGAAACACCCACAATGGACAAATTTTGTCACAAATCGAAACGGTAGGGCGTAGCTCGAATGTCAATAACTAAGCAGTCCTCCCATTCCCTTGCAAATAGTCGCTCCGAACTCACCAATAAGACCAAGTAGTAGCTCAACTATAGGCTTTGTGGGGACCACATGGACACAGTGGCGCGGCAGTACCAATTGCCCGCACTGCATAACCATCGTCAGCAGTACTTAGAAATCATAACTTCATCTTCATCAGCCGATCGAGCAGGTCGTGCCGTGAACGCGTTCATTATTTCTGTTCTGTCTTTTAGTTTCTTAGTAATAAATTGTTTCCTTAGTTACGCATTTATAATCTGTTTCATTATCCGATAATCAGTAGCCTATTCGCTACAGCTTCTTTCTGCCCTCAGACAAGCTGTGCAGCAGTATTGATCCCCCCACTGCTGGACGCATGCTGGTATGTCTGATCACTTTACCGTAAGGCTACGACTCTAGAACCGCTCCTTTTTCAGCTTCATGAAAAAAATTCCCAAAGATAGTCAGATCTTTCAAAGCCGAACGCACTACGTCGATGAAGATTTTAAAGCAAATTAATCTGCATCCCCGTGATCAGTTGCGGATGCACTCAAACCCAAAGAAGTATTAGGTTGATCATGTTTTGATAATTGGTGGAGTAGGATTCATACCGAGGTGAGGAGCGCAATTTGATTGTGGATGTTGCAGTATCTAATGCCTGCAAGGAATGGTCATTGAAAATATTAACTACAGAATTCTAAAAGAAAAAAAAATTAGCCTTAACGACAATGAATATATGCACTAAATGATCATAGTGAATAAAATACCGTAGTTGATTTTAATTTTACTATTTTTTATACCGATTCCCCAAATGTTTGGGAAATACAAGTAACTACTACGTGTAAGATTATGAGGTACACAAGGACCGTGCATATTGTAATATATATTTGATCTTTTAAGACGTTGCATTTATCGTCATTACACAAATAACGTGGAAAAGATCCTAATTTCAAACGATTGTTAATGCAAATTTTTAACGATGCGTTTTCTTTAATTTTACTTGAGCATCTTTCAATTTGAAGTTGGTAACTTACTACATTGCTCTTATAATGACATGGAAAATTTGGTGATCTGTTTTAAACGTATTTTTTTATTACTATGACTAATTTACCTAGTAGGCACAACGTCAACATATGCATTACAAATATTTTAGATAATATTACACTATGCAAAATAAACTATCGAAAATTTAATAAGATTTCTATCAAAATCTCGAGAATTGTAGTCATGCATGTTTCTATGTCAACCATGAAACACTTTTCGACTACATTAAAATTCTTCACAAATAAAAATGCATTTAAAATTCAATTAACCCCTAGAGTCATCTTCTCTTTCCCTTCCTGTACACACTATTACAACCCCCATTAGAGCTCACTTCAACACCTGACTACCGCCATGGGCTCCACAACATAATTGTGCATCAGCTAATTTCTGGCAATATGACAAATATCACGAGTCAGTTTAACAAAATCTTTTCAACAGCACAAAATAAATTCGCTTCAATTAAAAATAAACATATCGCACGTCTTTTCATAGTTCCTATTAGGCCTCATCTTACCTATGACGTTTCAGAAATCTCCAACAATCTAATCGAAATAACACCCGATCAAGTAAACTTTCAGTTTCGGCGACGCTATCAATTCACGTCGTACACACTCGCGGAGATTATTTTCCATAAATTGGTTTAATTCGAAAAACCTAAATCCGAAATAAAGTGAAATATCTTCCCTTCGGGGAAATCACAAACACTCGATACGCAATCTATGGAAGTTCGTGGTACTATGTGACACTTACATGACATTTCTTCGGCGAGTTTCAGCACTGGCCATCGCTGACGAAGTTGGCGTTGTCATCGCGTTTGAAATCGAAATTCGAATTTTTCTTCAGTTCTTCCCCGGATAAAGTGATTCGTGTCCACGATGATTAGACTGGCGGAAATAGAATGTTGTTTTCGTACTGAACAGGGTCAGTTGAGCATAGTCGGAGATGTCGATGCGGAAATTACGTGGCATTGGAAACTTGTTCTTCTTATAGGTAGCGTTTTATTCTTAAACGTAATCTTATGGTTTCGTAGTTTAACGCAAACTTACGATTAAGTTAGGGTTAGTAATTTCGGTGCAGAAGCTGTCTTTCACGAATAGGTTCGATAGATATTGAAAGGACTGTAGCTTAGTTTAAAAACGGGAAATATACATATATTTAACACTTTAAAACCAATACGAGGTTTTTTAATCTGTATTTGAAATTTTTCGTAGATTACAAGGAAATTTCAATTGGATGATAGGATTGCCTCAATTTGACTGAATGGGAAATGATAGGTTTATGAGTGATGTTGATTTAGAGATAGAAGCACACTGAGATCCGATTTTTTCGAGCTTTTCTTTTTCCAGGCTCATTACAATGTCTGCACAATACATGTCTGTTTCGCACATCATGCCTTAAGAAACTAGAAACTTACATTTTTTAATTGAGGTAATTTTCCATCACTAGCCAAGTACACTAGAAATTATGCTAGTAGGACAAAAATAAACATAAACGTGGTTTTCATAGTATTTATTTCATTCAAAAACTCTTAAAATTTTAAGCAAAAGTGCTAAAAAAACAGCTACAGGTATAAAGCGACAATCAGAAAATTTCGAAACATTCCTATCTAACAAAGTCTTAAAGCAGTTCGATAGCTTCATAGTCCATGGATCACCTGATAAGTCACAATGCCATCTATCAGCGTCTCACTCTCTCCCTCGGTCTACTTATCCTCTCGCGGCATTTCGCCGTGGCTTTGTCTAAACTCCCTCTGGTTAACTGATTGAAATCGATTATCGATAAATACGGTTTTGGCGGTACATTCAATGTCTCCACTTCTCGATAACCAGCACGTTCTTGAAGGATTGGTAGCTTCTGTGTTGGTTTTTTCGGTTGTTCAGGTTTGAAGTCGAAATGATCGATTTTCGATGATTTTACCGAAAGCAATGAGAACTGATCATGCGTTTGATGTATACCGGCTGATCGTTTCCCGAAACGATAGCCCGATTGACTAGCCGATGGACGAACAGGTGATCCTTCGTCAGACGAGGCACTTTCGTAATAGATGGAGAGATCCGTGTAACTGATGGGGGCATAGGGGCGTGTTGTTTTCGGCCGTGGTTTTATTTCGTAACGGATTTTCGAACGTCCACGAGCGTGATGGGTTTTAGGGCGATTGCGTTTCGACTGGAGCTCCGGAACAGATGGTATTGGTAAGATGTTGGTGAAACGGTAGTATTGAAGAATTGTACGAGCAATGTTACGACCAAGACGCATATCTTTAAAAAGAAATAAAATTAGGTTCGGATTTTGAATTTAAATTAAATTTTAAGTTGAGTTTCAATTAAAGTTTCCGGCAAAACATAAAGTAAGTATGAGTCCTTTCAGGAGCATCAACTCAACACGAAAAAATATTCTGGATTATTTTTTAAAGTTTATCTTAACTTTCCCATTGTTCAACTCAACACACGCGTTCGTGTAATCAGTTTTTATGTGTTTCGGAGATTTCATTCAATTTCCGCATTTTGACAGCATATACCAGAACATATGAGTCAAATTTTTACAAAATACTCAAAAAATTCCACTCATTCACGATTTTTGGCAGCATATCTATCAAATGCGAATGGGTGAAAGATAAGTGTCAAAAGGTTAAGGAAACTCGAATCAATGTACCCGGCCACCTGGTCTTTACTCCGCGTTAAAAAAAAACTCGTGTTTAGCTCGTTTAATTGGTGTCTATTAGCCAAAAGGGACACTTCGCTCCCAAGTTTTTCTTATGACCGAGTTACATTTCAGCTGTGTTTGGCAGTTTTCAATTCGAGTGAACTCAAAACAAAAATCGGTTGTTCGATTTCATTCGTGTGTGGATTCTTGTAGTGGAAAGTTGTGGTTCGGAGAATTCTTTAATAGTCTTAATCTCAATGTATTTACGCTTTGTAGGTGACTTGTCACTGTGATTCAACGATTGTGGGTAAGAAGAAACTAATGAAACTGACTAAAAATACAAGTGATTAAAATACAAAACAAAAGTGAAATAGAATAAACTTATTGATTGATTTTCCAAAATACGATATGTAGTATAGTATAGTATGCTACGTGCAGCGTTTGGGACAAATTGAATTTCGGTTACCCCAAATTTAAAGTAAAAATGGTTATTATTTGATTAGATTTGATTCTTAGATGTGATTTTGATATGGCTTGAATTTAATTTCTGAACTGAAAAACTGAATTTCGTTGCTGTGGAGCAATCCAAATTTATCATTTAAAGTAAATTCTAATTGACATAAATTTTACACTATAAGATGCAGATCAAGCAAAACATTTGTTTTCCAAAATAAACTGCACAAAGAGCTATGACGAGCGATCACTTGTCTGATGTTTTTCTATCTTCCGCGTTAAAGGAATTCTTCTCTGCCGGTGGGGCTAGCGTCCGAACTACCCCCAAGTTGGGGGCTGCCTGGACCTCATAACTCTGGATGCATATGAAGAGGCATTGGCAGCCTCTATGTCCGAGGGGGAAGACCTCAACCTGACTCTGATCAACAATTAATAATGGTGAAGGTACTTCAAGTTAACCTTCACCATTCCAAAGCAGCATCAGTTGCCCTGCTGCTCCGCTTGTCTAGAACAGAGGAGGAGCTAATCCTAATCCAAGAACCATGGGTTGCCAACAATCGGCTTTGCGGGCTACGCACCAATGGATACAGACTGATAGCATCCATTGGCTTACCCAAGCCACCTGCCTGTACTGCTTTCAAGAAAACCATTAACGCCCTTGTCCTACACAATTTCTGTGACAAGGATAACATGGCTGTTGCAGTGGAAATCGATAAAAATCATGCTGATTAGTTTCTTGCTACATGACACACGATCACGGCACTGGCCCTTCCTGCGACGTTGTCAAGGGTGTTGTGCCTGAAACCACAAGGATTGTTGTGCCTCTTATTCTGGGCGCTGACTCAAATGCTCATAATGAAGTATGGGGCAGTTTCAACACATATGGTCGAGGGGAGGAACTTCTTGATTTTATCCTTGCTCACGACCTTTTCATCGCCAATACTGGGCGATAATTGCATCTCTCCGTGACTAGAGAGTTTTACAGGAGTGTTCATTTTGTGATCATAGGTACATATCGTTCAATATGGCTTTATTAACAGAAAGAGAACGGACTGGAAGTTATTTCAATCTCTGGTCCGAGTCCCACTAGAAACTGCTCCTAAGAGCATTGACTGCTACCGTGAATTGAAGCAGGCGGCTGACACTCTTACTAGCTTTCTCAATTTTTGGTCTAGGACAGCTGTAGGGACTGGTGGAATATGGAAATCAGCAACCTGCGAAGAGAATGTATGAAGTGGTTCAATAACTCCAAAGGGTATAATGCCTAATATCTGTATCAAACGAAGCTGAGAGCTTTTAAGTATGCCGAAGGCAAAAGAAAGCGGGCCTCATGGAGATCTTTCTGTAGAAACGTGGATAGCATCAGCGAGGCAACTCGCATTCGTAAGATTTAAGCAAGACACTCAAGGCTTTATGGTGCGTCATGAACCTTGATGGCATTTGAACTAGTTCGAGCGTAGATACTCTAAACGGACGCACATTTTCCGGGCAATTATTGTCTTATAGAAGAGACGTACCAAAAAGGAGCAAGCAGCCAGCTCAGCACCATCATTCAGGATATCCAATTCTCATCTGAAGTGGGCTTTTAAACTCATTTGAGCCGTTTAAATATTCGGGCCCTGATGAGGTCCTCGCGTCTGATATCCAGCAGTCCCTGGAAGTATCTTTACCGGTGCTCAGAGAGATTTATAATGATTGCTTGCGCTTCCCGTATGTTCCCACTAGCTGGCGGGAAACTAGAGTCGTGTTTATCCCTAAAGCAGTAAAAATTTCGCATGTTAAGCCAAAGGACTATCGTCCAATATATCTTAACTCTGTCCTGCTTACGATTTTGGAAAGGATAATTGATTATCATAATAAAAGATAAATCGATCTTATGTTGATCTCGCAGTCATAGCACGCTTACAGCAACTTTTTTATATTGAAATTGCTCTTCACGTCCGCATTGAGCAAATCGAGAAATATCTTGCTCTTAAGGAATATGCATTTGTACCCTTCTTGGACATCGAGGGGGCCTTCAACAACGTGAAGTCCAACGGAATTGCTGAAGCACTCTTGGTGCTGCATGTGAATGAGCGGCTGATTGATTTTATCGTGCAGCTTTTCAAAAGTAATGCCTAGTACTATACTCTTCGCGAAACGAATTGAACGGTCAAATCCCATACAAAAGAGCTTTACTGACGAATTGAACAGCTCTTTTTGTATGGGATTTGACCGTTGAATTCGTTTCGCGAAGAGTATAGTACTAGGCATAAAGTGGTAATGTCTTCCCTGGGGAATGATCACGTACGACGAGGGATCAGCGCGGGCGCATCTCAGGGTGGAGTCCTCTCTCCTCTGCTGTGGAATATCATTTTCTTGACATACTTTCACAATGGAGCCGTGAGTGCGGCTTGAATGTGAATCCTAACAAAATGAAACTAGTGCTGTTTACAATGAAGTACAAAGTTCCTAACTTTTGTTTTGCCGAAATTAAACGAGGTTACCATTGACCTAAGCCAGAGGGTTAAGTACTTAGGGCTCATCCTCGACTTGAAGTTACTATGGACCTACAATATAGCAAAAAGAGCGCGGAATGCTTCTCCCTAAGGCTTAGTACCAGGTGGAGGTTGCCGCTATTTTTCAGGCAATTAATTTACTGGCTTCTGTGTAATTAAATATTTGGGGTCAATATTGCTATTTTTACAGATAACCAAGTGGCTGTTAAGTCCCTTGCTAGTCCTTGTACAGTGTCCATGATTGTTGCTGAATACCGTCCATCTCTTAGGGAGATGTCGAGATATTCAGCTGTACAATTGATTTGGGTACCTGGACATAAGGGTTTTCAGTGCAACTGTGAGGCCGATGAACTAGCTAGGCTTAGTACCTTGCTACCGGAGGTCTCATCCTCCTTCTCAATACCGATGACATTGGTCAAATTGGTCATCAGGTAAAAATATCTTGAGAACACTAGGAAATCCTGGGCATATGAATCATCCTGGGTCTCCATGGATGCGCTTAGCTCGAAGCGCTCTGCATTGTGCTGTGGGCGTTCTTAGGAGCCACATAGAATGGCATGCACAACGTTCAATGACTTCTGTCGGAGGTTTGACTCTGAAGACGAGGAAGAATCTGTTCTCCATCTCATGTGCCAGTGCCTGACTTTGCAAAGAGAAAGGTGCCGGCAATTAGTACACCCTTTTTCTCAATTCTGTTCAATTTAAAGGGGTTAATGCGGCTCATCAAAAGAAGCAGATGCCATCACGACGGGCCTTTTTTGTGACTAGGTGCGTCTGTTAACAGTTTTCTATCGATCGGCAGCCACTTTAACCTACCTACCTAAAACTAGTCTAATTTACCAGATTAGGAGACTTGTGACGGCTACATGAGAATAGGCTATTCTGCAACTAAAGCCAAAGAATGGACTTAGTTTCACTTGTTAGCTACTGAGAAATGCCCAAATACTTACGTAATCTTCGATATAAAAAGAGAAGAAAAAAATACAATCAGTCAATAAATCAGAGCTATTTTGTATGACACCGCAGGAGTGAAAGCTTCTTCAGACAAAATATTAGTCAGGCCAGCCTCTGTGTTAGTCGAAGAACGGAATCTTCCTTTAGAAAGATTAGCTTGCTGTAGGATTAGTAGATTGGTAGTAACGAAGCAGCATGAAAAGTGCCTTAGTGGTGGTGGTACGGAAGGCCCCTGTTACTGAATTTTGGAACTTTTTCAAACATTAGTTGGTAAGCAGCCTTAAGAACATTGTACAAACAAAACCCTGCCCTATGCAGAGGCATATGCTTAACAACAGCAGTGTAAGAGTAAAAAATCTGGACTGCAAATCCGAAGTAACTACTATAGCTCTTTTGAAGCAGTAAAATGTATTAAAAGGGTTCCACGCTTTTTCTAATATAGTTTCGTTTCATAACAGCTTCGAGTCGAGAATCCGTCCTAATTATTTGAATCTCAAGTCAATGGAGATTCCATTCAATTTTGGTAATTTAGTTCGAGCAACTTATGCTTTTTAGCTGCATTCCTGATCCAAAGTGGTCATATGGTTTGGCCTATCCGAAAGTATATCTATGTCATCCGGAGAAGCAACCACATCGAAGCCAAAATGATCTAGCCTTCTCAGAAGAGTATTTCCCAACAAGAGAGAGAGGGCACTAACTTGAAGTATGGCCGTGTTGACCTTTCGATGCAAGTGAGCATTCTCCATGGAAGCTGACTCAACTCTATTCCTGAGAAGCTGTTGGATGAAAGCTATCAGTTGCTTATCAACACCCAGCACGAATGGTGGCTCCACAATCAGATCAGACTTGATGTTATTGATAGTCCCCCAATGTCCCGGAGAGCGGCAAGCGTATACTCCTTAACAGCGGTGTATTTTTCGATCTACTCAATGAGGAAGTGAAGAGCAGTTTCAACAGACTTAGCTTTTTGACAGGGAGCTTGTGCTAGTCCGAAGTGGCAATAAGTTAATGACCTGCTCTGCTTGATGTACTGCTAATGTTAGGAAACCATGATCGCACGAGATGTGTAATTCTACAAGAACAGTTAGCGTGTCGGTGCTAAACTTAGTTCAGATGGTATCCAAACTTTAGGCCCATCCTATAGCTTTCGGGGCTGAGCTTAAGATCCTACGCAGGCGATTCAACTTACTGATGTCTTGTATATTGCCACAGAAAAATCTCAAAGAAAATCGTTTTGCCTTGCGTACATCATGCTAAGCATGACTGACAAATTTTAAACCACTATTTTGTTGAAGCCTGACACAACAATGAAACCACTATTTTCATAAAGATTGAAAAGAAATTACGGGTTCTAACCCACATTGGCGGTTTGGTCAAAGTTAAGATAAATGATCTGCTCAACAATAAAAAGCATTTGCCTATTATAACCGAAAATGGTCCGGCTATAAAAAAATGAAAGACGCAATGTGACAGGATGGAAGAGGCTTCTCTAAAGATTAGAAAAGTTTTTGGAAGAACATGAGATAGATATGTCTTAATAAGACTCATAGGACTTATAGCGCTCTTCTTGATTAGTTTTGAGCTATCAAAAATTCTACTCAAGGAAACACAGGTGAATATTTTTGGGATTCTTCTTTGAATGCCATTGGGGTTTTTCTGGTGTAGATATTCAAAAAATTTGTTGGTCAATTTGGGCTTTAACCACTTGGTCACTCATGATCAGAGATTTTGAAACACTGTGAATAGTATTGCTCACTATGAAGATTGAAACTGCCAGAAGTTACATTGCTTGAACAAAAATTAGTATTGTATTAAAACATGAGACTTCAGAGTTTCAGGCACTGGGAGAGGTTGATAATGATAATGAAAAAAGGTAGGATAATTCAAAAGAAACTATAGAAAGTCTACTATAGTCAGAACAGAGACAGATTTTTTGTTTAAAGCTCAGAAAGGTCATCCGGTTAAAGCTGAAATAGGTTAACTGATTAAAACTAGGCAGATTAAACCAGAGAGCGGATTTAGTGGCTCACAATGACTGAAGTAAAGCCACAACTGCAGCTGACTTTGAAGATTTCGCAATACAGAGAAAATCCTCGTACGGTGAAGGAAAAACTTTTCAATGTTTGATCCAATAAGATGTTCGAGGCACTACTTTGGAGAGGCTTGCAGGTGAGAACGTAGGTTGTTTGGCTTTTCGGCTGGAAATATTTATTAGGACTTATTATAACGATATTTCCCAGTTAGTCCCGACATGATTTTCCATAATTATGGTTGGAATCATTTTTTTTCAAATCTCGCAGTAGAAAGAATTTTGGTTTGCTTCTTGTTGAGTTTTATTTTGTATATTAATCGACCAAAATAATAATCAAAATACTCACAACCATCCTCTGTGTATGGCGTCACCGTTTTTCCATCTTTCAAATAGTATCCGCCCATCGATACTTCAATTGTGTAAGCATTAACCGCATCAGTCAGTCGTTCACAGCTAAATCTCCTGGCTGTCCCGATTTTTCGATCATCAGCATTAAACATCACATTCGATCCCACATAGTCATGAGCGTTCATTGCGAACAGTCTTGGAAAAACCAGATGGCGCTCGTATCGGTAAACATCCTCATATGTACTTCCGTAAATAAATGAGCCCAAAAGACTGGTATTGGCGTGCACATCGAAAACGAAATCGATTTGATAGTACTAAAAACCAAAATTGGAGAAATATATTTAGTCTCTTATGTGAAAACAAAAAAACCTTTTTCAACTTACATCCGAATTATCGATTTCCATCATCATATTTTTGATAGCAACTAAGGTCGGATGAGATAGTTCTGTTGCCAAATGCCACGTTCGATTCAGATCCTGACCGACAAGATTACATCGATTATTTCCCAAAAATACACCATCTGGATTCACCATCGGAATGATTTTAAAGATGAAATTTTCACGAAGAATATTAGCAATAGGATGATTGCCAAGTAGAAATTCTAAGAATCCTTGACACACGAATGATGCCGGGGATTCACCTGGTTGACTTCTAGCTAATACAATTATTACACGTAAAAATGTTTTACTATCTATTTTTTCGGGTTTCGGCACATGATCGATTGTTATCAGCTCGAGCTTACGATTTTGCTGGAAAGTTTGAAACAATATTAAATTTTAAATTTCTGGATTACAAGTGCTATGAAAAATAAGTTTAACAGGCTATAATCAACGAAAATCGGTAGTACAAAAAACAGAAAGATAATCTTGTTTAATCATCAAAGATGCAGTACTGGAACTGCAAAGGAATAACGCAGAAAATCTAAATCAAATCTTTTTACTAAATAAATGAAAAGTGAGCCTAAATTCTTTGAGAACCCAACTACTGTTGTTAAATACTCACTATCGTCTTTCCCAGACATGTCTTCAAAAATCGCTTCTCCACAAATTTCGTTTCCAGAACATTCAAATACGACTGCAGTCTTGAGTAACTATACGGCGGAGCAATGGCAAATTGATAAACCTCATCTTCCTTATCGAAAGCAAATGCAAAACTGAGAACATAATGATTCTGATGCACAGCTGACCTATAATAGAAGACATGATGTTTGGCCAACCTTTGCCATTTCGGGCGACCTGTCGATTTCACCAGTGGTGTCAGACCAGCATTGAGCAGATTTCGTGGATTGCTGATGTTGACAATGTTGAAAATTACACGTTGATCCTGTTTGACGTTATCCACAGTGAAATTGAACCAGAAGCGAAATCGAGGATTACAGGTATCCGGCCGTAGAAATAAATCATATTCGAACTCCCCGACTAGATCGGCTCGACCGAGATTACCAGTTTCGAAGGCAGCATCGAAACAAAGATGACCACGCTTCGCTTTGCCACTATGTCCAGGTGGACGAATGATGACACGACTGACGTTACCAAGTCCACCTTCTCCGTCACTGTCTTCGCTATCTGAAATGAGGAAAAAAGAAGTGTTCCGTAAAATCACTCAGCTAATCTTTGGTCCGAATGCAGAATAAAAAAAAAAACAATTAATAATTTCCCCTTGAATAGTGGTGATATCAAAGACTTTTTTTGCAGAAGGAAACAACCACAGCTAATTTATTCCTTTGAATGTATGAAACTGGTAGAACAGTTTTAAAGTTCCGAATAAACAAGAAATCAGTCGAAAATCACAATCAAACCTGTCAATCAAAGTTCCAAAAATCAGATTGATTTTTAAAAGCAGCACTACCTTCATTTAACCTTTGATACATGCTGGTGTGTTGTAAAGGATCACAAACTATTCCAAACATTTTTACTTTTTTTCTTTGACAATTATTAACAAAATTGTTTAACTATGTTTTTAAAACCGCCTCGTTTGGGGTTCAAAAATTTCAACTTGACTGAAAATGAATTTCAATTTATTTTTTCATTCGTTTCTAATCACTATCGCTTTGTTTCTCACTCGTTCTCTTATCAGTTGCAAAGCGCGATTAATACTAACTTTCGAACTCTAAGGAATTCAGTCATTTCCGCGAGCTGTTAACTTCATTCTAGAGCATGCTTAAAAGTGGATACGTACATATGGATAGATGTACGGACATATGCATAGCATACAACATAATCTGCACGTGCATATGTTGAAGGATAGCAGTAGTAGAGGTTAACCATAGTTTAACCTGGATTTGAGAAAGGAATGCTTTTGGATGAACTTTGACCGGGTGTATTGAATCCTATCGAATGTATTGTATAATATAGGGGTTTGCGTGGAAAGTTTGGTGCGTGACTCGCATCTTGATGCAAAAATTTAAAAACTGTCGATGAATTTATGTTGAGTCTAGAGTATGATTATGCAAGCCTTAATGCATGATGCACATGTATTGTAAAGGTTTATTCCTAGAGAAAGGTTCCCTGATTAAAGAAAATATATCGGATTTGTTTTGCAGCCTTTAAACTATTCGGCCATGAACATATTACTGCCAAGCAACTAAAAGCAGATGATGAGACATTGTTATACAGGCTGATTTCATAAGTCTGGATTAGCATTAGTTGCCTTGGTTTTTCATTACCTGACTGATACACAGAAAGGTACGAAACTAAGCTGCGAGAATTGTCCTGCAATCTCTCTAGTTCGCACATCATACAAACTCTTGGAGAAAGTGTTGGAAAAACGATTACAGCCAAAACTGACCATCGAGTCTCAATCAGGCAACCTAAATTGTGCTCAACGCACAAATAAAACATCAGTCAGATGCAACCAAGTATTGTATGCCCTGTGCGAAGAGTCAGAAACCACTTACGACGTCAAAGATGTCACATTTGCAAGTAGAAAGAAAACATGCACCTCTACCTAGACTGAGGTCCAAGAGGAGATCCTATCAGGCGGCGATGGAAGAACCACCGACGTGACAAAAAAATATGTATACCCCTATAGCAGAGTGCCATAGAAGTGGCCATAAATGCACCTTCGTCGGCATTAGTCGGGAACCCTTTTTAAGAATACTGTAATTTAATACAAAATCCACTAATGCTAGTTTCCTCCCATAATTAGCTTTACATGGTCGATATAGTATCTTGAAACTGGTGCAGAATCTTTCCAAAGAGAAAAATGCTACTACATTTCGTCCGTCATGAAAAAGAAGTACAAAGTCTCAAAAAACCTGAGTCGGACAAGCCAGGCACACATGTTGAAGCGTTTCATATAGAAAAATAGCTTAAATCCTAAGATATATAGTACACACAGTGATATGACCTCCATCGGAGGAACAGGAACCATGCAAAAAGGTAGACAGCCTCGTATTGCAAATTTTTCGGGTCTTCCCCGCAGCTTATGTGTTAAGCCTAAATAGCTGGCAGCTCGAAGCTATAACGGTCCGCACTTTTAAGAAGAACAGTGACGGAAGCAAACAAATTCACTGACAGCCTTTTAACCCATGCGAACCGAGCGCTAACAGGTGACAGAGTATACGCAGACTCGGATTAGTGGAATATGGTTTCGACTGAAGTGAAGGAGGAGCTCCAGAAAAGAATAAAGCCCACGTTAAACAGAGAAGGAAAGAAGGTGCTGGTGGAATATACGAGGTTGGGTCATTAAGTTCGCGGACTGAGTAGGCAGGCTATTAATGAGGGTAGTTTAATGACACGCAATCAGCTCAGAGACTATTTTTAAGTAAAAATAGATAGTTGTATTTTAATGGAGCAATGAGTTTTTAACAAGCAGTCTCACAAGCAGCTCAATCTGGAAGAATGTTTAAAATATGGGGGAAAAATCGAGTACCGCGCTGTTACAAAGATTCTCACCAAACAAAGAAAGTTGACTCAAACCACAATGGAAGAGATGGCATCCATTTACGAAGTGGCCAATCCGGATATTGTCCAAAGAGTCGAAAAAGTGATTTCGGACGATCGAGTCGAATTGTTGCGGGAGATACGACTTGGATTTAACATTATGAGCCGGAGTCCAAACAGGACTCTATGCAGTGGCCCAAAAAAGGTACACCACCACCAAAGAAGCTCAACATGTCACAGTTTGCTGGAAAAGTCGTTTTTCGGATTCAGAAGGAATACTGTTGATCGATTAGAATCGTAGTCATGAGTAAATGACATATGATATTTTTGGATATAAATCGAGGATGTTAAAATTTGTAACAACTAACGTAAATAGAAATTAATGATCTCACATTGCAAGTGGTCACATCAATCAGGTATGCACTATAAGCTGATGTCTGAAGAGAATCAGTGCATGTTTTCGAAACCACTTAGTTAAAAAAAACAATTTCCATATTAAATATAAATTGGCATAATTGTTTTCACTGCTTATAACCCAATCCGTGAACTTAATGACCCACCCTCGTTATAATACCAATCCATTCCGCGGAGGAAAAGTGACGGATAAGCTGGGGTCAAATAACAGTGGCAAAAGCCTGGCAATACTTTGTCAGCAAGGATAAGCTAGTGGTGAAGGGCTCTACATTTCATAATAAGGTAAGGTAGAGCTTGGCCAAGAAGGTTACAGCAAAAATGTAGAGATCTACTCAGGGTGAAAAATCAGTGATCAAGAGGCCGAAAAATGACAGTAGTCGACTAGAGATGCAGCAAACCTCTACATCTAAACTGAAAATGGTCATGAAGGCTGTCCATGTGGCAAAATGGCATCTTATCGTAGCGCTGATTGACCGTAGCAGCTCAATTATTGCTCAATTGCGTCAATTATTGCTTGCGAAATGGAAGATTTTAGAGACAAACCTGCCAATGCATTGATTGACCGGATAAAGACGCTCCCTGAACTAAACATGCTTTTGTTTGACAGGGTGGCGTGGGTCAAAAATGGTAAAATCACCAAGTGTAACGACGGGCATGTGTAAAGCTGTAGTCGATGATAAAACCGCGGGTAGTAGAACCGGATGTGGTCTTGAAACTGCTGCAAAAGTAGAAACCAGATGTTCAGCACAGATTTGGAAAATTCTGGACGTCAAAAAACGGTAACAGAAAAAAAGGAAGGGGGACTCCTTGTTGATACTTCAGATCAGCAAGGACTTTGATGACCCGCTCTCTCCCGCATTTTAGAAGGATGTAATGGGGTGTTGGCAACGTTTACCTGCGCCTGAAGAAGCGTTACCCAAAAAATGGCTGTGTAAACACCCAGAAGACTGGCGCGATTCAAAAAGATCTGGACATGTTTGACTCAAGAGGAACAACTGCCAGTCACCAGTAAGTTGTGTTGCAGTTTGAGAAGGATGTCTCGGCCAATGATAAAAATCGTGCAGACTAATCTGCACCAGAGTAGGTTGGTCTTAAGCGAACTACTGTTGACTCTTTACGAAGCTAAGTTTGACGTGAATTGAAATTTTGGTGCGATTGGTCAATATTATATTCAAAATTTTGATTTAAAGTCGGATATATTCAACACATTTATTATTTTTTAAAAGATACATCCCAAAATAAGGCTGAATCTATGACATGAATGCACTATTAATTTTATGTGATATATTTTAATTTCAAACCAAACATGGCGAAATAAATTTTTGTTTTAGGTTTTGAAACGAAAATATCTCTTAAATTATACCCACACCTATTATTTTGTCCACCAGTGTACTTCCAGCCTAGAGTACCGCTAAGTTTGTATAACACACTAAGTATTTGGGCCTTATTCTGGGCAGTTTGAAGGTGAATCTAGAGGAAAAAATAAAGGTGGCAAGAACGCAACTTACACCATCAAGGCGATACGGAGTAGCGTTCTGTTGCACCGAATCTACACGACAATATCAGGACCGATATTTGCTTAATGCTGCCTGACAATGGATAAAATTACCTTTGTTCACATGACAAACAGCGTTCAGTGTTTGGCGGCTTTCTGTACTGCAAGTGCCTTAACTACGACTCTATGTGAGGTCTCTATGTGAGTTTGGGTCCGTCAGGAAAATTTAAACTAACCATCAATATGTGTCTCTGCAAACTGTTCTACCCAATTTTTACGCGAGAAGAAACCTCTCTTTTTTTACTTCCGTAAGTATTTGTGCAATTCCTCTATTCAATTCCATATTGCACCAAAAAATATTTCATTTTTGTCGTGATCATTGTCGGGAACCTAGCTAGCGATTTAGGGACTTTTAATGAATGAGTGAATTTATTTTATTTGTGAGAGAAGTTTCTAACAAGGTAATACAGTGGTTTTTAACAATTATGAGCTCAGACTGTATCTAAGTCAATGCAGCATTAATCTAATCATGTGTACATGGTACGTATTGACATTGATTTTTGGTCTTATGAACTAGGAAAAATTTGCACAATTTAAAAAAAAACTTAATGAGCTATTTTAGGTATTAACGTACAAGAAACCTTAGACTAGCTTATACTAACTTATCCTAACTTAGTGTCTACATTTCAGTAATTTTAACCTGATATCTGCGTGTGTGCAGAGTTCGTATTAGCCACAGTTGTACTACCAATTATCAAAAGCTCGCGACCAGAATTTCCGTTCAAGAACGTTAAGCAGAACATTTACTGGGATGACCCCACTTGAAGCACCAATTTCACAGCCAACCTAGATATTTTACGGTTTGGGTCCATTTTATTTCGCTACCCATAAAGTTGAAAGTACGTGGTGGGAAATAACGAGCAGCTCTTCGTTTGGTGAAGAAAATGACTTGAGTTTTGGAGGGATTCACTTTAGTTTTCCATTTGCTATAGTACGAAAGGACATGGTTGCGTTGATTTGATAAGCTATTGACTACCGTACTTTGTTCTACCGCAGATGTGTATGTCGCAGTATCGTCAGCGAAGGCTGCGATACAGCAGTTGTGCATGGCTGGGATGTTAGAGACGTAGATGTTATATAGGAGGGGGCTGAGACAAGATCCTTGTGGAACACCTGCCCCAGTAGATTTTTAATCCGATAAGACATCTTTTACTCTAATTCTAAATACCTGATCCAGATACTGTTAAGTTTAAAAACCATTTTCAACAAGTGGCTTCATGTACGAGTACAGTTAGGAATTTTATTTTAAGGTATCTGCTTTTTTCCACTATGTTTACGAATATTTCCACCTTAAAAACTAACCATCTCTATGATTTTCTCGCATACTTCCTCGCTATTGGGCTCTGAAAGCCAAAGTCTTTACACTCCACCACTTCACTAAGGAAATTTTAAAAAATTATGATATTGTTGCTTAGAATTAGTTATTCTCTGTACCACTGTGGTAATACATAAGTGGTGATATACGAATCATAATCTTTCCCATCAGTTTTGAATAGTTTTCTTTTATATCAGTGACACCTTTTCGTATAATAATCAACAGAAAAAAACAGATTCTTGGCAGTTCAATTTATTTCCGTTACTTTAAGCACGCATACTTACTATATAGGGTCACGTTTCCATTGTAGATCAAAATATAATGCAATTCTAATTCTACAACCGTTCCAGCAAACAAAGTAATCTAATCATGTCTTTCAAGACATTTACTGCAGCCGTACTTACCTGATTCACCCATCTCCTTGCTGCTTCTCCGTTAACCCATCTAGGACAATATCCGCTTCGAAGTAATACTAAATCACTGCAACTTAACTGCCCTAAAAACCAACTTAGACACCAACACTACGATGAAGGCATTCATGTTCAGATTGAAACGTTCTTGAAGCTTTCGCATTGTTTTCTTTTTTACTCTCCAATGATTAGCTTACTTTCAAGACGTAGTTGTATTAACAGAGGTCTGCGTGCACTCCATTGACCCCATTCACCGATAGTATCTTATGGTGCAATCAACTTAGTGACGAGTCACGCCTTTTGGCACTTCTTCTTTCTTCTTAGACACTTCAGTTTTTAGCTCCTTAGCAGTTTTGATTGAAATCAACTTTGAGTAGTGGTCTCTTTCACGTGCAACTTTAAATAATTTCAATTACATTTTCTCGACACGACACAATTCTGATCAAGCTCTACTTATGAACGAGCTCGAAATGACGTCCTTTTTCTTCACTTTCACACTAAATCTCGTTTAAAACGATTCGAAATCTACCGCAACGCTACTAGCACTAAGAAAATAGCGTGATCAGAGCCAACTTATCGATGAAGTTAATTTATAGCACCTTCGACACCCTCGAAATCGCTTTAAAATTGTAATTTTGAGCACAAGAACAGTATAATAGAATTGTATTTTATAAATCCCTGAGTAGAAAAGGATACACAAGGACCGCCAATCAAGGGTACATTGAAAGTTGCACTAGATTTCACTTGAATAGAATTTGATTAAATCTGGGAAGTAGTTTGAACAACGTCTTAAAACATTTTCAGGGAAACTGCGAGAGGTAGATAGCACAATATATCCTTGATATCATCAAATTACATGTTTACGAAAGTGAATGAACGGAAACAACGGGAAAATAAACGAACGGGAGGACTATGGAGGAATTTCGAAAGTTTGGTCGATATATCCCAGGATTTTGCTGTTTAAGTTTGGATGTGATGGAATTCATTCTGGAATTTGAAGTTACAGAAACTTTGCCAGCTTCTTGTCGACAGTATACATATATTTCTGTTATCAGACCGTTTGTCTTTGGCTCTGCATCTTATCAGGATTATTTTGAAGCTTTTACTGAAAACTTATATTATTTATTAAACCATGTCAAAAATTCAAAATTCCGTATTTTCGATTTCCCAAAGAAAATCACTCCGAAAAAATTCTTCAGGAATCCATCCGCACCGAAACAAAATACCTTATCCATCAAAAACCGACACTCATTCATAAACAAGCAAAAAAAAAACAAACATAGAATGTTCGATGCGCTCAATGAACTTGAACTTCTCCCGGGCACTAACCACGAATTGTAAACATTCGAAGTTGTCTGCTTCAATTACAGCACCAAGCAGTGGTTTGTTTATTATGAACTAGAGAAATTATTTAGAAATTTCAGTTGTATGTAGAATTGTCTTATCGTATTTTATAAATATTGCTGGCAAGTAAATTTTTCGTAATAAGAGAATCGGAGCTGGTGGGGCCTTCATTCATTAGACCTCCAATTGTGGCTGTGCGTTTACATCCCATTGTAAATAATTTTAATCGAAATAATGTTGAAATTGTCACGTTCGATTGAATACTGTGAACAAGCGGTGAATGATATAAAAAGTTTAGGCACGTTTTTTGCAACATTATTCAACATAGTGATCGAGCTGTAAGAAGATCACCACTGCCGAGAAAATGTGGTGTGATTCGAGTAGATTGTGGATTACGTTGGGATTAGTTTTAGTTTTAGGATCCGTGGATTTAAACAATGGGTAAGTGTTTTAGATTATCTGTCGGAATCAGTAATTTTTGAATATTTTCTCCGATTATAGACAATCCAATGAAGACTGCCCAACATGTGTCGACGCCAAACCGCTCAAAAACAAGTCTAGCAAATACAATAAACCGATCGCTGTCCTTCTTTCCTTGAACCCAAAAGCCAATAAACACAAACTACGTGCCTATAAAATCGACCCACCATTTGGGGAAGGATCCCAAAGTGAAGAGATTGTAGAAATACCGATTAAGCCGCCTAAAGGACGGATGGTCAAAACTACAAACGCCTTAAAGCGGCTGCTCCGGCCAATCCTCGAAAGCGATGGCTATTACGAAACAAATGACGAAGGGGTGCAGTGCAAACGAGACGAGCTCGTGAATCTCTTGCGTGAAATATCAAGAAGACGGGAGTTAGAGCTTGTTAACAAACATGGAGTCCTGGCTGGACTTGTCAGTGACAGTGAAAGTGAAGAAGACTCGCAGATGGCAACACCAGGACCATTATCTACCACGATTCCGGAGGGCATTAATGCTACAGAAAGTACAAATGCGACAGAAGTCACAGATGCTACAGAGATACCAGACGTTACAGACCTTCCAGATTCTACAGAGACTCCAGATTCTACAGAGACTCCAGATTCTACAGAGGCACCAGATTCTACAGAACCTCCAGATTCTACAGAGGCTCCAGATTCTACAGAGATGCCAGATTCTACAGAGACTCCAGATATTACGCAGACTACAGAAGATCCAAATGTAACAGAAGTTACAGATGTTACAGAGACTTCAGATGATCCAAATATTACAGAGACTTCAGACGTTACAGAAACTCCAGATGTTACAGAGGCTCCAAATATTACCGAAACTACAGATGTTACAGAGTCTCCAGATATTACAGAAACTGACACACCTGGAGTAACTGAACCATCAAATTCAACCGAACCTGATCCTATATCAAAACTGCTTTTACCAGAAGAAATTCAATCACTTCTCAAATCACTCCCTGAGAATATCCGAATCAACGTTGGTCAAGCAATCAACAATTTCATTCAAAGAATCAGTGAGACTCCGGCCGAAGAACTGAAATCGGAAATCGAAAACATTGTCTTGGACCTTGTGAAAGACATTTTCCAGCCACTATCTCCTACAACAGAACCCAACCTGGAGACTTCTACCGAAAGTTCAACAAATTCATCCGGCCGACCGATTGAGCTTTTCAAGGACATAATTATTGGCAAACCATCAAACTCAACATCCAAAGGTACCAAGCGAAAAGTGCTACGGTTTCTTAGAACTGCTATTAGAAAAGTTGCCGAGGAAGGTCTGAGTCTCACAAAAGACAGAATTGTTCAACTGCTAGAAGATTTGATAAAAGATCTCACCGATGTTTCAGACCAACCTAAAAGAACGCTTATTCGAAATATTGGTGATATTGTAACCAACGGAATTCGAGAAGTTTTCCGGAAATTAGCCAGAGGCTCGAAAGCTGAATTACATGACGTTTTAAAGAATATGATCGATAAGCTCTGCCAGGATATCATTAATCATATCATGTCAAAGAGCCGCGAAGAGCCTCTGCAAACTGATTCGACACAACTGAGACCGCAGCGAGGACCAAAGTTAATGTCACTACAACCAATATTCGACAAGGTCTTCGATGAGCTGTCTAGTTCTGAAGAGACGGCAAGCGAATCGGAAACAGTACCGCTGATACCTAAAAGTAGCTCTAGAGGTCAACGTCGCAAATCAAATGCAGCACCTTCAAAACCTACAAATGGCTCCAGAGATCGTGTCAATATGAAGCCTTGCGTGCGAAAGCTGCTCAGCGGAGTCAAACCTGAGGAAATGAGGACCAAAGCTCTGATCTGTCTTAGGAGTATCATGACAGAAATATCTTGGCGAGGAGTCCACGTCGCCCGCGATGTTATCAAAGACCTTATCGAAGATTATATCAAAGATCTTCTTCAATCAGAAAGCATTGAGGATTCTGTCAGTAACTTTGAAACAGTAGTCAACGATGTGGTCAACAAATTACTTCCAAGAATCAAACATATTTTCGTTGATGCCTTAGAAAATCCTGAGAGAAGCGTGAAAGACCTTTTGAAAGACACAATCAAAGACCTGCTAGACAATATGCTGGAGTCGATACTTCCTCCATATGGCTTTGACAGCCTTGTTATATTGCCACCAACCACCACGCAAAGGCCAGTGCTATCAAAGAAGTTTCCGAAGGTTCTAGACCAGGTATTTAAAGAACTACTCGACGAAACAACAGAAAAGTTTTTCAGTACTGTCCAGCCCAGGCTATCTGAAATTGTCGAACGACTCAAACAGTCCCCGGAAATTATCCAAGAGAAGCTTATTGAAGGTGTCAGAAGAATTATAGGACAAGTTGGCAAAGACCATGGTCCTAGCTTGGAAGAAATCGTTCGTGAAACTGTCGAAGATATTTTAATAACAATTCTATCACCCAAACAGCCATTATCGGAAAAGTTCGTGCAGCTGCTGCAACCGATTATTGATAAAATAAGTGAGCTTGTCATGTCTACCATCAAAGACATTGTAGCTCAGGTTATTAGGAACGGGGTGGACAGCTTAGAGGACATTGTGAAAGACCTTATCAATAACTTAGTGAAAAGCGTAATCGATTATATCAACGAAGCAAAACTGTATTCGGATGATGAATACTCAAAATCTGGTCTATCTTCACTTCTTTCTCGAGGAATATCTGATGACGTGCGTCCAATCCTGGACAACATCCTCCAGACCCTCTTGAATAAAGGCAAAGGTTCGGATGACTGCTGCTTTCCAGAAGCTACTCGCAGAATGAGCCAGACTAAAGTCAAGCCAGGCGAACCGTACTTCGTTCTCTGCGAAGAAACATTAAAAGGACTACAAAATATAACAAACAATATTGTCGAACAAAAAGTTGACAGTTTGCAAGGAGCAGTTGAAAGCATTCTGCAGAATATTTTAACGAAAAATATGTCAATCGATCTCAGCTCGAACAAATCTCAAAGTCTACTCGAACAACTTAGCGAAAAAGTCATGAGTGGCTTCAGTTCAATATCCGAGAAATTGTCAAAAGAAGGAAATCGAACAATAATCGATGTCCTAAAAACTCAAATCGAAACTCTAACCGAGGATGTTGTCAGCGAAATTATGAAATTTAAAGAAGATGATGAAACTAAAATTGCCGAAAAACTTCCCTCAGAATTTCGGTCTATAATTGATCAAATCATTCAAACTTTGCTGAACAAAGAATTCCAACCTGCTTTAGAAAAACTTCTTGATGAGGGAATAAGTCCACCAAGTCTTGAGCAACTTGGAAATAAAAGCCTCGAAGTCCTTCAAGGAGCCTTGGATCAAATTCTAGCAGGAAAGGGTGGAAATATCAATGATTTGTTAAAAAGTTCAATCGAGCCAATTTTAGGCATGTTCAACATTTCCAGCAATAGTAAAAATGATGTCATACTTGTCGAGCAACTTAATGACAAATTCTTGGATTGTATCCGTGACGTGTTTGAAGTGCTTACCGAAGAAAAAGAAGATACTTTAGGCGATTTGCTGAAAGGAACGCTCGAAGACTTTGTCAAAGAAATTCTCAAGTTAAGGCCATCAGACAACGAGGAACCCGAAGAACCAACCAATTCAACGAAACCTGAATCAGACCCAGAGAGCATACCAAAACTTCTCACAGAGAAAATACAAGGAATTACTGAAAACTTACTGAAGACCGATTTCGAATCGAAGGAGGAGATTATCAATAACTTCCTCGATGAGTATGATGACATCAAAGGCCGAAATATTCTTTTGGATACCATTTTGGATAGGATTGACTCTTTGGGTGATAGACTGAAAGATCAAATACTCGGTGCACTGAAAAAAATGTTCAAGGATATTATTGTGAATGACAAGCCTGTTGGACGAGCAATCAAGGACATGATCAATGATCTTGCAGATAGGATTGAATCAAAGCTGAACAGGTTTGAAGATAATCTGAAATCAGCTGTAAGTGATATTGCGGGAAAGATTACTGACGCTGTCCAGTTTATTAAGAAAAAACTTGCAGAAGCTGATGGCGGGAACCCGATTGAAATTGTCAAGGGTGTTTTGAGTGATTTAGTTAAGGATATAATGGACTCTTTACTGAAACGGAAAGCAAGTAAGACTTCCGAATCAACAGGTGGTGAAGATCCAATACCTGAGGGTCTAATACCTGGCGAGCTGGAAGCAATAATTGACGATATTGTGAAAGAATTGGACAAAGAAGGGTTGACACATGATAGGGAATTTGTGAAGAATATGACTGATGATTTGCTTGATCGGCTTTTTAGTTTAAGACCAGAGAAACCACAAAAGGGCAAAGAAACAGATGAAGTTGATGAAGAGGGTGATGGTGCTGAGAACGATACTGAGGAAGATAATGATGACGATACTGAGGACGATGCTGAGAACAATTCTGAAGAAGATGATGAGGAAAGTGATAAAAACGACAATAAAGATGGGGAATCTGATAATGAACCTGATGAAGACTCTAGAGATAATGATGATACCCATATTGGTGATAGTTCTTACGAAGACGAATCTGATGAATCCTCTCCAACTGAAACTTCCGTTCCCAACGAAACTAGCTCGGAGCGAGGAAAACGCTACAACAAACACAATGATAAAGGCAAATCAGCCGAGTATTCTGATGAAGTCAGCGAAGAAGACCAAGCTGCCAGCTCTGAAGAAGACTCAGAAGAATCAAATGACAAACCTACGAGCAACGCTGAAAAGCCAATTCTATCTGGTAAACCAACACCGAAAGCATCGAATCAACAACCTACAATAAATGATGACGATCTTACATTCACTCAAACCGACGCAAATGGAACAGTCTATCGTATGACATTGAATTTAGATCGCTTGGTCGATAATGAGTTCAAACGGTTCAAAAACCTTCATTGTCAATGCCGCGAAGGCCCTTTAACCAACGAAAATTGTCCGATTCACTCAATCTCGAAAGATGAAATCAAAAAGGCCTTAAAGAAAAAATATTTCAGAAAAATTGTGAAATCTTCACTGGTTGCAGAAGAAACTACCCCGCCAGAAGATGAAAACATGAAAACCACAACTACACCTCCAAACATGCTGACAACTACATCAGATCTCGACATTTTCAACCATGACGATCTAAACAAAAATAAAGTTAAAAATTTAATCAGTCATATCAAAGAGCATGATTTCTCCGAAGGAAATCTGGGGTTCTTAGTCAGAAAAGTTAAGGACATATATGATAGCTTGGAAGAAGGAGAAGGGAAAAGACGGTTCAGAACGATCATTAGAGGTATTTTACTCAAGAAAATGAAGGAGAAGTTTGGTGATGTGGATGATGAAGTACTACTTTCCAAGCTTCGAGAGCACGCGAAAAAGGGAAAGAAAGAGTCGGACAAAGGAGATGAAGGACTTGCAAAAAATGAAAGAAATAAAATAGGTAAACTATACAAAGAAAATGACGAAGATGAAGGAGGCAACAAGCGTGGTGGTGATAGGGAGCGCGGTGGTAGTGGGAAACAAGGCGATAAAAAAGGCCCTGAACAAGATCAAAGACATGGACACCATCATGGGCGTGCTGGGCACCAAAAACATGGTCCTGAATCACAGAATCATCAAGGATCACATGAACACCACAGCCATCACCAGGGACATCACCAGCATCATGAGCACCATAACCAGCACCGTGGACCTTACAGTCTTCGCGGACATCACAGTCACAGAGCAAAGCGATTAGATCATGATTTTGTACCATCAGTTGCCGCCGAATTCCTACAAGATGATGGTGAATTTTCCGGATGTCCAACATGTTCCAAAAGCTTATCGAAACGACGCGGTGATCCAAGCCATGCAAATCTGGATCTACAGCGAAGAAAAGTTGCTGGATGTAATTGTGATGCTGGTGTCAGCAATGTGGATTTTGTTTTCAATGATGACTCAGAAGCACATCCGTCTGAATTGAGAAATCATGGTGCCAAAGATTCAGGAGTAATACAAGAGAAATACGGAGATTTCCCAAGTTCCATCAAATTTAGCAAAATTAGCGAAGGAGATTTGGGTCAACCCTTAAGACTGAGCTTGAATCATCATCGCAGTGAGGATAGTGAATAGGAGAATATATTTGTGATGTGTATTTAGTAGTCTTATAGTTGATTAGTATTAAGAATATTTATTTGATGAAATATAACTTATTTTTAAAAAAATAAATTTTTAATCGTTTCATTGCTTGTGATCTCAAAAACTCATCAAATGGAGCTGGTTAAGTAGTGCTGCAGAGCAAACATATCATAAAATTCTCTTGAATAAAAAACTGATGCAACTCATGAGAAAACATCTTGTCTTAGCGGTAGTCCTTGCGAAAGTAGTTTTGTTAGAGATGAAAACTATAGGCAGTCTTGTTTGGACACTCAAACGAAACGAACTCCCCCCCGAGTACTTGATAGCGAATCGACACAAATATCCAAAGTGAGAATATATATTAGGTGTACAACTTTGCTTCCGCCGTTTATTTCCGAAATTCGAGGCTTTATTGTAAAAAACTGGTTATACATTTATGATTCAAAGTATTGTCCATCGCTGGCCACTACTTTCTCCCATCTTTCGGGCAGCATACGAATCCCGCGTTGAAAAAACTGGTCATCTTTTGAATCGATCCACGAATCGATCCAATTTTTTACTTCTTCATAAGACCGGAAGTGCTGGTCAGCCAGGCCGTGTGCCATTGATCGAAACAAGTGATAGTCCGAGCGAGCAACGTCTGGAAAATACGGCGGGTGGGGTAGGACTTCCCATTTCAAAGTTTCCAAGTATGTCTTCACCACTGTCGCAACATGGGGTCGAGCATTGTCATGCTGTAAAATCACTTTATCATGTCTCTCGTTGAATTGCGGCCGTTTGTCTTTCAATGCTCGACTCAAACGCATTAATTGCGTTCGATAACGATCGCCTGTGATTGTTTCAGTCAGTTTTAAGAACTCATAATACACTACGCCGAGCTGGTCCCACCAAATACTGAGCATGACCTTGGAACCGTGAATATTCGGTTTGGCCGTCGACGTGGAAGCATGGCCGGGATATCCCCATGATTTTCTGCGCTTGGGATTATCGTAATGAACCCATTTGTCGTCCCCAGTCACAATGCGATGCAGAAATCCCTTCCGTCTTTGCCTTGCAAGCAGCTGTTCACAAACACACAAACGCCGTTCAACATCTCGCGGCTTCAACTCGTACGGTACCCAATTTCCTTGTTTCTGGATCATCCCCATGACTTTCAGGCGTTTTGAAATGGCTTGTTGCGTCACTCCCAATGCTCCAGCCAATTCTTGTTGCGTTTGACACGAGTCTTGATCAAGTAATGCCTCCAATTCTGCATCTTCGAAAACCTTCTCTCTTCCACCGCCATGCTGGTCTTCGACGTTAAAATCGCCGTTCTTTAAGCGTTGAAACCACTCTCGGCACGTTCTTTCACTAATAGCGGCCTCACCATAGGTATTTGAGAGCATTCGATGAGCCTCAGCCGCAGATTTCTTCATATTAAAGAAGAAAATTAAAACCTCCCGCAAATGACGAGAATTTGGCTCGTAAGCTGACATGTTTAATCGAGAATAACTTTATGATGCACACACAAATCGACTAATATTTCGATGGCGCTATGTTTACAAATACCTAAGCTTATTGTGTGACATTTATGATCTATTAATTTCAACTACCACTTACCGCTACAGCCATCTATTGCAAAACGGCGGAAGCAAAGTTGTACACCTAATAATATATAAGGCGAAGTCGAAGTGTATTTGACTGCAGTGCACGTGGTAAATATCACTTAAGTTACCTGGAGAAAGTATCAACAAACGACAAAGATCGAAAACAAAAGCGACAAATATAAAAAAAAAAACAGAAGAACAGATAGGAAAAGAGCAGGTGCGTGGTTGAGTAATCAGCAAGTTTCGAGGCTACGTCAAGGTACATTAAAGTAAAATAACTTATTGACCAAATACAGCGGATTTCTGAGTGAGTTGTTGGCGGTCTGTTTTGCTCAACGCAGAGCGAGACCAAAGTCAACCCATGCAAACAAATTGGAGAAAATGGACGAGACGGAGAAAAATCTTCCATGCCATGTACTATAGTCCTCCGCGCCATGTACTATAGTCCTCCACGCCATGTAATATAGTCGTCCACGCCATGTAATATAGCCCTTCACGCCATGTACTATAGCCCTCCACGCCATGTAATATAGCCCTTCACGCCATGTACTATACTACATATAGTACTATACTGAAAAAACACATAGCGCCAGACGCCATAGTTTATAGACTTCTGGCGCCAAGTACAAAGTCGATTTGGGGATTGTGATAAAATATAGCGCTACACGCCATAATACATGGCGAAAAGTACATAGGAACAGGCGCTATGCTTATAGCCCTCCACACCATGTACTATAGTCCTCCACGCCATGTATTATAGCCCTCGACGCCATCTGCATGGCGTGTAGGGCTATAGTACATGGCATGGAGGGCTATAGTACATGGCGTGGAGGACTATAGTACATGGCGTGGAGGACTATAGTACATGGCGTGGAGGACTATAGTATATGGTGTGGAGCACTATAGCATAGCTTAAGGGGACGTAGCACATTCGAATTGAAAAAAAAATGTTATTTTCAAAGGCTTGTTTTTAATTGAATAAAAAGACATATCTTAATGAAACTTTTTACACATACTTTATATGTCTTAGACTACATAAACAAAATTGTTAAAAATGTTTTTTGGCCCCCTGTCGCCTGTTACAATTTTTTGGAAAATACACCAAAAAAACCTGGCGTGCATGATAACTGCCCTCAGGAAAGTCTGAAAAAAAAACACAAAAACGGGGTTTTGACCAACATCAAAGCGGCCTTGGAATGAACTAAAAAAAAAAATTTGGTTGAAAAATAACAAAATGGCGGCGTTTTTTCGAAAATCGAGTTTTTTTTCCCCCAAAAATCGGCTATAACTAAAAAAGTTTAATGCCGATTTTTTCATCCGAGGTTCATTCTGAGCATTAACATGTGCAAATTAACGTGTTAAAATTTCAAAACGATTGGATAATATTGTTTTTCTCAATCATGCACGCCAACTTGAAAAACGTTGTTTCGAGAAAATCGCATTTCAAGTTAAAATTCAATATTTTTTGCAATAAATCTTATCGAAAATTAATCTGCGATGCTTGGACCATACAATACACCTTCTTCTTGCTCATACTCCTCCTCTTCTAAAGATTTTTGCTCCCTTCGAGCAGTTCTGGCCTCTTTAGATGCCTCAGTCGAGTGTTTTTCCGCCTGGTTAATTCTTGCAGCATCTCTATGCTCTGCATGTTCCAGCGCACATTGGCCAATTGTAATTCCCATGACTTCCATTTTTTTCAAGATAGCCATAAATCCTTCACTAAATGTACATACAGAAATATTTGCAGCCATATTTAGTACGTTTTTCCCACAAAAAGTATGTTTGGGGGCCAAATTCCAAACACAAGAATTATAGCTTTCGTTATTATTCTGCGCAAAATTGCCCAAGCAACGCTTTAATAAATCTTCTGATGATAAGTCATCATAAATAGGCTTTAAAATTTCTTGTACCTCATCATCTAAAGTTGGAGGATGCTTGAAATTGTTTAATGCATTATCACCCGCTGCCTCCGCCTTGCGCCAGTTACACCAAGTCGTTTCTCCAACAGGACAATAACAGTGTTGAGGGTTCTCATCAGTTGAAATTGTGTGGTAATATGCTGCCCAAATTTCCTTGCGCATATTATCAACTGAATCAGGATTTCGTCGTATTGTTAAGCCATAATGCGTGGCTAAATTTTTCATTAATTTTAGTGTCAGGTGAACTTTTTTCGGACCTTTTTTTGGAGATTCTACACTTTTTTTAGAAACATCTTTTACAGCTATTTTTTTATTTTTTTTGCCAAGGCTAGCTTATTTTTTGCTTCTTTTAAAGGAGATGACTCATTTATCTTTGTCTACACTTTGGCTTAAGTCGATGTAGCGATATAGCGAAGTGAACGAAAATCATAGAAAAAATGATCTTGGGGCGCTTCGCTATATATACTCATAAAATTTTTTTGTTTTAGAATTTCAATTTTATATTATTAAAATCATGTTTTAAAACCTTCATTCTAACATATTCAATCAAAAAAGCAAAATCGATTTTTTAAAAATTTGGAGGTGCTACGTTGCCTTAAGAACTATATATAGCTCGGAAAGTACGTGAATTGCGATACAATTAGAATATTTCCCCACTGATTGCGAGAAGTAAATAGCAATATCCAAGTCCAAGTTGAAAAAAGACACAAAGTACCCCGCCAAGCAACGCTGCTACGATCAAATACGTTTCTCATTCCCACTAGGCAATATCCATGTGCTTTGCCAAAGAGACTATTTTAACGAATGGCGATTTATGCAACATTGATTTTCTCAAAACATTTTCTGAGTATTGAAATTGTAAGCGATAAGGTAGTATAAGGTAGTAAGGTAGCGGAATACTACTTTCGATACTATTTGGCAAGTAAAAGGAATATCTCCGACACTTTTATGCAACCCAATATAGAGAATTTCGTTTGTTGCCAGCGAAAGTTCGTTGCGCTTACTGTTTCTTGATGGGATTATACGCACACCAACACACTCTCATCTATCAGCTAACACGGGTACATGCATTCTCACCTGTCGTTTGATAGTATGCTTTTCTCACTTTCGCATGTGATAAAGTGAACTTATTTTGGTGTTGTTTCTTGTTACGTGCCAGCTGATGGTAAATCCTTCACTCCCCTGCCAATCTCTTCCATCAATAAATCACGTACTTTCAGGCCCGTGACTATAATATATGGCATGGACAGCTATAAGCATAGCGTCTGCTCCTATGTGCTATGGCGTGTGGGGCTATATTTTATTACAAATCGAGCATGTACATGGCGCCAGAAATCTATAAATTATGGCGTCTGGCGCTATGTGTTTTTTTCAGTGCATCTGATGTGGAAAATACATATTTGCCGAGCCCAGGCGAAAGCTGGCGAGCCCGAGTGAAGGGGACGGTCCAGACAAGCGACTTTGACAGGTGCCGACGGCGCTCGCGCGCCTTCCGATCGGAGTGGGTTTTGAGCACGAGTCAACGCGATTTTGTGACGAGCTGTCAAATGCCGTCCACATGTTGGCGGTCTCGTCTGACTTCGGCTCACTGGGCCTCGGCCAATATGTATTTGCTACATAAAGATGATCCAGCCAGCAAAAGGCCATCACGAGCCTTCTCAGTTCCGAGCATCTGAAGGTTGAGCACTTGATGATAGGTGATGGAATTCACCTATCAACAACTGCATCAAGGCCATATCCTCTCCTATACCCAAGAAGCTTGCTGACATTTATACATCTCCTCACACATTATGGCTGCGATTTATAATTGGAGTGCCATGAGCCATATTACATGGCTCATGACACTATGTAATATAGCGTGTGGGGCCATAATTTATGTGCCATGTAATTATGGCGCTGGGAGCCATACTGCATAGCTCAGGGTACTATGTACATAGCGTGTGGGACCATAAATACTGCGCCATGTTACATGGGACCACGCGCTATGTAGATTGTGACATTATGGCGTGGGGCACCATATTGCATAGCTCAGAGCACTATGTACATAGCGTATGGGGCCATAAATAATGCGCTATGTTAGATGGCTCTGGGCGCCATGTGAATTTTTGTCAGTGTATATATAGTACATAGCGTGGAGGGCTATAATTATAGCGTCTGCTCTTATGTACTTTTCGCCATGTGCTAACCACACTCAAGGATAGATGGAAAAGAGTACTCCAAAAAAATACCACCACCCCCTCCCAGATTGGAGATGGAAGCTCAGGGATACCATTTTATGGCAAACGGGGGGGACTTTTCGGAGCACACTGTTCCATCAACCCTGGGGTGTGGTAGATAAGTTTGTTTACATGTTTTTTTTTACGGGCCTCATAAAAAAACCAACTCAAGCATACCAAGTCGTAATCAAAATCGGATGATTACAAATATTTAGATCAATATATCTCAAAAACGCTTACTACAAGAAAAAGCTATAAAGTTATTTTTGTATAGACGTGACCGTTCCTGAGATATTTAGGAAATGTCACTTTTGGTGACCTTTGATCCCGTATAAAAAATAACGCAGCACTCAGATTGATGGGGACTTTCGACATTTTGTTCAACACGCCAAGATCCAGCTTTCCTCTAATTTTCCCGAAGAACCATGTTCAATTTCCCTGGACTATAGCGTACTTACGCTATACAATGTTCAAATTTAATTTTTATAAGTATATAAAAGTGTTTTATTAGGTTTACTTGCAAAAACATGCTTGATAATTGTAAATGATTTCCATAAACTTGAAATTTCAGAATTAGCAATGTTGATAAGGAAAAAAGTTGGTGTAGGCCAATGTCATACTTTTACATACTATACACTACAATAAAATCTCAATCAACTACTGATGTGTGCTATCTTAGAAGAGATAATGAAAACGTTCTTAACTCTAATTACATAACGTAACCAACCGGTTTAGGTACACACATTTGCTTGGTAATAGAATGGCAATCTGAAAATCCAATCTATAATTAATATCTATCATAATTGTTGCAAATCATTGCGTGCACAGTCGAATTATTTAAATAGAGGATTATTTTAGTCGGTTTCGATTCTGCGACGGAATATCCATAACATCAGTATCTGTGGTACAAGCCAAGCGTGAAAACCTCAAGTGTTAATTAATTGATTTAAGTGAAATCATATCCGCGTGTACTCATAGTTTCTATATTTTCGCGATGGACTTGCTGGGAATTAATATCTATTCGTCTTGGATCTTACCGGTAGTGGTTCTAATATCCACAACGATTTATATTATTGCTAAATACAGTTTCAAAAATACTTTCAATTATTGGAGCCAACAAAATATTCCGTACATCAAAAGTAATTCGCCGTTTGGTAATATAAGTGATATTGTTTGCTTTAAAAAATGTGCAGCCGAAGTTCTCCAAGACTTATATCAGGACCCAAAAACAAAGTCAGAGCCAGTTACAGGCATACGGATAATTCATAAGCCTGGATTATTGATACGTGATTTAGACCTTGTAAAACGGATTTTAGTGAAGGATTTCAATTATTTCTCGAATCGGTATGTATGACATTATTTTCATGTCGAACCGATCATTCAGTAGTAACATCAATTTCGCCGAGTGTAAAAATAGAAATGTGTCATACATGTAGAGTATCAAATTGATATTGACAGTTATTGGCGATTCGGAAATGATTAGCTTTTCAACTAAATGTACAAATTACATAAGGAAAAAAAAATAAAAAAAATTAGAATTTTAGTAGTGTGTTGAAAGACGTCTCTGTTGTAACTTCAGATATACTTCATCCGATCCACATTCGGATAGTCTTGGTAGCTATAATTTATTTTTCGTTAAAAATCCACTATGGAAGCAGATTCGCGCCAATATCACGCCAATTTTCACCAGTGGAAAAATGAAACAATTCTTCGTCCTGATGAATGAGGTAAATGAAAGCAAAGAGTTTTCTTTTATTTTTAAACTCCCATAAATTCATTAAAAACCTTTGAAAAATAGATCGGGAAAAAACTGGACAAACACCTCAACTCACTAACACAGCACAAAAATAATGTTTGCGAAGAGATTAAAGAAATTTGTGCCTTATTTACGACTGACGTCAGGGATTTTCCTACACCCCCCTAACACCCCCCTAATACCCCCCCTGGAAAGTGCATACACCCCCCATAACACGGACAATTTTCCTACACAAAGGGACCTTTGCGTCTTTTGTTCCAAAGGGACACCCCTCCTAAAATTCTGAACACACCCCCCATGAAAAATTCCTGAGAAAACCCCTGACTGACGTGATCGCAAGTACAGCTTATGGAGTTGAAGCGAACAGTATAAACAATCCAAACAGTGAGTTTCGCAAGAATGGTAGAAATATCTTCAAGTTCACACTATGGCGAGCTTTCGAATTTTCATCATTTTTCTTCATTCCGCAAATTGTAGGATTTTGCAAAGCCAAGGTAACTATTTTTACATGAATTTATGTTGACATGAGGCCATCATTGACTGAGTTTGTCCATTGCAACAGGTTTTCTCACAGGAATCCACGAATTTCCTACGATCAACATTCAATTATATTATTGAAGAACGTGAAAAAACGAAAATTCCACGTAACGACCTCATCGATCTTCTAATCTCTATCAAAAACTCATCTAAACTTCGTATCGATGACAAGGACATCAAAATGGAAGGCGATATACTAGTTTCACAAGCTGCAGTCTTTTTCACAGCTGGCTATGAAACGACATCAGCAACAATGTCATTCGGTCTGTATGAATTAGCTTGCGCGCCTGACCTGCAAAAACGTCTACGAGAAGAGATCAAGGATGTCCTAGTGGAAAATAAAGGGGAAATCAGCTATGATATCATTTTGAACATGAAATATTTGAATATGGTTGTACAAGAAGTATTACGTCTCTATCCACCACTTCCGTTTCTCGATCGACAATGTGAGGTGGTGTCGAGTGATAAAACAAAAGGATATTCATTGGAACCCGTTATTGACTTTGTAGTCCCTAATAAAATGCCTGTTTACATTCCAATATTTGCCATTCAACGAGATCAGAAGGTAATATAAAATGTATATGAACTCAAAAGTTAATACCGCTCTTTTTTGTAGTATTTCCCAAATCCAAACAAATTTGACCCGGAAAGATTCGCACCCGAGAACAAGGATAACATTGTGCCATATTCATACATGCCATTCGGGACGGGAGGCCGCAACTGTATTGGTGAGCGGTTTGGAATGATGCAAGCGAAAGTCGGATTGTTTTACTTTTTGAAAAATAATTACGTTAAGGCATCGTCCAAAACCCTTAAAACCATGAAATTCGAAAAGAAGGCTTTAATTATACAGTCAGCTGGTGGAATCTATTGTGATATTGTACGTGATCCTCTTGTAAATTGAGTTGCTGGCCTAGTGAAGTGCAGAATCGTATTAAATAAGATTTTATCGAGTACTGTTACATACATACATTGTAATATAATCAAACTAAAAAAATCTCCATTTAAGTGGAAACTTGATAGCAGCAGTGGTTTCGAAAGTATACCCAACATATTAGCAAACTCTTGTAGTCTCGTTATGAGTCCTTTTGTGGATAATTTTTAATTTAGGCTTGTCATTCGATATTTTCACTTCATAGTGGAAATCAATCAATGTCTTCCCGATACTAAAGACGATGTACATTGAAAATGTTTGCAACTATCACCCCATATCCCATCTTTTATGTTTTGCTAAACTGTTTGAAAAAATTGTACAAGATAAAATTTCAAATGTACAGCACGGTTTTAACAAAAGCTGCACCACTTTTAATAATTTAGTCTAATTTGTCGATTTTGTATAATCTGTTCTTGACAGTGAGCATCAATTTGGCGTAATATGTATCTACTGTTTTTCGAAAGCTTTTGATAATGTCGACCATTACATCCTACTTGATAAGCTTATCTGGTTTGGCATATCTGGTACATTCATTTCTCAGTTCTCATCCTACATCCTGAATCGTACCTGCAAAGTGATACTGAATGGTTGTTCTGCGCCTCCTTTTTATCCCTCTTTTGGAATCTCACAAGGCTCTATTCTTGGACCTCTATTATTTGTTATTTCAACCATTTTTAGGTCTAGGAATCTTCCTAAAATTTGCCCTGCGCGCTTTTCAGTAATAATTTCTATTGGATTCTTTGTTCCTTTGTTTTTGTTTATTTTACACAATAGTGTGGGTCCCTTTAGAACCTTAATCCGGCCGGGATTTGTATACACCTAATTCATGTTTGTGCAATTATGGGCCCTCTTCATTTATGGGCCCTAGTCACCTCACCTGAGATTTCTCGTCACTTGCAAAGTCACCTCACCTACGAACCGGTATTCTAAGAATTACGTGAAGTTGACTCTGAGTGAGGTGACTAAAAATTTAAGTTTGAATGGAAATTTACATTTGAATTTAATTTTTTCAACGGAAATTTGAAATTTGAAGAAATCAAACGATAAATACGATACATTAGCAAGAGTTAGGTTAGTTAATGAGTGCATATCGTTCGTAGAGGTAATGATATGAAAAGTGAGTGTAAATGAATTACAATTGCTGCATTTTTTTTCACCCCGAGTAGTGCAGGATAACGGTAATGCACGCGAAATAACGACAACATTCAGAGTACGAACACTTGTCAAATCAGTGGATTTCTTGCTCTTGTACTTTGTGGAACGTATTTCGATAAGTCATATCAACTAAAATAGTTGGGTGCTGTGATAAATTCCCAAAAACTTCCCTGGCACCCTGGCAACCAGAAAAAATTGAATCGGAAGAGTATGATTAAAAAATGAATGCTGTCAAAAAGATTTGCCATCCTACGGGTCGAAACATTCTTCGATCATCCTTTAAAAAGATATTAACCTAATTCTAAATTCCTAGCTAGAAATTTAATAATTGGAAATTTGAATTTTGAACTGACAAATGTCTAATAAAAACACTACTAGCAACCGAATAAGAATGAAATAAAATTGAATGCTACTCCGGGTCGTTTTTTTAGGCATTCCAGGTACCTACTGGCATGAAAACAAAACGCAGCTATTAGTCGTTTACTTCTAGGATGAAAACATGCAAATAGATGAAATGTGGTTTGATAATAATCTAACATAAGACAAGTACTCTAAAACAAGAATCAAAAATGATTGAAAATTTCAAAAAATGTCAATGTAGCACACATTTGGACAATGAGTTCGTATATATTTCTACGGAAAAAGCTGACGTATTACGAAGAGAAGTTAGAAAATGGCACGCAATCGTTTAAAATTATTTATTACACATAATTCCGGATTTTGTTTCTAACATGACGAACAAAATAAATTTTTTGCTGGTATTATCCATTATTTTGATTTATCTCATTGTCCAATTCTTTTGGAGGGTTTGGCTAGTTCATGCTAGTTTTAGAGCTCTCATTTTCAAAGATGAAATACTGTCTTCTACTGTTAACACCTTATTTTTGTTTTGTTTACTTATTGGTTGCGCTGACCGACTTTGGCATTACTTTGTCCTGAGATAGTGAATTCATTGCCATTTCTTCCATTGCAGAAAACGGCTGCAGAACATTTGATCCTCGTTCTGCTACAGAAGTTTCTTTTTTACTCTGGGTAATATTCGTCTTTGTTCTTTCGCTGTAGGCAATTTTAAATATATTACAGCTAGAAAATATTTGATTGATTAGACTTTCCGAGAATAATTTCAATCAAATTTCAATTAAATTTCAATAAGATATTCAATAATATTTTGCCTCTATAGTCCAGCTTTTATTGATAGTTCCAAGCTATTTAATTTGTCAGCAAATCTTTGGCATTGTGTATCGAAATTTCTCTTTCCTATTTGATTAGTTTCCGAAAATTTCTGTCTCTTTGCTGAGTGTAGCTCCGCTAGCTTAATAAAACATTCTAATTGCCGTTCGTCAGTCAATTTGACGGCCCTCTCAACTCGACTGAGTGCTTCGACTTCGCTTGTGTAAGTCAACTTGCCATTTCAAATATGCAATATGAAATATACTCTCATTATATGCAAAAACTAATAAGACATATGATAATCTGGTTGGATTTAAAGTTGTAAAATTTAGCATTACTAAACTAAAAACAAACGACTTCAAAATACAATTTAGTTACTTGTTTTCCATAATCCACAGTCTATACCCTGTAAAAATAGTCATTTTCTTTCATTTCTGTTCGTAATCACTTGGTTTTATCAAGGGACTCAAAATCGCACCTCACGCGACCCTCATCAATGATGTGACTTTCGGAATCAGTGCAGCCAGATTGGACTATTTCCCACCATTGGGCTATCTAAAATTTCGATTTCGCGGGTTTGGCGGCTTTCGGGCTATATGCTTTTATGAAAAACTATGTTTATGCTATACAGTAAAACCTGCTAATCGCGACACTGTATGATTTTTTTGAAAAACATATCACTCTGTAATATTATACATCAATAATTTGTCCAATAGTATAAGCTAATCGGACCAAACTAGTCTTAAAATCAGCATGAAAAAGTGCAAAAAAAAATAAGTTTTTCGGAAGATATCAACTGTTCAAGGTCAAGAAAATTTTCCGTTCTGTGAAATCTATGATTATAACGATCATAATTTCAAAAAAAAAACTGATCATTTGGCAATCATAACATTCTTAGAGACTTTATTATTCTACTTTTTGTATAAATATTATTTTTAAACGTAAAGACTCTCGTCAAATTGTACATAGTTTTGTTCATTCATATCGTATAACTTAACACTGATTTTGTTCTAAGTTCTGCACTTATCAGTATAGAATATAAATATCATTCTAATATACTTTTATCTAACATGTTTTTTCGTGTCCTGGATCAGAAACGGATACATGCAACTCTTGAATTTGAGACTACAATAAAGTAGACATACTTAATTTTGAGATAAAAACTGAGATTTACATTGACTACAAACGAATGATCTGGTCCGATTTCAACTAACTGACGCTTCTGGGTTTTTACAAACAAATAAATTTAAAAAATTATAAAACAATATGTTTTAGACACAATAATTCAGTACACAAGATTAAATAGCAGTAAGTTTTAGCTTTCGAGTCTGCACAGAAGTGTTAAAGGATTCGTTCTCCTTCTATTTACAGTTCCTAATACATTTTCAACTCAAAACATTCGATCAATCCTTTCTCCTGGTTTTTCGCTCTCCCCTATACTAACGTCGATAGCTCATGTGGCGATGTATTCGTTGCATTACTCAAATCCAAATTACCCGATGTATTCACTGGCATTCCAGGACTTACAGATCCGCTAGCATCCCGTCCGCCAAGCAGGGCTGTATTTACTTTTGGAGTTGGTGGAGTAGCTGTGGCTGCTCTCACGGCATATGTCGGGACGTACGAGTGATTGAAGCTGACATGTGAGTGATTGGGTGAGAGTGGAGTTACTGGAGTTAGCTGGGTCACCGCACCGCTATGATTCAGCTGAGTATGTGGCAATGGAGTATGAGTACTCGTATTCAAGTGAATATGTGCCGATCCATTGTGATTCATGTATTGAACTGGTGGCGGAGGCGGTGATATTGTACTTAATTGTGCCATTATTGGCGGATTTTGACGGACGCAAATAGTTTTCTCCTTTTGCCAAACGAATACATTATGAACCATTGCACATCCGCAGAATATTATTCCGACGCCGATCAGGATACTTGTAATGATGGCCGGCGTGGAGTGGAATTGTGTGAAGGTGTAGAGGATGATACCTAAAAATATAAAATTAAATTAAATTCAGAATAAAAACAGAAAGAAATCGAATTTTGAATGTTTTAACACAGTTATCATGTGGAAAATATTTACATAAAGTGAATACAATCTTGCATACCTGTTAAAAATATCGGTATTGAGATGAAAAATCCACCAACAGCACAAACTCGGCTAACACTCGACTTTTGTAAGTATTTGTTGCCTCTAAAAGTACAATAACAATTATTTAAAAATATTTTTCACAAATTAAATATTTTGGAAATATGAATGGATATAAGATATTTATTCTAAAACTTAAAAATTACTTTAAGTTTCCTATTTTATGCCTTTAAATTTACAAAACTCCAAATAATTTAAGCGTAAAGTATTTTTTACCGAAAAATTATCAAAATTGGAAATAAACAATAAAAAGGAATATCAACTGAAATAAATTTGAAAAAACCCTAATATAAAACATTTCTTTACCATTAAAATTTAATCAAATACGGTATGAGATAAAATCATTATCATATCTATCACATTGTTTCACGTACTTGAATTATTGAAACAATGGAAATGATGCACCATAATTGCAGCAGCCTGAGAACTTCATAATGATAGTGGCAATGGACGTTGAAATTGTAGTTGTAACTGACAAGTTATTATGTTGCCTAAGTAGATTGACTCAAAAGAATTAGCTTTACAATGTTGACGCATTCGTTAAAGAATGCATTGTGGTCGTTAGCTGTGCAGCCCATGCGGTGGGAAGGGAGGGTGATGTGGAGATGTTGAAAGATGATAGACCTTTTGTTAGGAAGTGATAAAAGAAAATTAACTTGTCAGCTTCATGGAGGTGAAGATAATTAGTGGGGTAATTATGGTAGGAATAGTTTTGTTTAGTATGATGTGATTGTGTGTAGTTTTCAAGGCGAGATAAAGTTCAGGGCGCTCGTTGGGTTTTTACGTAGAGGTGTGTAACATGATAATATGAAATTTGAGTCAAATTAGAGGAAAGCTGATCTCGACATTTGATTGAATGCTGATATTTGGAGAATAAGGTCCCATAATTTCAGTAAGCAGTAAGTAATGATATAGGCAATAACTATTTATTGCCCACTTTTGTTTCTATTTATAGTCTGAAATTAGACTTAATCATGGTAATGTCGTGACTTCCTACTATCATACTATATTTCAATTACATAAATTGGCAATACGAATAGTTAGGAATTGGCACCTCAAAGCACTCAGCCTAGAATGTCCAAGATTATTGATATATGATGCACCAGCTTGCACTCACGCAACATCGCAACCAAAACATTGGAAAATGATGCGCAAAGGAAATGTTCCACGGAATCACGCTCCTCTAAGCAGGATGGACCAACTCGTACAACACCTATTCGGCACATATGTCTTCTTATCAATGTATCTGTCATGACTTTACAAATCTTCCTACTCTTGTTGAGGAGGAATCCTGCAGTCCCATGGTAAGCTTTTGAGAAGCAAATTGTGCTCGTCTACATCACCGTCATCTCTCTTTATGGGTATTGACTACCCACTTTCTAAAAATGGAATAAGCAGATGAAGTTGGAACACTTAAGGTAGATTCGGGACCCTGTAGTAGAAGCGTCGAACCTTGCTTCGCAAAAGCGTCAACAATATCGTTTGTTTCAAAACCGCCGTGTACTAGTACCCCAAGCAGATACACCTTATTGAACCTAGTGACAGAATTAAATCTTGTCCTGCATTCCAGCGAAGATTCCGAAAAAGTCATTAGTCTACATAACGCCAGCAGTGTAACTTAGCTGTCGCATCGAATGGCAATACGCTACCTTCTCCACTTTTCATCAATTACCAAGTAAGTAACTATCAAGGTTGCGAATATTTCTGCGTCAAAAAGGTGAATATTAACTCCGAGAGAAAAAGTCTACCTGTTCTTTGCTGAATGCAAGTAGACACCATCGCCAGATCTATGTCTGTCTTCAAGTCTTCCGTGAAATAGATCACGTAATATATCTCCGTGCAAACAAAAGTTCATATCTTCTCAAGCCAGCGTCCGAAGGAATCATGAGAACCGGAGATATATCTCGCTACGAGCCTCTATTAGAGTGGTGCCTCACTTTTCCGTATTCTATCCACAGTCCAAGTTGAATTAGTCTATGGATAGATCTAGACACCACAGAAAAAATTTCGCTTTCACAAGCTTCTCCCACGGCAGTTTTTGTCCCAATAGCCCTTAGATATTTGACTTCATCTGGGAGTTACAGAGTTTTACCCTTCGTGATTGGAAGCACTAATCGTTTCAGTGTTTTTCTCTTGGTAAACAGAAAAAGTTTCGTTTCGCCTGGATTCACTGTAAGGTCTGCTTCAAGCACCAACTGTCAATTAAATCCAATGCCCGCTGTGCATTATCTGCTAGTGTGACGTAGTGACCATAAACTTCTGCATGAAGCCGTTCTTGTTGAACCGGTAAACATACTCCACAAGAGCGGAGATAGGACACCCCGCTGCGGAAATCGATTTGCCACCTCCTGTCTCAAGTAGCAATCGGCTTTAGCTATCAACAGCAACAATCTCTGTATCAACTGGATATTTATACATTTAACTAAGTCCACTCCATGAGCTTTCACAATCTGTATAAAAGGCGAAGGCGCTTTCAATGTCCACAAATATCGCTAATCGTATACTCATCATTTGAAATTGCTCAGCTCTGAAAACCAGAGAATGAAGGGCATGATTTTCCTCACTGGTAGGCATGTTGCTTCTCATTTAAAGGATCATACTTTAGAGTCTTACTTCGTACGCGTTTTTCAACAAGTATCTGACAATGATCTGACATAGACAATGTTAGACTGATCGGCTTAAAGTTCTTGAATTTCATTATGCATGTCTTTCAGGCTTTGTTTTGAGGACAACTATTGCCTGTCGCCAGGGTAACGGAACATACCCGAAAGCTAGACATGCTTCAAAATATTTTTTTTGGATCTGCATCCAGGTGCTCAATCCGAGGATTTGAAATTACCAAAAGACATGAATGCGTCTCGGACTTTGACGCTGCTTTATACCTGTATTTTCTACTGAAATACTGAAACTTTCTGCAAAAGGTTTGGTCAGAGCCACAGAAGCCTTCTGCATTTCAGTTAATGGAACGCCTCAAAGTAAAGTCTGTAGAGACTTTTTTTAGACTTGGCAAAGTTATCATCTGTGCGGCTTAGTTGATTGGTCTTTTTCCAGCACTTTGCTCAGCGACAAGGTCTCTCAAACACCTTCAAACCCCTTACAGAAAGATTTGTTTAGATTTGTTTTGTTCCTTACAGAACGACTTGTTGTTCTTGCAAAGTTCGATTGAGGAGTTTTCTGGTATCTTTCCTGAGCTACTGCAGTTCCCGATTCTGCATATGATCTTGCTGATTAGGCAGGTCTCATCTTTAAGAAGTCAATTGAATAAGCTAAAGGGAACACCAAGTAGTGGTGATCAGAGAGTAAGGTCTCATTTGATACGCGCCGTTTAGTTATTAATCGAACTATTCCAGGTGAACATAGTGATATATCCGTAACAGTTCTTCCGTTAGGGTTGACAAAGGTGGGAGAACTCTCGATGTTTAAATTGATTAACTCCGCAGTTCTAGCCTCTCCGATTGAGCGTACTGAATTAAGTACCTAATCTCCTGTATTGGCGGCAAAAGTAAAAGTAGAGAGTCAAAAAGGAGGTAAGCTGAAGCAACAATCGCGCGTTTTAGCCTAACATTATCCCGGTACTGCACGGTGACCAGCTTGAAAACTTTTTGAGTGTGGTGGCATCAAGCAAATTACTCAAATCTTCGGCCTCGTTACCTTTCATCATAAAACGTTTTTCCCATTTAGATTCTGCTGTCACGAATCCACGTCTCCTGTACACCACGTCAAGTTAAAATCTTCAAATTTCCGCATTGGACAAGAACGGCAACCCATCATCAAATTACCTCTATTTTCAGCACTCAAAAATTTTGTTCACAAGATCTGACGACCGGATAATGCGATCAATATGAAATTTACAAAGCATGTTGGTGTTAACTAGGAGAAAGTCTGGTAGGAATGATTTTGAAATACAGGCAGTACTATCATCTTGAAAAATCACCGAAAAGGAAGCTGGTTTTTGGCCTATAGCTTCCGATTTAGCCAACAGATTCTATCAAAATTCACACAGTAGCCGAACCTTACTCTAATATAGATCTGGCTGAAATTTCGTTGAAAACTTAGCATAATGTTAAAGGAATTTCGTTGAAAAATCATGCCAGCTGTATATGTTGAATTTCATAATTTATTGACGTTTCTTTTTCGAGCGATGTTGTCATTAAATTTGCAAATGGAAATGATCCTGCAATTTTATTTTTGCCTATGGTGCTAACACATGATTGCCAGCACCAGACAATTTCGTAAGTATTGTACCAACAGATGCTTCTATTTTGTATTCACAAGCAAACCATTTACAAAAAAAGAAGCAACCGATGTTCAAATATTGAAAATTTTTCGGATGGCAGCCTCAGACATAGTTTAATTGCTGAAACTTTCCATGATACCCGAAATTCAAAGGATGGGTTGATTAGGCACGAGTTTGTTATGGTAGACTTATTGCTGCTACGTTCGAAAAATATTGCCAACACTGAACATTTTCATCATTTGTGTTATAGCAGATGCTATCAGGAAATGATTTTTATTACTTTGCGTAAGAAATGGTTGATCTGATACTACAAAGAAGTGTATAGTGTATTGCGTCTTTACATATTTTTAAGTCACTCAAAGATAATTTCTTCGAATACCAATTTTCTAGCAGTTTTGATGCACTAGACTTTTTTTTTTTTACCTAAATAGGAATCGTAGACTTTTATCTGCAGCTTTCGATAAAAATAACCCCTTGGAGGGCATTCGAAATGTTGAAGATGAGTCCACAAACATCATATTTATAAGATTTATACGGATTACAATATATTTTAAAAATATGTGGTGACCACGATTTTTAGAAACAATATGTTTATCAAAAAAAAATTTGATATGAACAATAAAGTAACCAAAATTTGAAGATAAAATTGACTATGTACATTACGTAATATACTGAAAATATTTAAAATAAATGAAATGGCGAAAATATTCTTCATGACCCGAAAAAACACTTCGATCTCGTGAGGACCAAAAGAAAGGTGTTACCTTAAGTCAATGTACAAAAAAACCTCGTTACGTCTAATATTCAAGAAACTTGTAATATTTTTACCGAACATTTTCAGAAAGTTTTTTGGCTGTCCAATAGCTTACCTAATATACCACTTTTCCAAATCACTCAAGTTTATACTGGTGACGAAGTTGGTCTATAACTGGCTTAATCCAACAACGACTCTCAAAAGTTGTGATAAATTCTAACTATAATATCAGCTATACCGACACTCTTTGAAAAAAATCGTCTGTGACAAACTTACAGCACTAATAGAACCTCTCCTAAACGAACTTCAACATAGCTTTAGAAAATGCAAGTCTACTACTACTCTCATGACTATTACCTAAGATATTCTCTGCGATATGGAAAAAGAGCACCAACGTGATACCATTTATACTGTCTATTATCAAAAAATTATTGCTGTTTCCTCGGAAGTACCACAAAGCAGCCACCTAGGACCTCTTCTGTTCTATTTGATCATTTCGGATTTATCAGAGATTTTATCTAACATTCCAAACTTCTTGTATGTAGACGATCTAAAGATGTATAATAGGCGTGTTTTTTTGCTCCTCTACCCAGCAGAGAATAGAGTATACGCATTGGAAACAACAACACTCCTGCACCAGTGAATTCAGTAGTACAGAAATTCTATTCCTCATTGGTAGTTCACGTGCTGAACTATAGAATGTGCTGATAGAAAAAAGAAAATCTCATGCGAAGTTGTCTTTTTTTCTGTGAGATGGCTTTGGTTTTTTGAAGGTTAAGTTGAATGTTTTGGTAGTTAGTAAATTAAAAAACGCCCGCATAATGTGTAGAAAGTTGAAAGAGGTAATTTTTCGTTAGTTCTTTTTCTATTTTCTATTTATTGTGGTAGTGTATACTCGTTATTTTCTCCCTTTATTTTCAGCTATTTTGTGGTACCAACCTATGTCAGTCTTAGCGAATGCATCAGCTGTTTTGTAATGGATCGTTTTTTTTGCGTCATTGTTCTATTCTGTTCTGTATCGGAGCAAAAAAAAGCACGCCTAATATAATTCAGTCGAAAGCGGAATCAGGAATCCTCCAATCGAAATGGTATGATAAATGGTGTGAAGAAAACAAACCATATTGATAGTGCCACAGATCTCCCTACCATTCAAGACATAAAGTTGCGTTTCAATCTACAGTAATTGAAATTTAAAACGGACCTTTCCAAAGCACTAATATTGGAAACTACCACCTACGAAATCATATCCGTTAACAACAAAAAATCTCATTCTGAAATTGACAAACATTTTGTTTAAGTTGTAGTTATGTGTTGTTAATGCACCTGGTTCTGGATGAAATAAATAAATAAATAAATAAGTAGACAAAAATTAAAAAAAAACAGGTAACGAAAACGTACTTTCCAGCCAGTCTGGAAAGTATTCAAGTTATCGTTTTTCGAATTTCAGAGTTCAGTTTCGGGATTTTCAAGGAGCTATTGTCCATCGCGTTGATTCCAAAGCAAACTAGGAACAAACTTCGAATCATATTCTTACTAATTCGCATTCTAAATTCACTCTTGTATGAGTTTTATCCAATAAATTCTCGCGGTTAATATCTGTAGAAACAGAAACTGATATTCGAAACCTCCAATAAGATTGTCAGCTTACTGCGCAAATTGTGTACTGTAACATAAAACACAGCATTCAACATATTTTTATTCTTCTCATATGTAGTACATAGCTACACATATTCCAGTCTTATGTCGGCCGTTAATTCTTCTTAACCGTATCAAATTACACTTGAGCTTGCTGGCTAATTTTAGACTGGTGACGACGAGACGATTCCTACTTAACAAGTGAAGTGGCTTACTTGTTACTTCTTAGCTTAACAATAGTATTCTTGTCCGGGAAACAGGAAGACAAGAATGAAATGAGAACTGGGAATATTGCTGTTGATATATTGTCTCCGGTAGAGGGCGTTTCTTTTAGTTAAGCTGGGTTTCTTATTGATCCCAATTTTTGTTGTTGGCGATTTAACATCAATCACCCAGTCTTTAATTCTTAATAGTGTTATGTCAGATACTATCATTAAAATACTACTAAAGTTGCTTCAATAAATTAGATACCATTTTTGCCACAAAATAACATCTAGGGTTAATACAAAACTGCAATCAATGCTATTGAAATTACACAACATGCAGTATATTTATGTTTTCCGATGTCTCATTGCATTTTTATGTCTACACTGCGTACTGAAATACATCCCATTGCTTTATACATCTATCTTTGAAAGACAGCGAAGAATCAACGTCTGCAAAATAATCAACAAGACATCACGATGCTGTCAACGTCTTGCTATCATTATCGTAGTCAGTGAAAAAACAACAACAAAATTTACTTTTGTTTTTTTCTCTATGTATTTTAATTCAATTTTTTCTTCGTGTTTTGTAATGTAAACAAGCCGATTGTCTGTATCTGTATTAAAGCAGATTATTATAAGTAGATAGACATCAAGACGGTAGTAAATAGAGCATGAGATTAGGAAATAGCAAGATAGTACGCCATAAATAAATGTCATTTACGCATCATTATTCGGATGAGACAAACATCAACAGAAGATTGTAGAAGGCTTTGGTAACCAAACCGATAACAAGTTGAATGATTGTAAATTTTATTCACGCAAGTAGTTGGTCCATTTTTATATACTAAATTTTCCTTAGTTTAGCTTTCATTGTTTTAAATTGAGATGAATAAAAAACCAATTTTGTTTTGCTTGTAAGTTTGAAATATGTTGATAATTACTTTTTCTATAAATGTAGCATTGTACTGATAACGTTTAGATTTACATTGGCTATAACATTTTGGCCGTCGTTCGAATCGAATGAACTTTGTAAAAACTTTATTTGTGAGAAAAGTGTAAAATTTATTGAAAACTAGCCTCAAAATATTAGTTTGTCTGCTAAGAGCAGATAGCATAGTACTAAGAAAATCTGGTAGACACATATTTTGCTGTCCTTAGCACAAACGCCCTATCTACATTTTAGTAACTTTGGAGATTGTTTCGTGGAACTAATTTAACGATTGACCTGATTAAAAACGATTTGAATGATTACACGATGTTAATGGGAATGAATGATAAAAAATTCTAGCGCATCAGAACCGCTAGAAAACTAATTTTCGAAGAAATTACATAATCGCTTTCTAAAGAAATTCCAAAAAATTACAAAAATGGTTATAGCTGGCAGCCCTTTCATAATTTTTCTACAAAATTCCTACGACATTTCGTTCACATTAAGGTCCATTTACTGCATGAACTTCGTTTTGATTTCATGAGTGGACCGCAAGTTATAGCGAAAAAGCTTTATTTCGCTAAGCAAATTTGCAAGATTTAGGAGACAAAAATCAACATAGCTGGCAACTATTCTAAATTTTTCAGCGAAATTTTCACCAAATGGGATCTAAAGTAAGATCCAAATATTGTGTGAATTTTGTTTAAATGTGATGGCTAAATCGGAAGTTATAGGCCAAAAAGTTGTTTTTTTTCTCAGTAATTTTTCAAGATGATACCACTGCCACAGGGTTGCTGCATTTCAAAATCACTTCTATCAGACCTGGTCCTAGTTAATACCAATATGTTCTGTAAATTTCATTATGATCGGATAATCCGGTCGTCTGTTCTCGTAAACAGAACTTTTGAGTGCTGAAAATAGAGGTAATTTGGTGATGGGTTGCCGTTCTTGTACAAATCGGAATTTTAAAAATTTTAATTTGACATAATGGTCAAAGGTTAAAATTTATCAATGATTTGAAGTTTTTGTCCAAAATTAAAAATTTTTCAGGAGGGCTAATAATTTGAAGAATTTTTTTCAGGAGCCTGCCGTAGCTACGGGGTTACCCGCACTATCTTGAAAATCCATATGTGTTAAATCTTAGTCAACATCAATACGCTCTGCAATTTTCACGATGATCCATTGTTTTTCTTAGAAGTAATGACAAATAAAAATTTGAAGAAAAATCCTTGCCTACTTTTAGACACTCTGCACCCACACACGGTTCAAAATATCCAACTTTTTATCATAGACAAACTTAAAACATAATAAGTTTTCATTCTCAAACATTTATTTTAACAAAAATTTACACTGCTTGGAAATATAGGAGTACCTCAAAATTCATTAAAACGCTCGCCGCCGCCAAGAAGTTTAGGATATCTGAATTTTAGCAAGTCGTGGACCTATTTATTATATACATCTAAGTTCTCCGAAAATTTCAGCTCAATCGGATCGGCCACTCCAGAGATTATCTCCCTTAATCATTTTGCTGATATATATATATATATATATATATATATATATATATATATATATATATATATATATATAAAGATAAATATATATATATATATAAATATATATATATATATATATATATATATATAAATATAAATATATATATATATATATATATATATATATATATATATATATATATATATATATATATATATATATATATATATATATATATATATATATATATATATATATAAAAGGATAACTAATTTTTTTCTCTCCTAGCATCGCATTGATGCAAGTTTAAGAAATTTCACTTCGATAACAGATCCTCGCAAGATGCTGAATGATATTTTAATTTATGATGCTTCAAGTGCGGAGAGTTTGATTTAATAAAAACTGGAAAGACCTTTGAAATACCTTTACTCCCAAAAGCAAACATTCAGGTTAGTTAGCAAACTAAATTATATGTTTTACAAATCAAGTCAGCAAAATTACAAAGATCTTGCAAATCTCACAAAGGTAAATTCTCAACTTGCTCTGAATCAATTCATACCACAAAAACCTAACATTAATTTCAAATGAAAAAAATTTCTTTTTTATTTACTTCCGTTATCGTGACAGGATTTAATTTTATTTATTTATTTAATTATTCATTAACAGGAGCGAGCCCAATTACAAAAACAGAATGAGAAAAACAAGGCACAAAAAATTTTTGAAGAAGTTTCAAGAATTAAGGCTTATAATATGCCGTCTCAAACGAGAGAAGATTAGTAGAAAAGGACCTAGCTTTAGTTTATTGTGCCTCCTGGGGATACTCAATAATGGCAAATGGAAAAGAGCTTTGGTTTGCGCAAACGGGATTAAGAACACCAACGAAGATCTATCTGAGCTATTAGTCACGCGAAGCAAAATCTTCGAGCCAAGGACAGTGGAGGAGACTGAAAAGCAAAAACTCATCAAGGAACACTCGGCGAGACTTTAAAGAGCGAATTCGGAGTGAGGATAAATGATCACTATACTCACAATTAGGTATGTGAAACTAAAATATATAATAATGAGCGTGTAAATCTACGCTGCACGCGCTCTACGGTATAATTTAAATAGACAAGGTGGGGAGGCCAGACTTGAAAACAGTATTCGAAGATGATTCGCACAAATGACAAGAACACATGGACGGAAGTAGTGATGTTAGTAAAACGAGAGGAAGACCTGAGGACGAAGCCGAACAAACGAGAGCCCTTCGCAGTTATGCATGCGATGGGTTTATCAAATTTAAGCTTAGAGTCGAAGAGCACACCAAGGTCCTTAAAATTGTCGACAGCTGCAAGATACGATCCGGATAAAGAGTAGAAAAACATTAAATGAGACATTTAAGACATTAGGTGACATTTATATACATATGTATGTTCAGAGTAAAAAAGCTCCTTGAGCACCACTCATTCAAAGCACATACATAGATCATACTGCAGCTAGTGACAATCATCAAGCGAATCAATCACTCTGACCATCTTAAAGTCATCAGCAAATAGAAGACAGGTAGAACGGATAACGGAAGGGAGATCGTTGATAAATACCAAAAATAACGGAAGACCCAGAATTGAGCCTTGAGGAACCCCAGAAAGAGGACAGTATGGGGAAGAAGAACGTGAATTCACAGAAATGTCACAGCTACGACCAGAAACATAGGATGAGAACCAGGACAAGAGAAGATCAGATACCCCATTGCCTTGGAGTTTTAAAAGAAGGAGATTGTGATCAACAGAGTTGAAAGTTTTAACAAAATCAGTGTATACCACATCAACTTGCTTTTGCTGGTCTAAGGCGGAAGCGACCAAGTTGGTGAAGGTCAACAGGTTAGAGGTGGAATATCTACATTTTACAAACCTATGCTGCTCAGAAGTAAAGAAAGGATGAAATATAGGAAGTAGGCTATTGTAAACACAACTCTTTGGAGTACTTTACTAAAACAAAGAATGAGTGAAATAGGACGATAATTGGATATACATCTTGGGTACCCGGATTTATGCATCCGGGAAATATGAGCAGACTTCCAGTAAGAGGAAAAGGAGCTCGAGGAGAAATTAAGACTGAATAGAGGCGTTGAACTTACTTTTATCCGATCAGATAGCCTTTTGCCATTGTCCAATGTCCAATTTATATGAATTTTGGCCCAATCGATATGAGAGGATTGGGGTTTGAAAATTAACGGATTGAGCTGAAAATCATAAAATTGGACATTGGACAATGGCATCTCGTATGGCAGTGCTCAAAGAATCGTTGCCAACGAATTACAAATGGAAAAAATATGGACTAAATGTATTAACTTGTTAGGAAACTATGTTGAAAAATTAATATTTTTTTTTTTTAAGTTTAATCACCTTGGTTTAAATTGATTATCATTACTTTTGGATCAACCGTCCTAATGCGACCAGCCATTGCTTGTTCCATTGATATATTTACGGGTAAACTAGATTCTCTTTTCTAAGTATTTTGCCGATGCCGTTTTTTTTCGTTTTCTCAAATTTTAGGTCTTTGGCCCTTTTGTAGTTCTTTGTACGGTCCAAATTTCTGCTTGGACTTCAGTTTGACTTAGATCACGTTGTGGCGCTGACCATAGTTTTCAGGATCTATGAGAAGATTCCTCACAACACATCCATTCCTTTGAATAATTTCAGTAGTTTTTGACATACTATTAGTGTCTTTTATCAAGTTTACAATCGTTTTCACTTCATCGCCCGTAAGTTTTTCCTCGACCCATTTGCATAAAAATTTATTGAAATTATCTTCATACGTTTTATTTCAAGAATCCACGCTATTTGCTATATTTCACGATTCGAAGTCACCAAAGGAAAATCTAGTCTGTTTCAATAATGCAGGTTCTTTACGTTCTGTACATTTTCTGATAACTAAGAGAAATTGAAGGGAGTAGGGTAAAGAGAATCAAACCAGGACGATGAAAATAATTTAGCTAGGATATTTCATCCTCAGTCATTAGACGTTTGATCTCTAAATGGTTTGTCCTAAAAAAATGTAATTCAGAGGAAAAGCACAATTTTAGTCAGTTAGCATCAATGTCAAGGCTAAAAAAGAAAGTGATCCAGTTATTTTTATTTATTTCAATGATCATGCCGATGATATCAGCTATGCGGAATTTAAACCGTACTGAGGAAGGAATTTCATTCCTCAAAGTAATATTGACAGAGGATTCAAGGATAAATGAAAAATTATGCGGATTAGGGGGGCACATAGGGAGAAAAAGCAGTATTTAAGGAGAGGGATAAAAGCAAAGTCCAGTAATTACTGCATTAGGAATGTTGTCAAATTGTGAAATAGAACAAAGTGGAAGAAGCGATGACCTAATTTATGAGATAGTATTAGCCCAGGTGATAGCCGAGAGGCATCAATTCCAAGCCTAGATCAGAGAAGTTAAAATCAACAAACATAAATTAATGCTTTTAACCCAGAAGATTCAACAGATCATCTTCGAAATAGGAATACTAAATAAACCAAATACTAAATTACTGTTTCTAGAAAGTAAGTTGCCTGGGTAACCCCTTTAACCGAAACATTCTTTCATTCCAAACTTGACACTGATGATGACAAACAGTAAAGAAGAAACCAAAACCATAGAATTTCATATCTGGTAGCTCCTCATGAACAATCAAATACATACATAAATCAACTATTCCAATTGAACCAACAACACTATAATAAATCAACCGTGCTTTTCAATAGAACCATACCTGCCTCATATACATCACTTTCTTCGCATCAGCTCAACTCCAGCTCATCCATAAAATCAAGTGAAACCACAATATATATCTGCAAGCTAATAAGAAATATTTCTTCCAATTACACCAATCAGAACCATAGAAGTCAATAAACCTGCTGTAAGGTGTTGAGTACAGTTATAAACCATCGACAATAATCGTAACTACTCCGATGCTCACATGTTCACGCTATAATCGATTTTCCAGAAGAAGAAAAAAAAACCATCAAAAATGTGATAAATACCACAGAACAATGACTGCAACTGTTTCAAAGAACATTTCATTTCATAACGGATTTATATTCCGAAGCTCTTATGAGAGGTTACTTAAGTAGAAACATACGTTATAATTTTCTTTTATTTTTGAAAGTGAATGAATAAATTCATAAGCTCATATACATAGCTCTACTATTAAGATTAGTCCGTTCCATTGATTTAGTACTCCATATTCATAAATTTCGTTCCGCAAAACCAGTTGTTTTTCTTGTACATTGGCAATTCTAAAAGAAATGTAATGTACATATTGTCTTCCTCAATAGAAAAAGTTTCGTGTACAGAAAGCACAAGCCGAAAAAGAATCGTTGAGCACATTTTAGGTGATGAATTAAAGGCCCTTAAATTCACTGCTACTGCCAAAGTGCTAGATGTTCTGTTAAAGTTCCACACGAGCGCGCTAAGAAACGAACAGACATCATTTGATCTTGAATAAAGAATCTTTTGAAAGAAATGAAATAGCGCGCCACAAACGTCTGCCCTCTAACCTCGACGGTTGCTAATGACGGTGTCGTTGCGCCACTATACATGACTGTGCATTAAAGCGGTGCGGTGAGTATGTAGGTTCCCGCGACGGTCCTATGCTGTTTGCTCTTTTTCGAATTCTTTCAGTAGAGAAATGAAAAACGGAGGAATGAATGAAATGAATGAATGAGTGGCTTAAATCCTAGCGGAAATAATTATTTTTCCGGTTGTTTTTTAGAAACGGTTCATATTTTTCGGAAAAAAGTCTTTGGAATTTCAAAAAATGAGAGAGATTTGAGGAATTTATTGCAATGATATCACATAATTCCTTTGGTATTTTTCAACACAAAATTGGACTAAAATTTTATTTCACAATTGAATAGTTTTTATAGTAACAAAGCATGATTATTAAAAATAGTCGAATTCATGCATGCTGTCATTTTTCTTTAAAGTGTTCAACAATCTTTCTGAGCTAAACGTCAGTTTGCTCCTGTCCATCTATCATTACTCAGAAACTATTCACTATTCACATTTATCCATTCACCCACATCCTTCCTAATATTATCCATGCATATAACTTACCTTCCTGATGTCGCAGGTGCACGCACCAATTTCACCGCAAAAAGAAATTGAATCGCACATACAAGTAAACAGCACAAGTTGAGCGATAGCGACAGGGCGCACAGAGCCAGTGTAACATCGTAAACGATAATGTAGTCATCGGCGGAAGTTGGTCCCGGTGGCGGTGGTGGCAGTTCCCGTCCTCCAGGTGATATTTTCAATAAGAAAATTAGGGAGAGTAGAGCTAAGAGAAGGGAAACTGAAAAGAAACGAGAAAAGAACATAAACGGTTTTTTCGAAAGAAACAAAAAAGTTTGGAAGCATATGCACAGTCTTGAATGTCAATAAATGATATAAGAAAATATGTTGAATATACATAAAATTAGAATGATCAGATAAAAAAGATAAAAATATGTCGAGTTGTCGACTGAGATGGAGACGAAATGGTTCAGGACACGTGCCACTGTTTGTTGTTTGTCTGGTTGCAAAGAGGCCTAGTTGGCGAGGTGCTGCTGCTGCTGCTGTTGCTGAATTGACCTTATGGTTGACTGGTCTGCTTACCTGAAGTTTAATGACTGGTTGCGGCACACGTTGATCTAGTAGACATTTTTTACTGGAGGGGTAAACAGAGATCAGATGACGCAGCAATAAAAAAGGTTATCCATGAACAAATGTTTACGAGCAAGGTGCGGTTTTCAGTCAAGATTATTATGGTAGAACTGGCGCTAGCAAGCTAATAACAAAGTGGGAAGTATTTCTGGATGTTTGGAAGAATAGACTGGTTAGATGCCTATTTTATCCAGAAGAAGAAATTTCGGGTAGGTATATTTGCTGGCTAGATTTCGATGTGAAAATTCAGAGAATCGTTTTGTAATCAAGGCTAATCTAGGAAGAGTACATGTGAATATGTCTGGTAATAGATCCTTGTCGCACTAGAAGAAACAGAGTAGAAAAATTGGGAAATCGGGCAACGAAGAAAGCCTGGAAAGAAAAACTGATTTAATTGGAAAAATAGTTACGTCAAGCGAAGAAATTTGAAAAATGTACGAGCAGCAAGACGTACAAATCACCGGCTTTGCTACTCAACAAGTAAGGACAATGAATTACAGTCTGCCACTCTCAATAAGACTTCTTACTATTAATTGTCTAAAAAAAAACGTTAGATAAAATGCCATAAAGCCTGCCGATCAAAAAGTTACAATACGAAGGTGACCGATTTCATCACACAAATCACCAACTTGTGTTGAAGGTATGGGGCGAAAAGAGCTACTCGACAATTAGAACTATGGCCTAGTGTCTCTCATTCCGAATTTGAAACATGCGGCAATTGGTATCATATGCGAGAATTGGTATCATATTACTGAGAACTACGTACAATCTACCCTCTATCCATATTGACTAAGAAAATTTTGAAAGCGGATCAATGCGCTTCACATCAGACAAATCATACATTCTCTATTTGCAGCTGTCAACTGAAATGCTTCTAAATAAAGCTTGAAGCTGTTCCATCTATTCATAAGCTTCAAACTCACCTGGAAAATTCAAACTTTAATGGGTCATAAGGGATTAGGGTAAACTGACTAAACTGGATCGTAAAGTGAAGTAATCCCATGCCACCTTTTGTTTGATCTAAGGGACAAAGCTGGTAAAGAGCTTCATTCAAAAATGTTCAATCAATGTGAATACGAGTGTGGAGTGATTAGTTCCCCGACTCACTTTATCTCTAATTAGCTCAGGTACCTATTCAGAGCTAGGTGAACTTAAAGCTCGGTGCACGAACTCTCGTCTAAACCTAGATTCGAACCAGAGGCCCCACAAACTAAAAGCCAGTTCGCTACCCACAAGCCTACAGTAGTGTTGTTTGGCGTTGGCCTAGCCGATTCCTACGCTCACGAGTTCCAGCGTTTTCGAGAGTAGTTAACTGAGCTACGTTTTTCGCCATCAGACACTCGACTGCGAGCTTTGAGCTGAAGAGTTTTCAGAAAGTCCCATCTTTCCTCGCTCAACCTGTGGGAAAGGTGGAGCCAACTTTCACCTCAATTTAAACGAGATAACCGCCGTACCTTTAATCGAACATCCTTGGTCACTAGCCCAAAAGCCCTTCATTCAGCTCTTCCAAAACGTTCTATCTATCTGCATAACTAGAGCGATTGAAGCGTCGCAAAACAAGTAGACCCAAGAATAGCAAACCCAGGATTTCCACCTTTACGATCTCTGCAAATAAGTGACCGTCGTAGTCAGGTAGTAGATGTGCACTCCTAAAAGTAGGTCTTTCCACGACTTTACTCTAGATTGATTCGCTCGAAACCATACCAGTTCCTTTTCCTCGAACATTTCTGCTGCATAGACAATCGTTTCGCTTTTCGGACCCCTTCCACTCGTTCGAAAAAAGGCCGCAAAGACCCAGAATTGGCAAAGTATCGCAGCTCACACTTGAAACCTCTTGCTTGTTTGCATCCATTGAGGTCACTCTGAGGGTCAAAAGTAGGGTGTTGTCTGGGTCATTTGCCTCCTGCATGGGTTCACTGGTCCTGGGCGCTACCTGTTTAGATCAAACTTCATCATGCTCGTTGCCTGTCTCGTCTTCCGTTTCCGCTTCTGCTTCCTCACCTACTTTTACCATAAGCTCCGCCATCACCACTGTCGACTGTACTCTCATCTTGGGAATCATCTTACTCATTTTCTCCTTTTCATGTTGATCATTCTTTAGTCGCCGCGTGCCAAAATCTATTTTTAAATTGATATTCAAGAACTGCGACGAAGTAAAGTTTCTTAGAATATCGAGATCGAGAGCTGGGTTTTTCCGAGCTTACCCTTGCGTCCTCTTTAAAAGATTTCAACGAAATCAGCAAGGTTTCCATGAAAGCTTCTGCTCTCAATGCTACCCGAAGCGTCTTTTACTGTTCCCGTCAGTTGCCCCCAAGTTCCCAGCCTGTAAGTCCACTCGCCGTTGTTCAACTAGTCGATTAGAGTTTGTGATCTGGACGACATCAAAACCTGAATTGATTATTCTGAAAATGATAGGTAGGCTACATATTAGTCTTGTATGCCAGTCGTCTTTTGAAATTCAATGCATAAATATCAATATTGTATTATGTACACCATATGCAAAATGACACTATTTGCCCTCACCCACGGTATTCACGTCTTTGATAAGCTCCCGTTAGTGATTATGCACCTGTTTTTATCGCAGAAGATGGTAACGTCTACCTGCAAATCAGAAAAACAACTATCTTCTCGGCAAGTAAGATTTTCTCTCGGTCCGGTCTTTTGAGTCTTGTCTAACACTCTTTTACTTTTTAACAATACTTATCTGACCTTACAGACTTGGCCACTATTAAATGATCCTCGCAATTTGTTTACACAGAGAGTATTAAGCTTTCTCGGCGGCTCTAGAGGCCAGTTAGAAGGCTGAAAAAGTAATACCCACGGCCCTAATTCACCGGGCTAGCCCAGGACGCAAAGAAGCTTCGACCGAGATGGTATGAACATCATGAGCTTAGATGAACGAATCGTGGAAGGATCCTCCATAAAGTTTAAGCAGGTGACTAATGTCTTACACAGATGAAGGTATGAAAAACAGAATAGGTGGTTTCAGCGTCGACACTGAAAATCATCAAACCAATCATTACGTCAAAAGCAGCGAGGACGAATAACAAGATATCAAAAAGTACTCGTCTCGAAAAGTAGGCAATTATAGGATCGTAGAAGCTGGTTTAGCATCGGATCAATTGTTGGTTTACCGTAATGGCCTAGACACTTCCTCATCTGACTGAAGAAGTTCTGGCTCGGAAAATTTTCGAGAAGCAGATTATTGGAAAGAGACTCCAAGGCAAGCCTCGTCTTCAGTGAGAATATTAGTTTAAATGATGTTGGAGCGGAAATGGGACGCCTGAAGTGAAAATGGGACGTTTGACAATGAAATTTCAGATTCAAAAGAATGCAAATCAAATTATTTCGTAGATTACAAAAAAGAAGAAACTAAAGAGAATTCGTATCCGCTTTTTCATGTCCAATTGGATTATTTACCTTTCAAATTAAAATATATGCAGCTTCTTTGATCAAAGATTCTCAAACAAAATTGTAAATACTATAATGTAGCAAAGACATATATCCATTTTGGCAGCATTCGTATTTTTCCGCAAAAGTTTTGGATCAAAGAAGGCATTTTTCATTTCCCCATAGTTTGGATTTAAAATTTTTTTTAAAAAAAAACTAACCATACATATTCTAACTTATTAGACATTACTACCTAAAAGTAATTAAAGTTGAAAATTCACACTCACCTAAACATAACAGTCCAAGACTCGTTAAAGCTTCTCGTGCCCCTACACGATGTTTGGTATTAAGCGCATTACTGCTATTCAGATTTATATGATTATTGTTATTATTATTACTGCTACTATTAACATTATTACAATTATTACTATTCGTATTATTATTCGTAGTTGTATTATTATTATTACTATTAGGCGAATGAATCGGTGTTATCGGTGTTGTTGTATTCAACACAGACGACAAACGTGGTCCACCGTTTGCAATCAGTTTCGGTGGACCTGGCCCCTGACCATTACACGATGTCGTAGTGGTTGTTGATAGTGTTGAAACATTTAATGGTTGTGCCGGCCTGGTATGATTTAGGCCCCGCGTCGTTGGACGTTGTTGGCCGGCTTGCGGGCCCGTTGGCATATGTTTTAGCATTTAACGTAGAGCGTAGAGAGATCTTTTCGTTTTTAATCAATTTTAATTTAATTGATGATTATTTTGATTATGAAAATCGTTTTGTTTTAATTTATTTTTTTGTACTGTTTATTGAAATTGAACTCTTCAGCTACACTTTGAGCTGTAGCTAATGATGTTCGGGTAAAATCGACGAACATATTAGTTTTATTTGTCACATCTTATTGTATTCATGCCTATCGATCATAGGTTGTACAAAGGTTTAATTTGAATTTGTTTCGTATGTAAAAATTTTTGTATCCTTCCATTCCTTTGAAGAAGTTTGTTAGCATTTTTGTTTTATATGCGCAATACAGTTTTTGATATTCCCAAGATGGATCTGCAAGAAACAATTGAAAATATAGTTAAAAAATTTTATTTTAGAAAAATTTAAAATAAAATTATTTTGATGAGATTACATACATATATAAATATTTTTTATTCTGCTTTATTTATTGCTTGTAAGAAAATCTGAGAACAAACTTTTGGACAGAAATGAATATTATTTAACAGTTAATTAACAGTTAAATTGTTTCATACAATATTGACAAAATTCAGTAAGAAGAAAAAAATGTTTGCTAGCACTGATCTAATAATAGGTAATATCTTATCGCATAAGCAGCGCGTGAACAAACATTAATTTACTTATTATTCGATCTGCGTCTATCTAACGATCATATGAAAGTCAATAAAGTAAACATTTCAAAAAAATTTGCACGTTCCTTCTTCTTTAGCAGTCTTTGGTAGCTTGTGCTCGTACGCAAAATGACAATATTGACACAACTGTAAACATTTTAAAATGTTCAATAATAGATCATCGAGAATACACATTTCGCAAAAGTCGAGACTTTTATGATTACATGAAATCGACCATGAGTAGCTTTTACCAAACACTAAGCAATCGGATGATTCGGTTACAAGAGAAAAGTTAAGTTGATTCGGATTATTATTCCACAAGAAATCCACAAATATAATATCTGTGAATTTTTTTCGTTACTTTCTTGCTCGTAGTTCCAAGTACGTAATGTTTATTATGCAAGTTTAAACAAAGATTGCCGAAAATAAACATACTTAGCCAGTCATCATGTCTGTGATCGTGCAAATAATCGTCCATTCTACTACTCAATAACGATCATTGAACGATGATCGAGGCAATGTTTGAATTATTTTGCTAATTTTCACAGTTGTTTCATTATTTTTGCAGGTTTTTCGTAATAGGACATTGTAAATAAATATGAGCACGAGTATATAAAGGATGCTTCAAAATCATTCAGTTGAAATTAGCCATCAATTTTTAGTGAGATAATCAAGTGTCAAAAAAATTGACAGCTGTCATTTGTAAATAATGAAGTCTTAGTCATAGAGCTAATATGCAGTTAATTTTGCTAGTTGACCCTGTACAATTTGAAGGCAGTTTGTTTAATTAAGGTCTGATAACGCGATTTTGTAAAGAGACAACTGTTATAATTTTCTTAGAACAAAAAGTATTTACAAATTCTTAGCATATAAAGTGATAGCATAAATGTAAAGTGTCTCATTTTCCAGGACTCTAAAAATGAAATTGCATCATAAAATGTCAAGAACAGCGAAATTATGTGTCAGATGTTGGGTTTCCAACATAACCTTAGAGTGTGAACTTTCAAAAAAAAAAAAAGTAAAATCGTCTTTAATTAATTTGAATATCTTTTGCGTAGCACCCTTTACATTGCTACGTACATCCAAATGCAAAGTTCGTACTTATGTATATTGCAATCTTATTAAAGTCTACTCATATTAAAAGCAGCATACCTACTAGGTTGCAGAATATTTTTTTGTGTGACTAGTAATAAATTTTGTATTCATGTTGCGTGACTGTATCCATAAGCTGGATAGTTGAAATGCTCGATTTGCTATTGAGCGTTGTTGAAAGGGAAATTTGTCGCACATTAGACGCTAATTTGTAAAGTAGGTGTAAGACATGTGTAGTAAAACAGAATTTCATATGGCTGCTGTTGTAGGTGAAATAATCAATCATTTTCACATATTATATTGTAATATACAAGTGGAAAATATTGTTTGTATATTAGTATGGAAATCGGTAATTTTTTTTATTTGGGATTTTTGGATTGATTTATTGATAAATTGTTTATTGTTGCATTTGCAAGGTACTCAAGATTAAATAAGGTATTTTAACCGTCTAACTTTATCGGATAGGCGTCAAACATAGTGGTCTTTAATTTCATTTGCCTTAACATTCAAATCACGTCTTAATTAAACAGATATTCATGTAAATTTTATGCGATGAGAAAGTAATTTGTTTCGCTAAAGCAGTTAAGTTCATTTTTATTGCCTTGTATTGACATATACATACACCAGCTGTTGTGAAAAACGTTGCGCTCAATCTGGTAAGATATTTTTGGTACGAAGGTTAAAAAAAGTTCAGTTATCTAAGTAAGTTCAAATGAAGCAAATGCATGTCGACGTAACGTAAAGCATATCGAAGGAAAATATAAAGTATAAACAACTGTAGCACATAAGACCCGCTAAAAAGACTAATTTTCGAAGGCAAGCAGGTAAATGTATGGATTTTGAATGCATTGTGCTATTAGAGCCATTTTTCAGTACAAAAGTAACCAAATCGCCTGGTCACCGCCACCGAAACTCCATTAAACTTGCTTTATTTCGAGACTAACCTGTCCTTCGAATTCCGTTTCAATCCGATGGCTGGATTGGAAACTATCGAGATATTTCATGATATCACTACAGTCACAGTGCTGTTCGCATGTTTAACAAACTGACTTGTTTCTTGTAGCGATTTGGCTGAAAAGAATGTTCGCAGGAAATCTGCACTGAGTCTAGAAGAGAGCTTTCAAAGAAGTAACTACATCATATAACCTATCAACGCGGCAAAAATAAATTTATGCCCATGATGTGGGGTGCTCTGGAAGCAGCATGTAAGCCCCTCATTTTTGCTTTGAGTCAACACCTTTTGCTTTTAGCCCATGCTGGTTTGCTGCTTTGCTAGCTCTCCAAGAAAGAAAGACGTTTCGTCCAACATAAAATAAAGTCTGCAGCTGCAACAGCAAAAGAACGCAAGGTGAAATTGCTGCGTCCGTAAAGAACTAGCAGACTCTCAAGCATCAGCCGATTAAGCCAGGGCTCAGCTGAAGGAAAACAAAACGCGTTGGCTAGAAAGAATCTGTAGAAGTGGCTCAATTGACGAAGCGAACGCTACTTTGAGGCAGACAGCCTCTGGCCCCAGATGCTGTAGCGACTAGTGATGGGCATTTCTGTTGTTTTCAGAAAACGAAAACGAACTGCTTTTTTTTCCAAAAACAACTGTTTTTTTAAACTGTTTTTTTTAAACAGTTTTAAAAAACCGTTGTTTTTGGAAAAAAAAGCAGTTCGTTTTCGTTTTCTGAAAACAACAGAAACGCCCATCACTAGTAGCGACCAACTCGAAACTGTGACTTCGCTTCAGATATTCCTATTTGTTTATATCGTCACTACAAAATTAACTAACGGTTAACCTGACAACATCCATAAATTTGATCTACGAAACAGTAATCTTACACCAGGGGAACGCCTACTTCACTTTACACTTACGCCTACTTCACTTTACAAATGGCATTTTTCTTACTACGCAGAATATGTTCTATTCCTTATTCAATAATGGTTAAAACAAACTGCTGCGAAAATTCACTTCAAACAGTCCTTAATCTGGTGCTACGAGAATTCTAATCTATCGATTCACGTTATTCTGGATCAAGCTGACAGATAACGACGGTTTAAATAAGGACTGGCAGACACCGCCGATCTTAAGAAAATGTAGAGCTAAAATCGTCAATTACTGAATTAAGTGATTTATTTTTAAACTACGTAGTAGATGCGTTGAAGAAATCACCTCACAAGTAGTAATTCCTCTGAACAACTGACTGAACTCAACCAACTTTTAGTCGGGGAAGTTTCCGTAAATACTTGAGTGGCTATTGCGGAGTGTATTCGGCACGAGATGCCTAGAGCTCCATTATTTAGATCCTCCCAGGACGGGTGCTTCAAGTCAATAGCGCGCCATCTACGTGTTAGCTGTCGAAGTGACTGTACTGCCTACTTGGCAGGACCAATTGCTTTTGTTGCTTTTTCGATTCCCATTACCCAGTATTAAAAAGTTACAATAAATTCAATAAAGCACTTGAATTTATATTTCATTTAATGAGCTCTTTAGCTGCATTATCCGAAATATTATAATATAAAGAATATTATATAAAGACTATAAAAATGGACAATATATTTTTTTTTCTAAAAATATTTAATTGTATATAGATAATCATAGAAGTTGTTTAGGAGCTAGATCAGTTACAGTTTCGAAGCGTAGCGGCTGTCGCTCGGTATAGAAACCTCGTAGTTTCCAAATTAATTAAAAAGACGTGAACTCCTTTAGGTTAGGTTAGGTTAAAGTGGCTGCTGGTCCACAGAGGTCTGCCGACCGACACACATAGGCACAAAAAAGGCCCGTTGTGATGCCACAATAATTTGTGACTCTCTCCTACTCACTGAGCTCGGGAAACCATCTGCTTCCCTTGACAAATCGCGTTATCCCCTTTAAATTGACCAGGGACAACTCGGTCAGGTTTGAGAGAAAGGGAGCACCAATTGCCACCAACCTTCTCCTTGCCAACGCCGAGCACTGACACAAGAGATGGAGGACGGACTTCTCCTCATCCTCTGAGCCACAACTCCGACAGAAATCGTTAAACTGCACTGCCAGTCGTTGTGCATGCTGTCCTTTGAGGCAGTGGCCCGTAAGAACTCCCACAGTGCAGCGTAGAGCGCTTCGAGTTAAGCCTAAAAGCTGCCTGGTGCGATGCGCATCCATAGATACCCAGGACTGCCTTGCTATTGCACAGAATAATTCATCTGCCCAGGACCTCCTCGCATCCTCGAGATATTTTTGCCTGATGGCCAGTTTGACCGATGTCATCTGTATACCGATTGAGAGGGAGCAGGAGACCTCCGGTAACAAGGTTCCAAGCCTTGCTAGCTCATCGGTCTCACAGTTGCCCTGAAAACCCCTATGTCCAGGTACCCAAATCAATTGAACAACCGAATGTCTCGACATCTCCCTAAGAGATGCACGGCATTCAGCAACAATTTCACTCCGTCGCTACCGCGCCGGAAGACGACAAGGTCCGAAATGCTACGACCACCAGCCCATGTGCAACAAACATATTGTAAATCGAGAGAGGTCCGAGGACGAAAGCGGTCGTAAAGAGAGTCTAGATCATTTAGCGTTACCCAGGATGCACCGCGAGGAGGCGTCAAATTTACTGTAGTAGTTGCTGTGGCTCTTCCACAGATGTGCTGGTGTCGCTTTAGAGTCGCCACACCGGTTCGCGTCTGCTGCCAGCTAACGCAAGATTACAGAAACTTTCAATGACACAAAATACCTTTAGTCAAAATGATGCCAAGCAACAATATAGCGAAACCTGCAAAGTGAACTTCAATTTAAACAAAATTAAATGACCTAACTTTGTGAAATACAAGTTTCAAAAATTTTCATACATTTTTTCCAAAAAATAAAACATTTAATATCCGAAAATGCAGTTAAAAAGCTCATTAAACGAAGTATGAGTTCGAGTGGTTTATTGATTTTATTGTAACTAATGGGACTTGAAACAGCGCATACCTGTCGGTTAGTCAAATTTTAAAGCCCTTTAGCTCCTTAACCGGATTTTATACAGTAAAAACATTTTGTACCTGAATTGAACATAATCAAATATTACTAAAATCAGAACCATCAAATTTTTTTTATCTGTCCGTATGGCGTGGAAAGCCTCATATATGATATTTTTCGGGTATAGCAGAGTTCACACTTTTTAATTTGATGCCCCACAAGCACAAGTTCCAAATAGCAATGCGGATGCTACTCAGCTTATAGAATCTTCACGGGTTGAAAAATTCAAAAAATCGCCTGCACACTTACTCATGAAACTGCTCAATAAACCAAATCGGTTTTTTTAATATCATTGGAGCTAGCACCAGATCTTTTTTCAAATCCCTTTGACTCGATACGTAAAACCGACATTTCGAGCATCCACAAACTAAGTCGGCACAATCATAAGCTCTCAGTAACCTTCATAACGCTCGTGCTTACCATGTTTTGGTATGTGAAAAATAAGCGAGAATAGACGAGGTGAGCATTGACACTCTCACGCTCGGCAACATTTGCCATATCTCAGAGAGAGTGTGCTTCCGGCATAAGAGCTATAATGTTTTCGAAGCAATTTTCACTTCGATTTTTTAATATCTGCTTTGGGCTCACTTTTACAAAGGAGCGTAATTTTTCAGTGCTGACAGTTTGAACGTTTTTTTCGCTCGACTTTTTTGAACGGCTATGTGTGGGATGTTATGTGTGTGTTTAATGACTGTAAATACTTAAACCAAAAAAACCTATTCAATAAATTTAACGAATTCTAAAATATCTATAGAGAATAGTCTAGTCGATTGATGAAAATGTGATCCTAACCAATCCATCTTGCTTCTCTTTTATCAACTAAAGACAACAAAGCAGATCAATAATTGCCTCCCTCTACTTCTCTGACCCAGAGCTCCGAAAAAATCAATGAGCCATTCACCTGATTGCTTCACTTACTATCGTTAAAGGTAATAATTAGTTACAACAGCTGGTTTAAAGTGTAGGGTACACCGATTCAATGTGAAAAGTTGCGTACTGTGATGTTTACACTCGCACTGAACGCTTTTTCAACTACTTATCGCTCCTCAAATCTTTTAATTTATTCAGCTTATTCGTCGCAATCGATGTAGCTGTAGTAAAAGGAAACATCATTGGCCATAACACAGTATCAGAAAATTGACTACATATTTGAAAATTTGAAATTTGGAAGAAAATTATCGAATTGATTTGATTAGATTTTGAATCCACTCAACAAAAAATTATAATGTGTCCCTAAAGTCTGCGAACTAAACCTCAAAAATAATACACACTCGAGGCTGTGAGATTTTTCACAACGAAAAACACAACTCTCCTGGAGGTCATATGCTCTGAATCGAGAGTCAAATCGCAAATTCGACTCTAACGAAAACGCGCCCGAGTCAGATAATTTTATTCCGTAGAAAAATTAACTCAACTGTTCCCCTAATAACTCGTGGTTCCTGTAAAATTAAAATTTTCTTCCTCTATTCCACACTTATAGTTTTTCCCATCAGAAAAATACCACTTTGAAACAAAACGTAGACAAAACAATTCTTATGCTAATTTGTCTAATGCGCCAAATGAAAATGCTTAAATTTCAATTTTCTACATCATATTAATTTGAATACCTGATGCATGTTCATCTCACAGACACAGCTCAGTTAAAAGCATTCGAATAATTTTTCCGAAAAAAAATTTTCATCATATTTTCAGATTCTAGCACTTCTGCAATTTCTCTCACACGTTTTGTCTTTGAAATAATCTCTCAGATTACAAATTTAATTTGGTCGTTTTGCATGATATTTCAGTGTCTGGATTATATAGTTTTACACACAGTAGTAGGTTTAGTCGACGGTTTTCTACCGAATGGTGTGAAGAAAAATTAATGTAATAGAAGTGGTTAACGTAGTTCAACAAAAGAAATAATGCTGGAATGATTTCATTTTCACTTAACGATTATGTAAATGAAAAATTACAAAAGACTAAATAAATAAGTGATTTGATGGTGAAATATACATTAATGCAATTCATTCATTGTTGTCTTTTTCAATTGATTTTGTTTGTTGTGCAACTAGGCTGATTAATGAGTTTTGACGATTATTTAAGGTTTTGAAATTAAAACTCCATAATTATTTATGAAATAAATCAATCATTGATGCGAATGTGAATTTTGGAAAATTGGTTCAAATTTATTTCTATTACATTACACACTGACGAAAACGTCAGAAAAATACGAAGTGCGAAGCAAAGTAGGTCATAAAAAAGCATAGGCAGACACCGAGCCCATGTAAATTTCAAATAAAATTAGACAGACTGACCAAGTTCCGAGGGCTTTCGTCACTCGTTAAACAGCCAAAACAAGAGTCTTGAGCGACTGCGGGTCGAAGCCGACACCAACCCTTGAAGTACTGGGTACCGGTCAGTCATGAAGAAACTGAGAACTAAGATGATATGTTCGACAATGCTTCATAACATCATAACCAAACTTTTCCTGCAATTTACTGCAAACTGATATTACCATTGGCACAAGAGCACCAGGACTGTTAAATCCTTAGGTCAGGCCAAATTTCAAACGTAGCTCTTAAAGCCGGAGTGCCGAAAAATCGGACATATCTGTAAAAACCTTCCGAAATTGCTTAGACGAAAGATCATTTCTAAGTCAATGGAAGTAGCAAAAACTTGTTCTGATGCCTAAGGGCCACAAACTTTCTGGCGAACCATCGTCATATCGGCCTATAAGTCTGCTGGACTGGATGGGTAAAGTCCTGAAGTGCATTATTAACAAGCGCTCACTTTGGACGACAGTACGGTTTTAGGAAAAACATCAACAACAACCAACCAATGAAGTTGTTGCTGGCACCATTGGTGGTGAAAAATTGAGATGAAGGAAAGAGGGTACTTTGCTGGGGTCGCACTTGATGTGAAGAGCGCATTCAACTCAGTCAACTAGGAGCACATTGAAGAAGCTTTTAACACTATAGAGGCTCCAAATCATGTTCTGCACCTAACATCGAGCAACTTCTAGGACAGGAAGCTAATACTCAAAAGCGACAAGGGAACAGAAGCCGCAAAGCTTATAATAGGCTCAATCCTGGGGAATACAATGTACAGTCAGGTGTTATGTCTTTCATTACCAGCAGAGTATACAATCATCGGTTTTTCCCACAATATAGCAATAGTAAAAGTGGCTTGACATATCCACCAAGTTGAGGCTGCTTCGAACACTGCCATGGCTCATCTAATAATAGCCATTAAAAAGGTTGAGTTTACGGATGTGCGAGTGCGCTCTCAAGTGTCTTAGATCCCAGAACAGTATTGTGATATTGTGGAAATTTTCCCTTTTTATGGGAATTTTCGCCCTCTAAAACTTGAAAAAGGAAAAAGGGAAAAAGTGCTGATCGTAGAACAAAATCGTGGGTGAAATGGTTTAAATGAAATGGAACACTTTCGTAAAATTTCCACCAAATTTATACGAGAAAGAATTTGGACAATCCAGGCAAAATTGACATTTCTTCATGTATTCTTACATTTCAGCTAAAACTTGGGATGAAATGAACAAGAATCGCTTCTCAAAGCATCCGATTACCGATTTTCAACAAAAAGTTCAAGCCAAAACGGCCAAAAGCAAAATATGGTTACGAAATAATGCAGAATAATCGTGTGAAGGCATTTTTCAGCTTTGTAGAACATAGTTTAAGCTATTTCAATACATTTAATGCACCGTTTCAGTCAAAGCAACTACTGAACCACAAATGGTATTCTGAGTGCAGTAAAATTTTCAGAAGAATTGCTTAAATTTTATGAAACCTGGTTTTATTGACTTACTGGAAAATATCAAATTGAATGAAGAGCATTTAGTTCCAGGGATCAAAATCTGAAGAATACATAGCGTCTTTTGAAGAAGCTGGAAATTAGACATAAAAAAGTAGGAAAAGAGTTTTACGTTACGACATGTAAAGAGCTTAAAGAGAGATTACCATTTAATGATGTTATATTTAAAGATATTGAGTTTTTAAGCCCCCAAATAGCTCTTGATAGTTTAAAACGAACGAATTCGCTGCAGTTCAAAAATTTGGCAGAAAAAAATGGCTTTGTAGAATCTATTGTAACTATCGAATGGAGAGATCTAGCAGTAGCTTTTTCAAGTGATGAAAAGCGGCTAACAGTAGAGGAGTTTTCGAAAGAAATAGAAGAAGAAAAAAATTAAAATTAACTAAGGTTTCAAAGTATGCTCTAGATTTGCCACATTCAAATGTTAAGTCGGGAACAATATTCTCCATTGTAAAACTTTAAAGCGAAACAGAATAAGCGAAGATTCACTGAACGATTCACTGTTGCATTCGCTCCAATTTCCAGTCTAGACCTGTTACCTGAATTGATTTCGAGCGTTCTGACAAACGTTTCAATTTGCACAATGCACAAAATTCATTTGATTACTTCAAAAATGAACGCATTTTATATTGCGTTATAATGAAATGATTTTTTCACGAAATGAATGTATTTTTTTTTTTCGCTGTTATAAATCAAATATACATGTGTATAAATTATATGAAACTGCTGTTTTTTTTCTAATAAGTATTGGCATTGGCGCGATATTGATAAATAAATATAAAACTGTGGTGAATAGCTCACATATTGTCCGTAAGAAATACCGTCCTGGTCTGTGAAAAAAACGAGCTTTTGCGAGGGAATTTCGGCCACGAAAGCCTCACAACACTGTCCCAGAGTGAGCTTTAAAGAGCACATAGACTATGCAGCAAGCGTAAAAGCAGCAAAAATACAGGCACCGCATGCCAGAATATTTCCTAAAATTAGTGAGCACAAGACGATCAGGCGGAGAATTTGAAAACTCGGCGATCTTCTACGCTTTCTCAATGGGGGCTGATGCTCTCGCCGTAAGCTCATCTTGGCCGGGGCGGATATCAGTAAACCGACTCAGCGTGCTGACAGGCTGCCTCCACTAGCAATTTCCCATGGCATAACATTTGAAATTGCCAGTGGAGGCAGCCTATGGTATGCAATATTTTATGGTCTGCCATAAATGGTAGGCAATATGGTATGCAATTGGCTTGGCAATCTGCCTGGCAATATTTTGACAGTTCTTGATTTCAAAATGGCGCTGATCCGTGCGAATGCTTTATTTCTTATAAGAGAATGTAGGGATTCTGAATTCAAAGGGATTTTTAGATCTCGTTGAGCAATGAAAGTAGTCTACAGAATATGAAATGGTGGGAAATTGCGAAAAAATCGAATTTTGATGCGGAATAGTGAAATTATATATATATATTTATTTCATTAAAAAAAAGAAATAATTTCAAACGAACGATGAGTAAATATATGAGACAGATGATTGGCGGATATTTCAAATGACTTTTATCGCATTCCCCTTCGTACCCCAGCAAATCATATAATAGTTACATTTTCGTCTGAAATTTCACCCGTTTACCCAAAAAGTAATTTATCTTATACGTGAAGTTTTCATAATTAGCAGAATTTCTTCGCTCTGGACTTCAAATAACTCCTTAAGATCATTTGACACTCGGATACAGCGCACGTCCTTCCCGCTCAGAGGCATTTTCGAAATAAAATTGCATGCCATGAAATTGCCCACGCACAGATGGCATACCACAAATTTGACAGTCGCTGCCATCGGATATGGCAGGGTAAATTGCTGGTCGAGCCCGGTGTGAGAACAATAAGGCGCTTTCACAAGATATCCACAGATGCTGCTTGTATTATAATCCGCCGATATCCTCGCGGATGAAACAAAGCGAGTACATAATCCGCACGTCATCGATGGAAGCCGCAGAAACGCAATTATAAAAAAAGTAAATAGTTTCCTTCTTCAAGTGAAAGCTGCGCCGGAATTTGAGTGACAAGTGAAAGTAGATGTATCATTTGACACCATAAATTATTCCTAAGATGCAGAGGAACTTTGATGATCTAAATTACCCAAATTTTAACTAGTCATAACTGCTTCCGCCAATATCTACATAGATTTTGGCATTACAGCACACCAATGTGCTCAAGCAACGGAATAGGATGCGAGACATACAATTTTTGAGCGCTCTCACTTTAGTGGACACCATATTATCACCGAATCACAAAGCTTAGCGCGTTATATGCTGCAATTGGCAGCACTATGAGATGAAGAAGTTGCGTTCGTCAACCTCGTGATGATCGAATTCAGGAGAATCGAGCGCACCAGGACTGGAGCTGAACCCTTATAGTGAAAAATACTAGAAAAATCCTAACCACCTACCTTGAAAAAGAAACTGTTTTCAACAAATCACGTATAGAAATACATAAATTCTAAGCCATAAGCATTTATTTTAATTATCTTTCCAACTACATAGATTTATTACTACTACTCCACCTATTATGTCCAATTTGTTTGATGCTCCGAGTATATATTTCATAGCAATATATTTCATAGCTTGTAATGAAAGAAAATAAACATTAGTTTTTTAATAACATAGGCACTGAACTTGCTAGTATTATTAAGTTTCTAATTATAGAGTAAAACAATATATGACTCTCATAGCATTTAGTTCCCACACTGGGCGCCTTATCGACCTACTAAAATAACCCCCTGTGATTTGGAAACCTCAATTCCCTACTGTCAAATAAACCCAGATTTTCCTGTTTTCCTCCATTTAATTACATCTGATCTACTGTAATATCTACTACCAAGCATAGTTTGACAATTTCCTCGACTACAACCTTCTACAATTCCAAACATAATTTACACTAACATTTCAACAAGTTAAATCCATTTAAAATCTATGAATCGTACAAATTTAATTGCCATTGTAATTTCATATTTCATGCTCTACACATCATTTTCTTGCCCGAGTAATTACCCTTCTAAGGCCACGAATACAATTTGCAAAGCATAACCGTAGTTGGTTCAATTTTTCTGCAGCTTGTTCAGTATTTACTTGATGGACGCTACAACTTAGCTTATAGGCGCAATTGAGGAAGTACGTCTAACAATTCTTACGCGCAGCCTTCTAGATCTTAACAAACAACGTCTAATACCAATCGCGAATTGCAATCTCATTTCAGCCAGAAAACGTTGGAAGAAAAAAAATAGAAATTGCGCAATGTGGTGTGCTTCACCGCGACAACAGTAGCAGCTATGCGGCCGCAGTCACCTGACCAGTGTCCGAAACAATTTTTACGCAAGAAACAAACTCTCAGCATTCTTATGAGATTGGTTGAATGCTTCCACAATCAAAAACTGTATTTTCGGTCATTTAAAGACAGGCTATCGCAGAACACAGCTGCTTTTCCAGAGAATTTTCTTCAAGAAATGTTACCTATATTTCAATTGAATTCAGTACTAACAAATTCCCTAGTAGATTTTGTTGCAAATCTAGTTCCATATTTGTAAAACTACTTACTACAACTCGTCTGAATTCAGTTACCAAATGCATATTACGAATCAGGTTTGATTGGAATACCGCCGTGAAGCCGCACCAGCCGCCGATTCGTTCAATGAACTGTTGCGTGCGTTCCAGCATCTCTCATTCTAAAGACTTGAGGCTGCTGCGGCTCGAGCATCTTGCTGTTCTACACATTTTGCTTTTTATTTTGTTTTGCTCAGTTCTATCGTCTTCTAAGCTCGATGAGAACTTATTTTCCATTTACTATTGGCTTTTTCTTTCGTCTTTCATCTTAATCGGTGGCGCACAACTTGTTTAGATTCACCTGGATGTATAGTCATAATAGCCAACAATAAGCCAGCAGATCAGACGCCAACAACGGCAACAAGCAAAGTCGAAACCTTTAATCGCATGCTCTACCAGCTTGAAACAGGTTCATCATTAATTCTTTCACATCTTTTGCTACGAAATGTTATTTAATAGATACGACACAAGAAAATAAAACGATACTAAACATATGCAAAATACTTTTCTTTGCATAACACAATTTTCATAATCGAGAGAAAAATATGAGATAAGAAAACGGTCAATGTCACCATTAGTGAGCTTTTGTTTTTTCGATTATCTTTTTGTTTTTATTTGGCTGTGAATTCATGAATTTTTCATAAGATGCTTCAATTCTGTCTATAGCTATGGTTGAGCATAATAGATGTATCCAAATATTACATTTGGTTTTGGAAATTAATGCTGTACAGCTATGAAAGTCCGTGAGTTTTCAAAAGAAAGCCTAAAAATATTTGAAGATCTCGTATAAACAGTCTTGAATTGAACTAGATATAATCTATGAACAGTTATAAATATTTTTCTCTCTCTCGAGGTTTTGTATGAGGTTTTGTAAATGATATTTGAATGACGAAAGAATTTACTGTGCGAAAAAATCAACTACAAAATCCCCTTGAACATTTGCTGAAGGGGATCAGTTTGTTTACTTTCGGTCTCGAACTCAAATAGTGTGGACTTTTATTTGAGAAACATGTATTTTATGTCTTTTGTTGGCTAGTAAATATTTAATTTTATTAAGGATTCGCACACGTTTGGTAGATGTTACAACTACAAAAACTCGTAGTTTTTCAGATCATGTGACACCGAAAATTATTTCATTAGAGAGCCTACTTTCTTTCTGAAATAATAAATTAAATATTTAATGAACTCTCTATTAATTCGAATTAAGGCCCCCTCATTTACTCACTAGGCGTAACAAAATCAAAGTTCCGAGCTGGCATTATCTTTCCATCCATCCTGTCGACACTACCAACAAACTAAACTACCTACATCATCGAAAAGCATTTAAAATTAACGACAAAATAGTTTCGTGCTAAAACAAGAACATTTCACCATATCTCTTCACCTCAAGTGCTACTATAATAAATTAAAGATTTTGACATCTGTTCGGTTCGTAGACATCTAAACATTTGGTTGGGCACTCAGAATTTAAGTCCCGTGAATTGGGATTTTCAAATGAACCTAAAGGCTACAATATATTCGAGATATTGATCGTTATAGCCAGTCATTAAAAGCATAAATGTTTCCAGATGTTAATAAATATCGAATTCGGAGGCATAGTTTTCATGCAGCAGAAAGCTATGTTGTATCGATTAGATTTTATCAGATTTTTAGTTTGGGATGCACTGTGAGCTGCAGAGTTATGATTATTTTCGAAAACATTAGTGTAGGTGTTTGTGAATGATTTGTTGTACACATCAGACTATTAGTTTTAGGATTTTATGAAGATTATTGACGAAAATATTAATATATATCATGATCTAAAGATGGAGATGGGCATTATTGCTCCAATTTAATTTGAACTGATTTTTTAAGAAAATTTGAACTGCTTTTCCCTAAATAATTATATATTTTGGGCAAAGTGAATCACAGATCACGTACATTGATCCAGATAAAATTATCACGAAATACGAGATCTACATGAATTGTAGGGTTTTTTTTTCATTTAGAAGAAAATGTCCTGAGCCGTTTGGCGATAACGTCCATTCTAGTCAATTGAAAGGTACGCCTTTATTTCTATGGAAACAAAATATTTGGGAAAAATAAGTACATAAACTAGAAATCGGTCATGTTGTTAGTTCGGTTATGATTATGTTTTGGCAATATTAGACGCTATACGGGCGCTAAGAAGCTAAAAAATAGTCATAGAAAATTTGCGAAATTTCGAACGCAGATTCATCAGATCATTACCAAATTGACCAGACGCATTGATGCATATCCAAAATTCGCTTGCTTCTTTAATGTACAAGCAACCTTGTAGCGACGGCAGGTACGTAAATAGAAATCCTTCGAACCATCGAAGCTCCTGGAAAATGTTTGCTTTTTAGGAAAAGATAAGCTTTTGCGGCAGTGTTGCTATCTTTAAAAAATTGCTCGACATAATAAAAGCTTTTCTCGCTATAATTTTCAATGCGGTCATCAGGTTCACACGACATTACCGCTTTAAATGAAGTTTATCATAAGCCAAGTTTGGTAGAATTTTGGCAGAAAAAATAGGTAAGGGTTGTCAAATATAGTAATTTGATTTTTTTTTAATGAGACATGCTACTATTAAATTTTCAAATGTAAAATCTCAAATCTTGTAGTGCAAGGCTTCTGTGAGGAGTCGTCTCATTGCAAATGTTTAGATCTAAACGCTCATGTTGCTGACGCAATCTAATCATACAACTTGGTTTAACGCTAAATGCAAACCCAAATATGTGGCAACATTTTTTAATTGTCTGCGCTCTACACAATGAATTGTCAACTCGGTTCACGCGGAGTTTTAATATTTTAGTGAGAAACTATAATCCGCTGCTCTGAGGAAGGAAATGTACTTGCCCCAATGGCTATTGCTGAACTGACTTTTCGTCTGGCCAAGTTCACGAACGACGTGACCAACTGCAGCAATTTGAAGGCCAACTTCAACTTTCTACATCTCACTTCAGCGAATTTGCCGCTTATTCCTAAGTGGCTTTCGTCACCAGCTCTTAAAGCTTGCTAGTTTCGATGGCAGATGCTGATTTAACTTCGTTACCTGTTCAAACGCGTAGACAACGTGAACAAAGACAGGACGACCATCGTCTGCAGCAACAGAAACAATGTCAGCTAACGACCACCGAAAATTCCTCTACCGATTCCAACTCAAAATTAACAAGAGGAGCAGCTTCAACTACCACGTCAATGAAACCAGCAACAACAACAACAACAACCATAATATTTGAAGCAACAGCATGATGTAGAGACTCTATGCATACCTCATCAGTGGCGAAGCGTCCATACAACCCGATTCCTTCCGGCTTCCCTTTGGAAAATATCGACCCACATAGAATTTATCAAATGATGTACGAGTATGCATCTTACTATGCAGGTAGCACTTTAATTGACAAAAGACCATGCCCCTGCATGGCTACAATAACGTAAAAATTTCCTTTCATAAGCCGAAATTTTACGGCTTGCAAATTCTTATTTGCAAGTTACTAGAGCCTTTCACCAAATCGGTGTTGACTGCGCTCTGTCTCTTTTCATTCCTTGCTGAAATTTCAGCAGCGTCTCGCTTTAATATGTGAAAAATAAGCCGTGATGGATCGGCTTACGAATGGATCGAGAATCGAAGAAGTTCCGATCAGTTCCAGTCATAGATATAATGCCGAATTTATACACTGGGACGAGCGTCTCGGGTACAAGAGTAAACAAGACTCAACAAGACATTGGACGAGACTCAACAAGACATAGGGTGAATTGTTTACTTAGGATATTGCACTATGCATCTTTCGACAGTTGTGAGCTGTTTTGTTCAGTTCAGTGAACGATGACTGAGGTACGGGCTGTGGCTATTGCAACTGCCTGGTGTGCGTTGAGTTATTTCAATCTGGGACACGCAAACACATGTTTGAAGTCCCGGCGAAAAATTCGAAAATTTAAATGAGCACATCCTACCCTCTCGAATCCCTTTGACTTGATGCATAAAACCGACTTCGCTTCCAGCGGCTGCGAGCTCGGACGAGACGGTCATAAACACTCAGGCACAGCAATAAAAGGATCATTATCCCTTCATAAAACAAACAAGAGCCGACGAGCAAACCATTTACACACGCGTGCTTGCCATGAAAAAAACAGCCGAGAATAGACAAGGAGACCATTTACACACAGTACTTGTCGTCATTTGGCATTCCTCGGCCAGAATGTAATTCCGGCATAAGAAGAATGGATACGAAATGGGCCGAGAGAAATGAAGCAATTTTCGACCTCTGGTCGCAATGTGTTTGTGTAAAACAACAACAAATTTCATTCAGAAAAGTTGATGTATTTGGAAATTTGTGTCCATGTATTAGTTTCCCCGTTATCCCAACCACCCCGTAGATTGGATGGATTGAAATGAATGTTTGCATAGAGAGTCTACAGCGCTGAGGGGTGGTGCGTGCGGCATTGAGGGGAAAGCTGTTTTACAGAGAGTAAAATTGCATGTGTAAAATTGGAATTGTTTTTGCGGGATGAATAAAATTGAAAATTTTTTTATTTATCTTGAACATTTTTATTTGACAAAGTGGTTTCGAAAGCATGCACTGATTCTCATCAGACACCAGCACACAGTGCATACTTGACTGGTGTGACCACTTGCAGTTGGAAATCATTAATTGTTATTTACGCTGATTGTGACAAATTTTAACATCTCCGACTTATATCCATGGAAATAATTTACTCATAAAGGTTATTGATTTGTGATCATGGTTCCTTTCTTGTCTATAATCGCATAGACAACGTATATCGTCTCTTAAGCTTATCAAAGCAGAGAATAATTGATACGGGAAACTCGATCGTTTTGCGGAATAAGCCTCCGAAAGCAGAATCAAATTGGAATTGTTTTTGCGGGATGATTAAAATTGAAAAATTGTTTATTTATCTTTTTTTATTTTATAACCACTTTGTCAAATAAAAATTTTCAAGATAAATAAAAAAATTTTCAATTTTAATCATCCCGCAAAAAACAATTTATTGAAGGCATATTGAAGCCTTTATCTCATCATGTCATCACAAACCTTTTTGGTCCTATGTTCATTCCTTAAAAAAGCTCCCTGTATTCTCCCTTCTATAATGCACCATAATCATTTATCTGGTTTGTCGCCACCAGAAATATGTTAGCTATTTCTGTTAGCTTTCTGCTACAACTTTTCTTCATAGTTCCTCATTTCCTATTGATATATCATTTTTTATCGCTGGTAGTGTGTTCTTATTTCGTACGAACCCCTTAAAAGTACGTTTACTAAATAGTCTAGACTAAGTAATCTAGACAGTAGCATCAGCTGTGGCGCTGATGGTACATCGAATATCTTTGCGACATCACTCTCTTTATCACTGTTCACTAGGAAATTTACCCGATAATTGAGCCATTTTTCACTTCTCAGCATTTTACTGATACTGTTGCTTCCGCTATCGGCTAACTGTTCTATGATTCATTGAATCGGCTTTCGATTCAGTAAATCATAGCTGTTCTATGATTCACTGAATCGGCTTTCGATTCAGTAAATCCTTCTTTCAAATCTGAATAGGTTTAGTGTCCAGGATTCACTTTGCTCCTGGTTTCTCTCCTATCTATATGGACGTGCTTGCTTCGTGAGTGTTAGATCCTGTTTTTCCTCTCCTTTTTTTAACTTTTGGTGTTCTGCAAGGTTCAATTTTAGGCGCTCTGCTTTTTCTCATATTTATAAACGATCCTGCTTCTCTTATTAATTTCAATTTTCTCCTGTAAGTGAATGGATGAAATCAGTGGATTATTGCTCCCAGTTGCAAAAAGGCTTGTGCGCGCTGGGCAACTGGTACTCTGTCGAAATAGCTCTAAAAGTTTCCAAATATCATATACTTGTAAGATGCATCTATTAAAGTCTTTAAATTCTATGCTTGCTTCTTCCTTCAGTCATGTTGATAATTTCAAGGACCTTAGTGTAGTATTTGACACAAATTTAACATCCATGTAAATTGAATCTTTAAATTTAATATCCATATTCTACATGTCAAATTCAAGTTCTCTCGATTTTGCGGTTTCATTCGGGGATTTTGTTGATGTTACTTCCTATGCTCACCTATTCATCTCTTTTCTGCGTAGTGTCCTCGGATATTGTTTTCGAATTTGATGCAATGCAGATTGACTCGCTCGTTGTTCTCCACATTCATAATTCCCTACTGTGAGCATAGTATACGTCTCTCCATCCTAACAATTCTTTCTCTCGGGTCAAAAAGAGTGTCTCTTGGTGAATGTCTCCTTTTTAAAATATGTAATTGTATGGTTACTATCCGAAGCATTCAGTTTCTGAACGTGATTTTCGACGTTTAAATTTATATTCCTTAACCTTCACCATACCGTTTACGAGAAAATATATTTATTTTTATTCGCCTCGAATCTTTAGAGTATTGATTTTTGTTTTGGCAAGCGTAAAGCCAAAACAAAAATCAATACTCTGAAGATTCGTCCTTTTCTTTTTTTGTTGCATCTTTTATTTTTAAATTAAGAGTAAAAATTTTGTCATTCAACAAGAATAATGAATGTATTTTTTTTCAGTTTTGCCAAACATTTATTTAGTAGTTTCTCATGTTTTTTTAATGTACGCATTGTTTTATTTTTAATTGGATGTAAATCTGCTGATGTAGACAACAAATATATAAATAAACAATTAATGCTTCATTTTCGAAAATGTTGAAATTTTCGGTGGTTTTTGTAGCCCTAAAAATCTTTCTACCCCTATAACTTCAAAAGTAGTCATCGGATCGAAGCGAAATTCACAAAGTGAGCAGTTAACATGAAGATAATTTGGTATTCTTTCACCATAAACGCAGCCTCAAATTTAGTAATTTGCTACATGGATTTACAATAAAAAAGGTGTGTACTATTTCATCCGTATGTGAATATAAATGAGAAAATCAATAAATTTTACTTTTGGGGACCACATATTCACACAATAAAAATATAAGATAAGAAGAACAACAAAGGAACTAAACACTTGTTTTTGTTTTTGGAAACCAGAATCAATGAAAGAACTTTAACAGAGAAATGGAATTCACATTCCGATTATTGAATAAAAAACGTGTATCAGCACATGAAAAGTATTCGCATGTTATAACCTTAAACCCAACTATTTCACTATTAATAAACCATTCGCCCATAAATTATCCTTGACATTTCAAATAGTATCATCAAAATTATTTCCCATCAAAACAAACTTATTCTCGAACACCAAGATCTATTCTCCAAAGAAGATCCCCATCAAAATTCCATTCAAATCTTCTACATAGCCTCATCATCATCATTTTGTAACATTCAGAACATTCACAGAGGATAAATAGCATCGTCGACTAGTGCAAACCTTGTGAGAATCTATTGCTCGAACGTGTTCGTCGTAGAATACGACTAATGATGGGAAAAATATTCACTTATGTAAGTCTCATCATCTTAAATTTCTTCCCATCCATTGCTACCATCGTCATCATAATCCAGGTGCTCTTGAAAAGAAAAAAAGTGAATGTTTTGTTACGCTGAATACCATATAAAACAACAAAACATACATTTTACCGTAAGTAGTCTAGAAAAATTGGTCCGGGAAAAATGCATTTAGATTCGTTTTATAGTAAGGTTTTTTTCAACAATGAGTAATATCTACTGCTTCGATGCGATTGAGAAGAGCAAGAGCATCAAATGCAGTTGGAAATCGTTTATACTTTTCTTCGATCTCACCTCTGACTTGGGAGGGAACTTCGTACTAAGAAATAAAATTAAACCACATCGTAAGACGATTAAAAGTAACGTTACTCTTCACATAATCTTAAGAAGTAGCCAAGTTTGTTTATGGTCGAGTAGCATTACAAGCAAGAAGAATCTTACTTGCGATTTTTTTCTTTTTTGTTGTGATGTACGGAAATATGCAAGAAGCAGAAGGTTGCAAGCATTTACGTACTCGTTAGAAACTGACTAGCAAGGCATTGCAGATATTTTAGAATGAGAAGCATGTGCGATGCATCCATTTTATCATCTACTTTTAACGAGAAACCATCTTGGCTCACATTTACTGTGTAATCATTTTGCGGTTGCTTTTCATTTCTAGTTCCTCGTCCATTTTCCAGCAAAAGCACATGGTTAAACCTGATTTAGACACTGAAGATACACTTGTATATCGATACCTGTTGGTAAGTTTTGATTTAGACCAGCATCAATAGGAATATGATTCTTTACAAATAATAGCAGAAAAAAGTCGAGTTTGCCTATCTATTGTCAATGCCTTTCTCTGAGACTAAACTTTCATTGACAGCATTTTAATGAATAAAAATATATTCGTCTGTAAATTTTGGAATTCATTCAGTACGTGGATTTTTCCATGAGTTGAATATTATTATTGATAAATAAATAATTAAATAAATAGAAGCTTAATGACAAATAATCATAATTAATGTCGAACTTCGACAATTATGGCTTTGATTTGCCTTCTAAATTGAAAAAAGTTAATGGAGAGGGGCAAACATGTATTTTGTCGTATCTCCTGGGGATACGGAATAATGGCGAGTAAAACTCAAGGTCCGTTCTCACGAAAGGTATTGAGAAAACTGACAACGATCTTTCCGAACCATTAACTTAACGTAATAATAGCTTTGAAAAAAATCAAATAGCATTAAACAGACACTCGACAAGCAGCCATCGTCATGATTTTAAAGAGGGATTTTCGAATAATTACAAACGATCTACTCAAATTAAGAGAATGCACATAACGGCAAATAATCAAGGTGCGAAGACCCGAGCTAACAACAGTCTTAAAGGATGATATGAACTTGTAAATAGAAAAGATAAAAATGTTTGGAAAACGAACAAAAGACCTGAGGACGAAACCAGACAAACGAGAGCTATGCGCGCAATTTGTTGATCAAATTGATGATCACACTGAATGAACTCCACATAGTGCGTAGTTCTATGTAACATAGCACAGCACTTATGGTCGCACACGCTGTGTACATAGTACCCTGAGCCACTAAAATAAAGCTGCCAGCGCCATAATATCACAATCTGCATAGCACATTATTCTATGTAACATAGCGCATCATTTATGGTTGTATGCGTTATGTAAATAGAACCTTGAGCTATAAAATATAGCTAAAAGTAAAATTCCTACACACTATGGACTTTTTTTGCTATGCAGCATGGTCTCAACTCCTATGTAGCGTGGCGCCAACTTCTATCAACACAATCTCAGCACATATCATTATAGTGGCCTACCTAACAACGGCTTGTCTAGCCTAGTTGGCAGAGAGTCGACTGTGTAAGAATAGGGTCATGGGTTTCGAGCATGATTTGTTTTTAATGATTTAAAAGATAAGAAATAAAATTTATAAAATGAAAATAGGTATTTGCATCTGCTAAAACTGTCAAAATACCGAAATTTTAGATTGAGAGTAAGAGAGAGAGAAAGAGAAAGAGAGAGTAAGAGAAAGAGAGAGTAAGAGAAAGATAGAGTAAGAGAAAGAGAGAGTAAGAGAAAGAGAGAGAAAGAGAGAGAAAGAGAGAGAAAGAGATTTCATTGAGCACCAAACACATTTGATTGCTCTGAACTACTTCGAGTCACCAACAAACAGAAAACAAGCAGAATAAACGAAGAGAGGGAGTTCATTGATAAATATCAGGAATTACAACCGACTAAGTGTCGAACTTTAAAGAAATCCAGAAAGAGAGCAAGAGAGCACTGCTACGAAAAAAACGTGGTATAAGAACCAAGAGAAACAGCATTGAGTCGAACACTTTTGCCAAATCTTAGTATACGACATGAACTTGCTTCTTTTGGACTAAAGCACAGTCATCCAAGTTATTGAAGGTTAAAAGGTTAGAGGTGTAAAAACTACCTTTTATAAATCCATGCTACTCATGAACAAGCAAGGAATGAAGGCTAGGAAGAAGCCTATTGGAAACCACTCTTCCGAGTACGTTACCAAAACATGGGATAATGGAAATAGGTCGATAATTAACCAGTGAAAACGAAGAGTCAAGACAGCTAAATCATTGAGTTCTTCATCAGCTCACCGAAAACAAAAACATGCAGCGTGTTGCAGTCTATATTTCACCGTTGTTGCGCAACGGCCAAGAGGCGAGTGATTACCTGTGATGAAAAATGGAGTATGAGCGACAATAGTAGATGCACGTATCATTGGTCATCGCCAGATGATTCTTCTAGAACTATCCCGAAGCAAAGCGTTCACCACCAGAAGAAGTTTTATGTGTATGTTTTGTGTGTATTTTTTACAAAGACATCGTGTAGTATCAACTGTTGGAACCTGACCAAACCATTACGGTTGAAGTGTACTCTCAGCTGGTATGAGAAGTAGATCAGGAATTCAACAGGAAGAAAGTCATTTTTCTGGAAGAACAGGACTTTCTTCCTTACTATCCCTGAAAGTATTATCACATGAATTACAAAGTCTCACAATATCATTTACAAAGTCATTTACTTGGTAAAAGCTGCATATAATATGTTCTGCACATCAGAAGCTGGCTTCTAAATGAAAGCCGTTGTAATGTTAACTAGCATTATCTATTTCAAATAAAAACATAGCATTAAAATAATTTCTACTTGCTTCTAGTGTATTCATATTTAGCAGAGTTTATATGCTGGAGTAATCAATGTTCTCACAAGTTCTGGAAATTCTGTTCTCGAAGCTTGTAAGCTATAAATTAAGGAAGTATCAAACATGTCTCCTAGATCTCTAACAACATTAACTTGCAAAACAGGCACGCTATTGATAGTAAATATGTGCTGAAACATGACTTTTGATCTATTGAAAATAATATATTGCCATTTGGCTAAACTGAGCTGCAAACAATTATGTACACTATACAGGTAAAAGTTGTTAAAATTCGACTGAGGAGTACACTGAGGTAGAGATGGGAAATAACTGTATACATAAGTAACACGTTCCAACGTTACATTTTCCGACGAGTAACATGTTCCAGTAACATGTTATTTTTGGAACGATATTCCTGTGAGTTATATTGGAACGCACAACGTGTGTTATCATACACGTTACTCGTTCCAATATAACGCACAGTAACTAATACGTTGCGCGTTCCAATATAACGCACAGTAACTAATACGTTACGAACGTTCCAAACTGCCTATCGAGTTTACTCAACATCGTGTATTTGTGCGTTCCTGTGCAAATCATCGCCAGTGAAGCTAAAAGCACTAAAAATATGAGTTTTTTGTGAGCTGGCGAACAAGTACAATAAAGAGGAGGCCAATTACCGAAACGATTGTCGCATGCTCTTGAGGCCGTTTATGATGTTTCAAGCGTTTCGTTAGGCGTTACTCGTTTTTGATATGAATAAAGCGTTCCAAAAATAACATGTAGTTTTCAGTAACATGTTCCATTGGGAACATGTTACAGAATTGGAACTATGTTATTTAACGTGTTACGTTAAATAACGCCCAACTCTACACTGAGGATTACATCATCCATAAAAATCACCGTTTTAAATATTTTGCATTCATCTCTAAATAGAAGAAATTCGACATTTTGAAAAATCGTATGTATATCCTTATTGGACAGCAAAAATAAAAGTGGGCCTAAGTGTGAACCTTGCGGAACGTCTGTAAAAGTAATCCCACGACAACCCTCGTACGGGTCTAGGGGTTGAAGCTGGTAGAGAGCTTCATTCCAATTTTTTTAATCATTGTGAATACGAGTGTGGAGTGATTAGTTCCGCGACTCACTTTACCCCTGATTTAAATCAGGTACCTAATCAGAGCTAGGTGAACTCAAAGCTTAGTGTGCGGACCCTCGTCTGAACCTGGATTCGAACCAGGGACCTCACACGCAAGAAGCCAGTGCTCTAACTACTAGGCTACTCAAGCCTACCGAAACGTTTGATGTTAGGCAAATTGGACGATAATAATGGTTATTAGCATTTACCATTAAGGATATATCTCTTATATAACTACATATTTAGCCAGCGTAGCATAGAATCATGAAAAAACGATATTACTAAACCTAGTTACAAGAAGATCAAAATTAATAGTGTTCAATAAAGGATTTATAAAAATTACAAGCAATAAAGGATTTATAAAAATTACTTTGACATGTGATGAGATTAGTTGAAGTGGACTTTCTAGCGGAAACACCATACTGATTTTTTCAAAATTTGTGGTCGGACCAGCAGATTGCCTCCAAGTTACCAGGAACACCCTAAATGAAATTGATTGGAAAATTTGGCCTCGTCTACCATATTCAACTTAAACTTCATACGCGGCGACAATTCAACAACTGCAAGGCTAAGAAACGGCATTATGAATTTTTTTTCGAAGGAATTGCCCAAGAGACTGAAATTTTTGCAAGACTAGAAACTATATAAATGCAGTTTTTCTCGAGTATGAACTGGGCCTGGGTCTGGTGTCTTCAGATTGACGCAACTAATGTAGTTCTCGGAACTACAAAATTCTATCTACGGACTGTAAAACTACCGATCAAACAGGTGGCAGAGAAATATCAGATCTAGTCTTGTCAGCAGGAGGTTGGCACTCTAATGAGAGCATGGTGGTGGCTGTAGTTTAGAGCCTAAATACAGGGATTTAATGAAGAGCACCGACTGCGATCTCCTGTGTACAAGAGTATCTTGGAGAGCTTGTATCGGCAGGGAGCCGCATTCATAGCTCAGTAAATGTTCAGATAGGTTCTGTGTTCACCAATATGTAAGATTACAGCCATCATCGTCTTGACCTGCTCTTGCATGAGCTGGTAGCCCTTTACTTGCGAAGAGTAGCATTAACTGACCCAATTCTATAATGGTGCAAGTTCCCACTAAACTTCATTGCGGGTGTGGAAGTAAGCCAAGGAGGCACGCTGCACTCAAGAAAATAGAAAATTATTTAAGGGATATTTCTTTGTGGAACTTTGTTTTAGATGGAAAATGTAACAACAACAAAAATGATGAATTTTCTGGTCTTCTATTTGTAAAAATTTATTTTTACTTATGTAAGGTTCTGTGAAAGTATCTTTGTGTCAACTAAATTGAATCAAGGCAAGTATACATGCATTTATTTGTCATATTTTATATTAAATTAATACAAAATCGAAACAATCATGTTTTACTGTGATTTCCAGTGTATTTTAGTCAACCAAGAAGGGCAGCATTTGACTTTTAATAACAACTGCATGGAGATTATTGAGATTTCATTTTTGTTTGGCGATACTAAGCCAAAATCTTTTATATAAACATAAAATTTAATTGAGGGTTACAAAACACATTATGTTTCATATGTCACCTCAAAATCGTTGATTTGAATCGTCTAAAACTAAAAATCTTCCGAAATCCTGTTTTATTAGTTAAGTAAACACAAAATGTTTTGTACTCAAAAATTAGAGCGATATACATATTTTTATGAGAAAAGCAGGTTTCATGAATCCAAACTCCAAAGTACATAAAAAATCGGTGAACCGCGAAAAGCGCGATGAATTTTCAGGAAATCTTGGTGACGGGAATAATTTTGAAAGTTACTTCAAATAATGGAAAAAATTAAATTTCAATTTCAGGTCTAGAAATTCCTCCCACTTTTCTTTAGTAACAAATTTGAATAAGACCCTTGTTTTATTATTTTATTTTTTTATTTATTGAAGTTTTACCCAACTACAGAATATCGTGGAAACTATCTTCTTTCAGCTTCTCCACATAAATTACTTACTCCATCATCAGATTTATGAAATCTGAAAACAAACATAAATTATATGCAGTCAGTGTTGAGAAAGCGGGAAAATCGTTTTTCCATCATAATGATGAACACTGATATGATTGCATCTCTGCTTTTCAAATGAAATTCAGCCATGATACACTAATGGCATTCGTGCACTAGAAAATTTCGAAGAAGTGCATTCGATTAATGGAGTCGCTCGAAAGTAAACTAAACGATTGATTGGGTTTCATGAAAGTTGAAAAGCGTGACCAGAAAGTGTTACCCAATTCAATGCTATCACTAATGAGATATTCACAATTTGGTTTCATGACGAGGAGAAAATAAGTTTTTGATTAATTCTATGATTGAAATTGAGTCTGATTATTGAAGGTGGCCTAGTTTGATTGAGGTGAGTGGAGTGTATTTTCTTTTGTGGGGAAAACATAAGGAGTAAACATGAAAAATGTGATAGAGTTTACTTTAAAAAAAGGTAAAAATTATAAATATCCATAACCTTCCTTTGCAATGGAAGTTTGCTGCCAGAGTTTGGGGCTAATTTTCACCACCAGCAGTCACTACTGGTCAATTTTAGATCTTGAACATATATCTAGGTTTCCTCCTGGCTCGAAATTCAACATAAATCCGAGTCATGTCTATCGATATTCCCTTCAACATTTCAAAGAGTTTCGCAAAACACTCAACCATGTGCCCAAACTTATTTCTTTAAATAGCCTGTTCCATTGACTATTACCAAACAGCGCGGAATGCACTATGGGCACGTACATACGTGCATTGCATTCAAAACTGGATGTCCCCAAATTCTAGACCAGCATAATTGCTTGTAGCAAGGCATCATAATCCAAAAATAACTCACCAATTTGCCTAAGAAGAAACACAATATCCAAGCTACAGTCTCAAAACTGCAATAAAAATCGTTTTCATCGAAACACTTAACAATAAAATTTACTTTACACTGCACTTTATCTTCGTTTTCACCACACAATTCTCGTTAAGATATTTCAAGTATTGATACATAAGTATCTGAAGTTGGATATGCATTTAGATTTACACAAAGTAAAACATTAAATAACACATGATCACTTCCTCGTAAGTGAAAACGATATTTTCATCTTGTATTTCATCTCATATCTGCACCATTTGCCAGAAAACGTGACCAACATCATATTCGTTTGCCGCTGTTTTACCGCAAAATTTGATATTTTTAGCAGCGAAATATGGTTGAATATTGTTAAAGTTTGCGATTTCGATGCTTTACATGTAACGTTGCGGTTTGAAGCACACTTTCAGATGAATACAGAACTTATATTTTTAAACTGATAGAAATATTTATGCACATAAAAGATACTTTCACAGTTCATGTAGATATTTAGCACATCCGATGTACACACTCAATTCTTATCTTTATGCGTATGCAGTCTCAATAACTATCATACTAAAATGAAATGTAATAAAATTCACTATTTCCCGGGAAATCACAAATCAACTACAGTTTACAAAAAAAGAAACTGAAAATCGTATGAAACATCTTTCATTCAATTCTGAAATTTAGTTCATCCAAATCTGGAACTGATTCAATCTATAGTATCAGAGCACATCTGCAAAATGTTCTGCAGTTCAATCGTACATTTCAATAATGTCTGCAGTAGCGAAATGAAACACACTAAAAAAAATGGAGGAAAAAAAACACTATTATCGAATTAAATTCGGTATGTTTACACCCGGCTACGGTACTATGGAAACACAATTATCGATTCTTATTCTGACGTGGTAGATTTAGTTCAAATCGATGCCGCACTATTGTAGTGCAGCAAATTAAATGGAATATAGACGTATACATAGTGATTACATATTTCTTCATTTTCCTCATACAAAAAGAATCAACAAAGGCCGAGATGTTTGTACAGTCAACTTGGTCGTACAAACTACGTATGTACAATGTGGATGCAAAAGCTGGAATGAATTCAAAATGTTCTATAGATAATATCTGGTTGGATATAGCTGCTATTTTTGCCGCATTCTAAAATAATATTTATATTTTGTCTTATTATGTTATCCGATCTGGTAAATGAGTAATGTACACAGAACATAAATATGACTGTGCATACGGTCATACACATGTATGCATGTAGCTATGTTCGTGGTATAATTCAATCCAATGAAGCAATTGTGAGAATTACTGGATCGAAATCAGATCGAATAATTAAATTGAACTGAAAATAATGATTGGTTCAAAACGGGAATGGAGCTCGTAGATGGAAAAGCAGATTTTATTTTTTGATATCAATGCGGGCTCATAAAATAAATTCGAATGGAAGATTGGATTGGATAATTTTTATTGTAATTACAGTTGGATGAAGTAGACAGATTTAACAGAGTCTAGTTGCTGCAGTTGTAAGATCGTTATTATTTAACTTACCTATACATACCCACGTCTAGAGTCTATTAACTCCATTTAAAAAAAAAACAGCGCCCAACGTGCGCTCTCAGCAAGACCTATTTTTTCTCAAAAAGCATATTTTCATTTGACAATAGATGTCTATAAACTCAACTGATCACTGGTGTGCACTCTTCAGTTTTATGGTCAAAAATTGTTTGGCCTAAAAACGTTCAGCCTGGCATCGCACAAAAATAGTTTTCGTAGGCAGACATTAAAATCACAATTGAAAACGCATCTTTTTCATTTCAGCAGTATCGTAAACATACTCATGTGGTCAGCGAAATGACTATAAAAATAAAAATATGATTAAAATGATATGATTATTCAACTTAGTCATCAAAGAATTTCATATGCAATCTGTAGAGCACGCATGGCCTTAACTTCTGTTATTTTGGACTAGTATTCTATTTTTTCCCCGCTGAACAACACCCTTAACTCTGTGCGAACAGTCTAGATTGTAAACATTTTAACCACGCTGAAGGTAGACTGAACGATGCACATTCATGACTTATTGTTCAGTGCAGCGGAATCTGGGTATTTCAAGTATTACTTCACTAGAAGTAATTATTATTATTTATTTTTATTAGATTTGCAGAATATTTTTAATGAAAGTAATGAGATGGTAGCAGGTTTACGCTGTCAAATTCAGTTGGATCCAATTTTAAAAGGCGCTACAGCTTGTTACCTTAGGTACTGCGATTGGGCCGTCTTTGGATTAAGTTAACACCTTCTTTTGCGTGCATTGACTCAATTCTCAAACGTATAAAAATGCCCTAAAAGATCAATTGAACTATAAAAAGAAAATATAGCAAACATATATATTAATATACTATCTGAAGAAAACTAGTCATTATAACACCGAAATAAATAGAACTAGTAAATAAATAAATAAATAAAACTAGTCATTATCACACCGAAATAAATAGATTAATACCTTAATATTGTTATAGTAACAGCATTGTCACTAATACATAATTTCAACTGCTCAATATTTTATGTTAGGAAGTTACAATATTATATTTACAGTTTAACATTATGTATTAAGGGTGTTAACTTTTTATGTTAAGAGCAACTGAGCACACATATTTCGACAAAATGTTTTAACATCTTAACATAATTATACTACATCTCAACATAAATGTATTAACCAAGGGTGGAGAAATTGTTGTTGACCAAAACAGATACAGAATTGAAGCGTTCAAATGCAGTGCTTCTATCTCTCTCCACCACAGAAGTAACTCGTTGAAAGTTCACGTTCAAAAGGCCTGCAAAACTTGATTAGCTGAAACACAAGATCTTTATGTCAAATCGAACATAACTGGCTATGAAAGAGACAATCACAGCCTGATTCAGACTTTAGAAAGTCAACTTGAAGACCGGAGACATGGCAAAAACAGTCTTAAAGAGCTGACAAAAAATATACGATATTTGGGGCCAACTGAAGATAATTATAATAAAAAACAACCTCGCCGGACAAAGATGTATCAACGCTAATTTAATGGAGCGGAATAATCAGCTGCTCCAAAAGCTCGTCAAAAAACAAACTAGTCAAAAACAAAAGCATAGCTCCAAATAAGCGAAAGAGGTAGCAAAAAAACGCACGAACAGTTTCATCTTTTCAGAAGGAGAAACGAAAAATGTTGAATGGGAAAACGGATTTGTTAGAGTATCCATATCGTTCCAGCAACTATAGCAGATCATAGGAAAATCACGAAAGTTTTCATCGATCTAAAGTAGAATACCACACTTACTGTCTCCTACAAGACAAGAGCTTGAACGTTTTAATCATGGGAGTTTATGGCCTCATGCCAGAAGAAGTGAAAGAGGACCTCAAACGACAGAGTTTTAATCTATAGAAACATTCTGCCCAAAAAACAGGAGAGGAAATTAAAGCTGCTGAAAGTGCGGGTTCCGAGGTCTAATACATTAAGAGATCACACCACTAAGGTCTTATGCGACCTTGCCTGCCGGGTGGAAGCGCAGAGATCACACGAGAAAATAAACATACGAAAATTCTTGCCCAATAACTTTTACACCCAAGGTCGATGGGTGAAATGCAATGGGAAGCTTTCCGAGTTGCACTGACTGAAGACTGGAAACCAGAAAAGAAACTCCTTAAGGCAGTAATCTGGTCTAGAGGCTCGATTTTGAGGTAATTTTACGGACGCAATAAAAAAATACCATAAACATTTTTGGTATTTAATTTTTTATCAGTTTTTTATCAACATTTTGAAAGTACAAAAATGTATTCAAAAAATAACAAAAAAAAAAATTGATGTAGATACAGGCCGGCGAAGTGAAGGCTCAACAAAAAATTGTCTCATGGTTCACATGATTCCAACCTTCCTGGTGGTCTGAAACTTAAATTTTTGGTGGATTATGTAAAAAGAAGAATTTCAAATTTGTCTGACGTAGGCAATTGCCACAAAATGGCATCCATGGAAAAAAAAGTCGGTTTTTGTCTCATTTTTTCAACTTTGGGAATTTTTTATAAATAGTAGAAAATTTTTTTTCACAAATCCCTATATCAGACGAAAACTAATAGAGTTAAGAGGGATTGTGCAAAATTTTACGTAAATCGGTCCATTACAACTAGCGATATCATTTCAACCGTATCCAAAAAAGTAGTTTCGAGAAAAACGCGTTTAAAACTTGGAGTCTCGTTTCGAGCAGTTTGAGTCATTTAATGGTATGTTATACTTAGATTTTTTTAATCAGAGATCCCCGTCTCGTGTAATGTTCCTTCTTTAACTACAGAAGCGAGATTTTCGAGAGCTCTTTCAGCCATACGAGCAGTTCGAGCTTCTTTAGAACCTTGAGAAGCTCGTAGCTCAGAGCGGTTAATTCATTGTTGATCGCGTTTGTTGGTTTAGTTGGCGTGTCACAAAAATTGCTGTAAATCCAAAAATAATTCGAATTCCCGAAAACCCTTTTGAATATGCAAAAAAAAATCGAAATATAAGAAATGTAGGCGATAGAAATTTATTTCGATAGACACTAAGTACCAATGCCTTAAATTTTCCACAAAGAGCACTTATATTCATTAGTCATTTGGGTTAACGGTCTATTTTCGAAGAAGTCCATAAAAAGCTTTCAGTATGGAATTGAATCCTTAATAATTTGGGGGGTCCGTAGCTTAGCGCACTAAAGCGTCAGTTCGAAGCAGCGATCTACTGCCCGCGGGTTCGAATCCCGCCGTGCCCATGGCTGTATTTGTTCGTCTTGTGTTATCTTAACAGTCGGCAACTGGACATAATACCAGCGCTCCATTAATTAACTGCCACATTAAAGCTTTAATAACACTAGCGCTTTAGAAAATAAGAAATAAATTTGGCACTTAAAAGAATAATGGAATAATTAATATCGGCATCTCCCATATGTGTCTCCCTACCGCCATCGCTAAGCATTCGCTTCAAAGGGCAATCCCCTGAGCTTTGGCATTATCATAGAAAAAAAAACCAAAAATAGAAGTCCGCAAAAATATATTGTTCCATCAAAAATAGTTCAATAATTTTTCTGATGCTTTGAGTCATGTATTAAACGTCCTTGAAATTTAGCTTTCTGATCTCAAAAATTTATTCTTCAATCATTTTACCATCACTTGTCTCAATATTTTGGTCAAATAATAACCAATCCATCAGAAAATTCCTGAATGGCTTTCGAATTCCATTAAACCTCTCCGACCGTTTTTAAGCCTCTTACCCGACCCAAAGATGACACACTGCAAAAAAGTAGTTTTGCAACAAAGTTGCTGGCACCAAGAACAGCATTCAAAAACGCGACATTCACAACGGCAAACAACTTCAAGCTTCTTTTTTACATACATAAGTAACCGAATCAACATGAAAGTAAGACAAACTCCTCGCTGGCGACCTCTTCGTCTTCCTCGCAATCTCCAGAAAGCATCTATGTAGGTATCCATCGATACAATCCATCCCAAACAGGCATTCATGAGCTAAGAAGAGTCGAAACCAGTTTCCGATGGGTTCTCTTGTCAAGTTGGATACTGGGGGACGATAGCTGTTATTTGGCGGAACCTAATAAGTATCTGCACGCTCACTGCAGATATGTACAAATACTGTTGATCGTATAGACTCATCTATATGCTCTTCAGTTTTTTTTGTACATCTCTAAAATTCCTTAGCCCCAACATTATGTAGGTATTGAACGAACAACGGTGGGTCGACCGACCGGTTCGATGTTTCTTTGCAATTTTTATGTTTAAATGTTGTTATTTCGAGACGACGAATGTATGCTGGGGACTTATCTTCTGAAACGGACGTCTTGCAGAGAGCCAACGGATCGTGGTAAATTCTTTCGGTGAAACAAGTGCCCTGCATCGAACAACAAGTAAAACACGGCATTGGATCTCTAATGGCTCTCAGGTTCTGTTTTGGAACCTGAAATACAGATAACATTCCCCGGTGCACATATCGAGGCCAAGAAGGTAAAGATGGTGTCAAGGTGAATATTTGACCATTGCAAGGCATCGTATGCACAAGACACGATCAATATTATAAGTAAATACTTATGTGTACCTACATTCATATCAACATTTCGGTCAGTGAAGAAGAAAAAAATCATTTGTGCCGGTCTGCCGGGACAGATATGACGCCCGTTCATCATGAAGGGTCGGTCAGTGTTTATGCAGGGACTAAAATAACACTTCCACTTTGAGAACTGTGAAATGACTATAGCGATAAGCAGAAATAATTGAACCGATGGCGAGCGTTGAAGCTGGAATACAGACATAAATTCACATGGAAAAATATGTAGTCCATTGAAGAACATTGATAAGTACAAGAGATAAAGGTATGAATACATATTATAGCAAGAATGCGGGTTACAAGAAAGACGTCCAGAGGATTATAAAAAAAAATATCGGAACTCGATTCAAAAAACAAAAAGGTACAGGAGTTCTTGTGATGTTTCATCAGATAATGAATGTGATTCTTGAAGCTTTGGTAGACGGAAAGATCTAAAAGGATATTTCTATATCCACAAATTAACTCTTGTCCGAAATACTTCAAACGCCACATGTTTCAAAAATGAGTATCAACAGTGTATGACAGATTTTTTTAAAGTCTTTATCTTAGACTTATTGAAATCCACTTCTCAGCTTCCTTAATTAGCACTTCCCTCACACATTGGCTTTCCGTGAAAAAATAATCACATTCACCTGTCTCCTGCATTCTTTTCTATATCGGTCTCACCAGAAATTCTTTTAAAGCCGGAATTACATGCTCGCCGAGTAATGCCAAATGAAGACAAGGTGAGTGTGTAAACGGTCTCCTTGTCTAGTCTCGGCTGTGTTTTTCATGGCAAGCACGCGTGTGTAAATGGTTTGCTCGTCGGCTCTTGTTTGTTTTACGAAGGGATAATGATCCTTTTACTGCTGTGCCTGAGTGTTTATGACCGTCTCGTCCGAGTTCGAAGCCGCTGGAAGCGAAGTCGGTTTTATGCATCAAGTCAAAGGGATTCGAGAGGGTAGCATGTGCTCATTTAAATTTTCGAATTTTTCGCCGGGACTTCAAACATGTGTTTGCGTGTCCCAGATTGAAATAACTCAACGCACACCAGGCAGTTGCAATAGCCACAGCCCGTACCTCAGTCATCGTTCACTGAACTGAACAAAACAGCTCACAACTGTCGAAAGATGCAAAGTGCAATATCCTAAGTAAACAATTCACCCTATGAAAGGTGCATGGTGTATGGTCCGTGTTGTACGGTGCAATATCCTAAGTAAACAATACACCCTATGTCTTGTTGAGTCTCGTCCAATGTCTTGTTGAGTCTTGTTTACTCTTGTACCCGAGACGCTCGTTCCAATGTATAAATCGGGCATAACACCTTCGAGGTCACCACTAGAGAAACTCAATGATCTCAGCAACTATTCAAAAAAAATCTCGTCTTTATGTCTATAATCGATTTGTATCCTCGACCACTTCCTTCTTTACTTAAGTAGGTAAAAACGGTTCAGACAGACACTAGACACAAAACGCAACGATATCATATCTCGCCCATATCCGATAATACTCAGTTGGAAGTTACTTAGAGGTGCCATTATGCCATGTTTCGTCAAACCTTCCCTGTATTTCCTTTTGTACTCCGTATCTTTTTCAGTCTGGCCGTCGAAGGCTGTGCAGAGTTATTTTTTCATCGTTCCTGGCGACCTTTTATCGTTCTCGTCGCTGGATGACGTGGTTCGGGATTTGGAAATCAGATGAATGTGTATTTTCTTTTCTCTCGGGAGACAAATTGTTCGAAATGAATGGACAATAGCGTGACTACAAGTGGTTGTTAATGTCGCCGAGTAAATGAGTAAGAGTGGTAGCAGTTTAATAACCGTGAGAAAATAAATGTTTGTTGATTTGTGTTGTGAGTGACGTACAAGTACTAGAAGGTGGCGGAAATTTACTTGAGAGTTTCAATTTTTAAACACACTTTGAAAATGTGTAGGTACAAAGTACGTCATACATGCATGAAGTTTTGAACACTTAACAATTTCTAAACTTAAAGCGTATTAAAGAAATTCGTTGAAAATTATGTTGTCAAAAATTGTTGCCACTACTCATGAAAGGTACTTTTTGAGCTAATTTCATTAATTTTCTCTAATCTTCTCGACTCATCATCCTTTGGATATGAGAGCTTCAGGAGTTAGAAACAGCCCCTGTATTACCGTACCAAGGTCACTTGTTGACACCACAAGCAAACTAGGTACGGCCATATGAGTTAAACTGATGGCCGAATTGATAAACAGGACGGACTGTAGGGTAACTAGTCCACTATGGCCATCACCCGATTTAAACAAGAGTAGAAAACTGTTCAAGCTCAGCAGAAACTGCTTGATAGCGATAGTTAGCCTGCTCACAGGACATTGCCTTACCGCATCTCAATCGAATTGGACCGATATCCATCAACGTATACAAGAAATGCAAGATGAAAGAGGGTATCGTACGATGTCCGGATCTTAATAATAATCACCTCAAGATTCTAGGATCATACCACTTCCAAGAGTTAGCAGAAGTGTCTAGTACCGCTCCTCTGGGCCAACTGATTAAATTTAGTGGCGTGGTCACTTGGCAGCTCTAACTACCCAGCGGAGTGTGGCAAATGGCGCCAAAGTGGTGGCCTAATGCAAGCCGCGTGCGGTAATCCTCTTATATATCTTATATCAGGGATTTTGTAACAATAATCCGTTTTTTAGTTTTCCGGAAAAATATTTATGGAAATTCATAAACGACTTCCAGAAAACATAAATGTTTTTAAAACAGTTTGATGTTTTCGGTTTCAACGGCAACAAGCTACATAAAGTTCGTTACTTCCGAAATCGCTGTAAAACTTACTTCGAGTTTTTTTCATCAAATAATTTAGATAGTACAAAAAATTTTTGGGTAAACGTTTAACACATTAAAAAACTGTTGGTTCTTTCATTTGCTAACACTTCAGTAAAGCAAGCATTTTCAAATTGCCTTTTGAATTTGCCTTTCTAATTTATAGGGAACTTGTACTGAAAATCAACAGCGAATAACGACTTTTTCAGGATTTTAGAGAGATTGTTCTCAGAGTGTCTGATATCTCAGCGTTATGTAACAGTGTCACTGTCTTATTGAGTTTTGAATCTAGGCCAGTTCTCATTAGAGTAAGAATGAATTTATTATTCAAAAAATTAATTTAAACGAATCACAGATACATATATACAAATTACTCACACAAGTATTTAAAACAATGGCCTCGATTCAATTGCCTGCTTCTTGCATGAAATGCAAGCAGGTAGTCTTTTTCTTGACATTATAACATTGGCATTGGCAGTATTTTTCAAGACTATAGTCAGTCGCCGGTAAAGATTAATGGTTACACTCAGTTGATGGAGCGCTCTTTTTACGTCTATTCACCGACTTTTGGCAGACAACACATAACAAAAAAATACAATCAGGATCAAAATATTTTAATTTAAGGACCAATTTTTTCTTTAGAATCTATGTAGCTATATTTCAATTTTATGACCGATATCGATATTTCGAGGGCAAACTGTCCGCTTGTTTAGAGTCAATCAAGCTTTTAACCGGGAGTTTACGACTAGACTCGAAGTAGATCGTTACTTCGAAGTGGCACCTTAACCAACAAAACTACCGATCTCACATGCTCTACTTGTTTCAACTATTAGGATTTCTTAGTTATTTTTACTACTTTGTACTGAGTTTTGTATCTACTTGTTAATTGATGGTTTGTATAAAGTAGCTTGATATGACCAGAGTGGTTTGTTTCGAAGTTTACAAGCCTTTTTCATGTTTGAGCCTGTCCGTTTTCGGGACGAAAGTCTTCCATGCTTTAAGTGTTCTAATACTAATGTTGGAAGTATGGCTGAAATGTTTTATGCGTCACTACGGTATTTTAAGGTCTGTAATGGACATTTATCTGCCTACGTAACTTTAACTGATTCTCACTCTACTTTCCCGAAAAAGGTTTGTGAAGTGTTTTAAAAGTGATTTTCAGATTTTTTGAACTTAGTCTACATACTATACTCTATTCAATGTTGATGTACTCTATTCAATGCTGCCTTTCCGCGAATCATTTTTGGTACATCTAATCTCTATCTGGAGAAATGAACACTGGAATATTATATCGGTCTTAGCCTATAGCTCATTCGTGATTTTTCCGAGATTTTTCTTATTCGACCATAAGTAATATTTCTTTAACTCGATTTCATCGGACACATGGATATCAAAATGTTGCTACAAAAACTGATCTAGGCAATTGGCATATCGGATGATCAACGGGTCGAAAATCATTTTGGCATTTTATTTCAACATTTAATATATGTTCATTTAAAGGATTTGAACTACGAGCTTGGAAAGTTTTAACAGATTCGTTCTTTTTCCTAAATAAATTCCATTTAAATTTTTATTTCTTTAAAGTTTTTATTTCTGATAATTGTCATCTGACGACGTCGAAGAAGCTGGGAACACTTATAGTCCGGGGAAATCTAGCATGGTGCTTCGGAAAAATTATTTTTTATTATATTATTATTTTATTATTTTATATTTAAATTATTTTTATATTAATTTTTAGCTTAGAAAACTTCCAATAAAAAAGATTCATAACTTTTTACTGTAACCATAACCGTTTTTGAGATATATTGATCTAAACATTTGTTACTAACAGCATCCTCTTTCTCACGGCATGTTAATATTATCGGATTTTGATTACGACTTGGCATGTTTGTGAGTTTGTTTTTCTATGTTTAAGAGGCGCATAAAAAAACATGTAAATAAACTTATCTACCACACTACAGGGTGGATAGAAAAGTGTGCTCCGAAAAGTTCCCCCCTCCCCCTTTGCCATAAAATGGTATCCCTGAGCATCAAACCCAAATCTTCAGAAATGAGCTCGTTGCCTACTCTTTGCCCATTGTTAAACAAGATAGGATCACTTTTTATCCTGTTAATTGCCTATTATTGACATCGCAAGACCAGCCCTACACCCACACCGTACCCACACCCTACCTACCCTTGCAAACGAACCATCCCTTAATAACTGGCTTTTTAGTTTTTTTTCCATACCGTCTTATCCTATGAACGATCAGGACAAGGTCACGTAATTTCAGGTGCGAATTGGTTTCCCGACTTGTCATGTCCCTTTGGCGCTATGCAGTCATCACAGGATTGGTAAAAAACTGATTATTCGGGGATAATCTGCAGCGGGTTGAGCTCCTATAATGTCAAGAATGAGCGTTTACAGAATTATGCCATAATATTATCTTGCTTTTTCATACTCCTAGGGCCATGATATGTTACAAAACCTATTTTCAAATGCAATGTTGTTGTTTTGTCCTGCTCCTTCGTGGAATATCCCATGCATGATGCAGCCATACAGTTTATTTTCGAGAAGAGAGTGGCGAGCAGATGTTCCTACAAGTTTTATGGCCAAGGGAGGTGGGGGGTGGTGGGAGCGTTTCGGAGCACACTTTTCCACCTACCCTGGAGTCTGGTAGATAAGTTTGTTAACACGTTTTTTTAATGCGCCTCTTAAGCATAAAAAAAAACAAACTCACAAACATGCCAAGTCGTAATCAAAATCGGATAATATCAACATGCCGTTGAGAAAGTGGCTGCTGTTTGTTACAAATGTTTTTCCAGAAAATTGAGTGTTTTCGGAACCAAACTAGATTTCATTATTTTCAGGCCCAAAAAATCTACCAAAATGGTCTGCACTTATCCAAATGATATGCTAACAGCATCAGCAAGGTCTTTAATTGTCAATCGACGATTTTTTAGCACTAAATCTTTGATTTCCCTGACGTGTTGTTCATCAGGTGATGTTGATGGTCGTCCAGGCCGATCTTTGTCTTGAACGCTTTCTTTGCCTTACGTGAATTCATTGTACAACTTATAAATATTTTTTTTTACATAACTTGCTCACCAAAAGCCTTTTGCAACATTTTCAACGTTTCTGCAGCAGAAATTTCATTGTAAAAATCGCTGAATTCACTTTTTGCCGAATACAAACACGTGCGTAAATAAACAAATGCAAATATTAACATAAAATTTGACAAAGATGTCAAACGCGGTGTTACCAATATAACAATTTTATCAAGTTCGTTAGCGCGCGAAGTTTAAATTCAAATGTTACCTTATTTTTTGTCACAGTAGTATAAACGAGCATACATATATGTAAGTGCAAACTAACATATAAGTTTTATATGTTCGTTTGCACTGAAATATTTTTGAGTTTCCCAATTTCGTTTCTATCTTCTGGTAGATAGTTTTAGTGTTGATTTCTGCTTCTTCAAGAGTGATTATTCTTCGCCGAATCAAAAAATATGGTTTCTAGTGCTCACTGAGTTTGAGCAACTGACTCATCCACCCACACACCTAACTAAATTTTGATTGCAAATTTGTTAAACTAGAATCTCAACTTAGTCTATTTCAAATTGTAAAAAATTTTACTTTATATTCACAATTGCATTTAATTTGATTTAAATTATATTTTTGGTTCGCTATCATCGTTAGTATTTCCCACAGATTGCATTAGTTTTAAGTGAAATCGGCACCGAAATTATTTGATTGTAAAAACTACCTCCAAGGCACAACCTACTACAATTTCTATATTCATTGCAGCGAAAGTAAAAAACTATCCGAAATCAAAACTTTTTCATACATTCCACGCAAACAAGGTCAATGGTCATCGAACTCTCAATGATCTCCGACTCAACAAAAAAAAAAGTCAAAATCATGTGACCCATTCAGCAGTTTTTGTCGACCTATCTCAATAAAAATTGCAGCAATCAGTCCAATGACGAAAAAAAATTTTCAATGATTCAGAGATCAAATCTCAAGTTATATATACATGCACTGCTTTAAAATTTATCAATGTTTTTTTTTGTAAATTACGTTACACTTAATTCATGCAAATCTTTCATGCACATACATATATTGGATGTATTGTTGGAAAGAAACTTAATAAATGCAAAGCCACTTCACTTACCGTAAAAATGATGATTGATGATCGTAATGTTGAATGTTTCGAGCTTATGTTGATTGACATTTGATCGAAATCATTTCGATTTGAATCGAATGGGCATGATTTGATGATTGTGTCTGCATAGTATTGCTGCGAATTTTACAGTGTTGATGTGTTGAGAGTACGGACGATTGGCTTTGAGAGAATGTGAGTCTGAAATTAAAAAATAAATATAAATAGAAAAATAATTCCTAATCAAAATGATTTAAAATTTTGTAATGAAATTTATTAAAAATAACTCTAAATTGCGATCTAAATCTTTAAAATTCTAAAAACTGAAGTTAGAATGACTTAAATCAAAGTAACGTAAAAATAGGTCCTGACCAATTTTTCATCACTTTTTGATGAAATACTGGTGGATGAATGAAAAGTTCGGTTTTAGCGGAGAAGTTTTTCTGTCAGCTAATGTCGATATTTTGAGGCTTTTCTTCATCGTCTATTAGTCCAATAGACACTGAACAGGGAAAGTAGATTTTCTTCTAAATATCGATAACTGTCAAGAAATTGAAATATACTCTCAAGTGTGAAATAAGGTTGACAAATGTGGAGGAATCTTACATCATGAGGCTTAGAACGTCCTTTACTCAAACGGCTACTTTAAATCTCACTATTGACCAGGCGGGTAAGTCTTTCGCAGCAGGCTTTGTCCGAGTTGGTTGGTGAGCTCTATTATGAACTGGTGACAAGTAGGTAATAACTCACCTTGGTGACGATAACAAACTTTTGCTATTCTCGTACGGTAAAAACCTAAAATTTTAGTGAAATCAGTTTGTTTCTGCTCACGCGTTTCTTATTTGGACAGAAAGTCTTTGAGTAGAGTGTATAGAACTGCTGAGTTAAAAAATGGAACAAGAGTTTTTTTGCAGTAATATTCCTGGAGGAGGAAGAATGCGCAAAAAGACGTACTCTGCTAAGGGAATTGCGAGAAAAGAATGACCCGTTTAACATGGAGGAAAATCTTTTTGTCAAAAACTTCCGTCTGCCGAACTTAATTTGCATCGATTTAATCGCTGAACTAGAACCGCACGACATGCAACATTCGAACCTCCCGTTTGCTATTCGGTTTCTTGCGTGTTTTTCTTTTTATTCGCATGCCTCTTACCAGAAGTGCGTCGGAAATTTTTACTCCATATCTTTGAGCCAACCATCAGTTTCCAGAGCTCTTGATAGTATTTCAAAGCTCATATTTCGGGTAAAAGGCTATTCCATCCATTTCCCACAAACCAGTATGGAGAAACCAAGATTTAAGATTGGGTATGTGCTTCCATGGAAATGAAAAGTATACTAAAAAACAAAAATTAATTTGAAAAATTTTTGGTTTTAACAGATTTTATGATGCTTTTAACATAAAGGGCACGATCGGTGCAGTTGATTGTACGCATGTTGGTATAGTTGCACCAGCATCAAATGATCCACAAAACCCACTATCATTGTATATGAATAGAAAGGGTTATTATAGTATTTTCATGTCTTGACAAGTTGCCAGCTGTTTTTAATTCCTCACGCCAAATGGTGAGTAAAAAAATCATACACTTGTCACTAGTGGTTGAGAATCCCGGTAGCAAGTAAGGGTGACAAAATATGGTGACATTAACAATCCGGTTTGTTAATGTCACCTTGTTCGAGAATAGGGCAAGGCTTTATGTATTTAAAATGCCTCGAGTTCCCTGATATAGCGAATAATTGTAAAACCCCGCAGGACCGATCGAAGCTGTGTTGAAGATGTAGAGAAGAGTGCCATGTAGCCAAATATATGGACCCAAATTGTCGATTCTGCAGGGAATCAAGGATTGTGATAAAAGGTAATAGTTTTTAAGAACGCGTTGAGTTCCAGGCGTAAACGAAGATCGTAGAGTTGAACCTCAGTTATTGTCGCGCAACGTAGAATTCGCTCTCAAATTCGAGCGTAAATTCGAGCATAAATTGCGAACAAATTCAAATTTCCATCGTTACGTTTGGGTGGTGGATACAAATGGTTAAGCAGCAGTGTGGAAGTTCGGCAATCGAGCGCTGCAGGAAGTAATGCAGCAACCAGGAAACAGATATGTGTGAGGTTGCATTGATTCTATCCATCGACTTCACTTCACTACAATTGTTACGCAGCACCGAATCTGGCAATGGCGGAGTATGAACGGATGTTGGACAACGTGACAATGAATGCAAAGTGGCACAACCTGCAAATCATTCCCGGCAACTTCAGCGCTTGGGCGGAGAAGTGGTGAAGCAGGAAAGCTAATGCTAGAGAGCAAGTGCTACTGGAAGCTGTATCGCAACTAAATATTGTCTCCATTAACAACGAAAATACAAACATTTTCAATAGGCGAGACGTTGAATCAATCATGACCCTCACATTCGTGGGCGTTGACGTAGCCAAGGATTTCAAATTGTTGATTAGCAAGCTACTCGTACCACCACCAAGCTATAATTGCCGCAGTAAACTGCACAGGTAGCAAGAACAGAACGTAACCGAGTGACCAAAGCGAAAGCGTGGTCAGCTGGTCGCCAAAAATGCTCACCACAGAAACATTCCTGAAAATAATACCCCCAGAGATGGAACCGAATGGAACTGCTTCGATGATTTGCGCTGTCTCTCGAGGATGTTGTGCACTTTTATAAACAACAAACGTTTCGCGACAAATTTGATTTTGTTGATTGGCCAGATAGAATTAACTTAGTTTAAGCACACAGCATTGGAATAGCACCCTAATCTACTCTATTAAGAGTTTAATAGTATTCCCAATTGCAGCTCTTAATAAATTTCATAAATGCGTTTCACACAAAGTACAACAAAATTTTTGTGCTCCTCAATTTTTCACACCACTAGCAAAGTCTCTGCCAAGTTGAAAAATCAATCAATCATTCTCAACTTTCTTGAAATTCCTAAAACACACATTCCACCCTGCTATTCATACAAGAGTGTGACAGAAAATGTTCTCTTTGCTACATAGCAACATAAAAATCTCACCAAATCTATTATATTCGTAGTGCGACCCATCAAAAAGGTCATAAATTACAAACAATTCCCAATGCGCCAACTTCCCAGGGAGCAAAATTTATTGGATATTTTTTTAAAAAGCAGACATTTATATGTAGAGACACGGCCGTAATTCCCTAGTGCGTGCCCTACATGAATAGGTTTTTGAGTTTACATGACCGAGCTGTCGAGCTCAACGACGATTTGTACCATACGAACTACACACTGAGAGCACAAAGATGCGTTCAGAGTTCGATTCTAGGTCCTGCTGTGTTTCGACAATTTTCCGGAAGAAAATGGATTTTGGGAGACTATGCTATTGATAATGCACCGAGTAAATGGAACTGTAAGTGAAATCTTGTATTGACAGAGGTTATTAGTCGAACGCGAAACACTATCGCTATCTGTTTGGTGAAAAAAGATACAAATCATTTAGATATGTACTTTGATGGGCGGAATTGTTTGTGCAGCGGAATCACATTCATGTATAGTACTTCAATGGGTATGCTCGCACATACATACGTACCGCCTTTCATGATGATCAAACATGGCTTTGGTTACTAAATGATGATAAGTCGTACATTGAATTTCAACTATGATATGAGTAACGTTTTGTAATCTAAGTAGCAGGATATATGTATTACTTTGTACAAATATACTGCGCTTTAAATTTTAATTCACTTTTTTCTTTGATTCAACCATTTACAACCAAAGTGTGAACATTTTATTACTTCCAGCATCATAAACTCATCACCTATTCGAAGAATTTAAAGAACTCTTTCCCAAAAAAAGCAATCCAAAATTCCATCTTAATCATCATCACAATAATTCGCAGGAAAAATTTTCATTTCATTTCTAATCACACACAGCTTCCAACCACTTCCCTCAAAGCACAAAATCATCTACGCACCTCACTTTGATCCTCATCAGCATCGTAGTAGAACCCAAATCTCAATCCAATCATATACAGAATGATCTCACTCGAGATTAACGACTTAAGACGAAATAACATCTGTATCGTGACACGTGGCATTACAATACAACAAACATTACTATACCGCTAATCTCAGTATGATCCATGCTGATTAATCATCAGTGCTTCCATCAGATTGTACATCTCAGCTTTTTACGGATGAAAAATCCATTGAAACCACAAAATGAACAGCATGGTACAGATATGGAAGTAAGCATGGTGATGAATAATATCGGAGAAAAAAATCTGGAGCAAAATATTGTACATAGAGATTCGTTGAAAACAACATCGGAACAAGATGGTTTCCTTGGGGAGCACCATCGTTGTTGTCGATAGACATAAATGTGCATGGAAAATATTGTTGTGAGATGTGAATTTTTGAAGATGAACTAGTGAACGATTGAAAGCGTTTGGCCTAGATAGAGAGTTTGGTAAATTTATACTGCTAAAGAAATATTTTTGTGTTGGTATGCTACGAAAAATGTCTGATATTTTAGACACGACATTTTCTAGTTAGGGTTGCTGGAGGAAATCAATTTGACACGTGATTGAGTAATGCATTAACACTTGCATATATGTAAATTGTCACTCGAGCTATTTGGTAAAAAACTTAAAAATAATCAAATGACCAAATACTTTTTTTTAAATGATCAAGCTTTGGGGCAACCGAAAAAATGTATTTTTAATGTCATTTATAAGATTTTTATTAGATTGTAATGTCATTTGTAAGATTGTAATGTCATTTATAAGATTTTTTTTTACGATTTTCAAAAAAAATAACTTAAAATCATTCATATTTTTTTGCAGATTGCGTTATCTGATCGAGTTGAAATTTTCAGGGAAAATTGGTGAATATCATGTAATTGCAATGAGTTTTTACGGGGTTTTTGAATGTAGGTAAATTGACTCCAAGTGGTTCATCCTGCATAACACCAAATGATCTAAGCTCGGCACAAAACATATTTCGACCACAGACTATTCTCTGATCCTAATTATGCTCTTCGTACTGAGCTGGTGATCTTAGTATTCTGGATCTACTTGCGTGAAATCTGATTGTGAGCACCTTCGGGTTAACATTATCAACTGCATGCTAATAAAATCGCGGTGGATCTAAAAAAATGCTCTTCGTAGCCATGAAATTGGCCGTGTAGGTTTAGTTAAGATTAGCTCCTGATTAGCATCGATTCAGCTTTGAGCACTTGCTCCCATAATAGCTTATGCCTACTCACACATAGACTCCCTACTCTGCAAAGATAACCATGGAACCATATTGGTGAGTGTACATACGGACTAAGAAAACGGTTCTTTATTTGGAACCAACAGTATCGATGATTCCAAAACACGAAACAGCAAAACTGATCGGAGAGAAATCTGACTCCTTCAGTTCAACCTTTGCTTCTTAAGTCAAGTATAGGACTGTTTCTATGTTGTAGTGCCCTAATAATGACAGAGAAGTGTATGAAAGGTTTTTGTTGTTATTTTTTGTGGTCTTTGTTTTGTCTACACAAATCTGATCGAGCTTCTGGCTATGGACGCACTTGGAACTAGACAACATAGTCTCAAAATCTAAGCTTCTCGTCAGAAGTATCTATCCTGAATTTATATTAAGTCATTTTTGCTTAAATACAAATTGCCAAAGATTTCGCCTTTTTTCCGTTCCTTTTCATCAAACTAATTCGGCCACAATGAACCTGTCTCATACATTAAAAAAGCTGCTAATGAGACTTGTAAGCATTTCGACTCCTGTTTTGCCTTTGGAAACTATTGTTGCAAGTTATTGTACATTGCTTTTTGTGAGAGTACTCCTAATAGACGATATTTTTAAATAAATATAATAACATGACCAAATAGATAATTAATAATATATTAATATGTAAAAAATAAATAAATAACCTAAGTAGAAGAAGCCGGAAAACCTGCCCCGCCGTCCACAGGCACTTTACACGTAACTCTGTTCAACGACATTGAACAAGTAGTCTGTAAGTAGTCTGTGCCAATTCAACAAAGCCGAGAGCTGAGGAGAGGAAGAACCTCCATAACATCGAGCAGAGCAAATCAAGCTGACCCAGATACCAGCTGCAGGTACCTCAAGTGCTGCCTCCGATGCTGGCACACACTCCACCTCTGCACCGGCTAATATAATTCAGAGGAGCAGCATTCAGATTCTAGAGAGATTCCGGAACTCATTTGGCAATTCAGGCTGCTTTCTGATTAGCCACTCAAAAACAAACTTTGAGGACTTAAATGGAATTGTTTTAGTGGGATGATTAAAATTGAATAAACATTTTTTTTAACTAAGTGGTTTCGAAAGTATGCACTGGTTCTCATCAGACATCCGCTCATAATTGATAAGTGTTAGAGCCGATATACGTTGTCTATGCTAATTTACAGACAAGAAGGGAATCACGATCACAAATTAATAACCTTTAAGGACTTCTTTATAGCGAGTCCTAGTCATTTCCATCTAATAACCTCCTAAGAAAACTGGAAGAGATATAGTCAGGCACGAAGCTAAAAACGGTTCTAGAGTACCAGATTTCGAATAACCATAGATCTAGGGCATATATCTCTACTGAACTTTGTCGAATGCATTTGTGTCTTACTGAGCAACATCTACATCGGAGGACAAAGCAAGTGCGCTCACGGCCTCGGAGCTAAGTAGCTCTCTTGATCCATTGAAGTCGGGTGAGGAGGAAATGATTATCGGATCCGGCTATTATCTTGACAGCACCGCAATAGATAAAAGTGAAGATTTTAAGTTAATTTTAGCCAATCCAAGATAGCTTAGGTTGCTCTTCTCTTTCATCTGTGTAAATAAGCGGAGGAAATAGTTCCAACTGAAGAACTGTAGGTACATTGATAGAAGTGTCATCTAAATCTTTGAGTCGTTGCCCTCATCAAGGAGCCTATAAATCTCTTTGTTCTTTCAACTTCAATGATAACGACATTGTTACTACTCTGGGTCACTACTATTCAAACACCATGGAAGCTTGCAACCCCCTAATGACACTATTAAGAAGTTGACTGCAGCCGCATATACACGGCAGACCCCGCTAATAGAAAATGTAGAGGCAAACGTAAATAATGAATTATGGAACAGTTTGGACACCAATGATACAAGTGAACCATTGTATCAATACACCTTGTCTAAAGCACTCCTTATCTAGAGCACTGTAAGCACCTTCTCACAAGTTGGAGAATTTTGCAGGGGAGTTCACTTTCAGACTACATGTACGTGACATTTACATTAAGAGGGTTGCAGGCCTATCGAAGAATCTCTTTACTTAATTGGGACAATGTCCGGTTAGCTTTTTAGGCTGAGCTGGGTCGCATTCCGGGGCTCACTAACCGCGAATATCTAAATAAGGCAGTATGATCTCTACTTCCTAGATTCAACATTGGCACTGCAAGGTCCTGCGACTTCGCCTATATTCAAAGAAAAGTTTAAACCCCAGTGCTGAAGTATTGTAATTGAAGCGGAAAATCAATGCGGGAAGAAGTTTAATTTTTTTAAATGAATCAACGATTGATCGTTCTACAAGGTTAAACTAAGGCGAAAGAGTACGGCGAAAAGAGCTTCATGGACATCTCAGTTCGAAAATATTGAAAGCACGAATGAAACCAGTTGCCTCCGAAAAAATTACAAGCCTAAAAGTCCGATGGAGTCAGAGCAGCTGTAAGTCGGTTATGGTTTTGATGGACATACTTTTCCGGAAGTGAGGAAACATCTCAAAGATTACTGATAGAACCATACAGGAATGCAAACTCGATTCCTGTCTTTCTGATTCCGCACACATACGATAGACCATTCAGTTTTCATTCCGGCTAATATTCAGCGGCCATTAGAGGGCGTTATGAGTTGGCTCATGGCCATATACAGTACTTGCTTAAGACTTTCACACATTTCTACCGACTGGCACGAAGTGAGAGTTGTTTTCATAACTAAGGCAAGGAAAGCACCGCAGCTTAACTAAAGGATTGACTATAGACCAATTTGTCTAACCTCCTTTCTATTGAAGATTTTAGGCTGGGCTGTAAGATATGGCATAGCTGGCGCCCTAAACTCTACTCTGATCTTGAAATTACAGCATGCCTATGAGCGAGGTAAATCTGTCAATACAGCACTTCATACTTTAGTGAAGCAAGTTTAAAAATCACTTGTCTACATGAGGTACACGCTAGCTGCATTTGTGGAAGAGTGCGGTTCAGGTGATTGTGAGTGGTGTCCAAAATCTGGATGTCAAACCTTAGCTAAACAAACTAATAATACAACTACACTGAAACCAAGAATTACATTCGTCATTGACATCAACCATTATCATCCACCATCAAGACAATGGTAAATACGCGCTCTCCCCAGGACGATTTTCTGTCTTCCTTGGGCCGAAATCTAATTATCTAATTAGCTTTTAAGGGCGCTTGATCAAACTGGATTTTCAAAATGAAGTGCTTGTGATTCTCGGAACTTCCAGTTGGCTCTTCTATAATCAGATATTTGAAGTGAATATTTGTATTTTCACGGACAGTCAAGTGGCTATATAGTCCCTTGATAGACACATCCTCGAAGCTAGCCCTCAAATGCCGTACGTCTCTGAACGAGATTTGATAGGGCAGCTTTTTGGGTGCCATGACAGGCGGTTTTAATAAGCCAGCTCTTTGGTTGATATTAAAGGAAACTATGAAGTGGACGAACTGCATTTTTGACGAATTAACATTTTTCTCGATTGGCCCTCCGATGGCTTCAGCTAAGCTGGTCATCAAACAAAAATACTCAAAATACGTTTTTCGGAATCTACCTTTGTGGTCGCTAAAAAATTGTGAAACATTTTTTATATTGGTCGCACTAGGAAACTCCTTTAACTAAAAAAAGGGGCCTCTTCGCGAAGTGGTTGCTGTCTTTACTAGACATTGATTGTTTGGCAGTCATTCGCTGCAGATGCGTGCCTCTTATTACCTCCTGGTCTATTGTGCCTCCTCTGCGTTATGTCCTATAGGATGTCCAGGCTTCTTTTGAACCTGGATATCTTCTTTGATGGGATATTTGTTATATCCCTAATGGAGGGTACTTTTGAACTTAATTCGGTTCCAGTCAACATACTAATTTCTTTTTTTCTAACAACAAAAATTACATTTTTCTTAAATTAATTTTTGGTGTAAGATGTCTGTGTAAAGTGTTTGTGGAGAGTTTTGGATTGTATTTGGGCAGATGTGTATTTATGTAAGTGTATCCACAAAATCAATGAAGGTCAGCAGACTTAAAAAAAGGTATCCAGGGCGATATCCATTATCCGGACATTTTTAACACTTTTTATAGTAATTCAAACCAAATAATAGCTATCTGAGATCCAATTTTTTCGAAAGCAAATAATCCAAAAATAAAATATTACGTTATAAAATAAAATATTCGTTATCTACGAATGCTCAAACACCTCTAATTAACTCCGTATTAAAAACCACACTTACTTCATAAACATAACCAAAACATTGTTTTAGACATAGCTCTCTGAGCATAGCCCCCTAATTTGAATACACAATAAAACGACTCAAATCACCACCCACCATCATACGAACTATAATTAAAAACGTGTTCCCTCTCGAACACAGCATTCCATTACATATCTAAGTGGAATCACTTCCTAACTCTTAATTCATTCAGTTCTAAGTTCTCGCCACTTTGTATCTTTCTAACTCAACTATCTTTTTTCTTCAATTATTGAGCCCATAACTTACCTTGAGACCCATCCCACGCCAGCCAGCTCAACCAGCAGCGTAGCAAATTCAACATAACTACCGTGGTGTCGTCGTCGTCACTACCATCACATTATCCAGCAATCTCTAACGTCTACCTATAGTGTCTCCTCCTGCCACCAATCGACTACAATGTGTCTCGACCTTCCACCAAAATAGGGAGCTCATTCATCTGGTTAAATGGTCCAACAAAAATCTCACTTCATCGTGGATTTGATCAAACCGGCCAGCGGTCAGTTTTGCCGGTTAAAAGTTATACCGGCTAATTCAATACTTATTTCAATTTTCTTCATCGCTGATGGAGGGTTAGTCTTTGAGCTTTGAAAGTTGACGAGATCTTTGCTTCTCGAAAAAGAAACAAATAAAAAAGTCATAAACGAAGAAATCCTACACATTAGAATAATTCGTAAATCTTGTCAAGCTGGTCTTACAAGAATTCTTTTTCGTTCCAGTCGAAACAGCGTCGTTGTCCAGAGTTACATATTTATTTGATTGGTTGAATTAGTGGTGGTGGTCAGTCAGTTGGTTCGTTGAACATACTCAACCCATACTTGTAATAAATAATTTTAATGATGACCAGAGGTTACTCACACTGTTCCGAAGCTTTCTGTCCACTCGACCGAAAAGAATTTGAAAATTGTAGGCAAGTTCGAAATATTTCTAGGCATTTCTTTGACCACGGAACCGTTGCGCAAAGCTGAATTACATCTAGTGGAAATCGGTTTTATAAGTTTCATGAATTTGTTTGAAAGGAAATTGCAAAATACGGTGAATTGTAGGTGCATTACCACAGAGCAAAATCATCTGATAATTGAAAGCAATTCGACAAAAATTTTAATCCGAAATAAGAGAGATTGCCCACAAAAATCCATTAAGGATCGAACATTTATTTTTATAATTGGATGTTTGTTCCATAATTATCAATCATTCAACCAAAAACCGTTCATAAATTTCGTTAACCAACTAACTTCATCCTTCCATTTGCCAACACAATTCTATTTCCGTAGCAAAATGCCACCAAAACGAAAGCCTTTCAACGTCCACTTTCAAATTAACTTTCCTCTAACCATTTTTTCAAATCCATTAAGTAATTTTAAAACCGTTTTTCTTCTCTCACCACAATTAGCGAAAAGTCAGGTCCATTTGACTATTGCATTCGAGAAAAAAAAATGTACCCTTACCGGTCTGAAACCGACAAACAGCTTGTTTTTACCACGCACCTAACTGTCGCGTCGCTAAAAAGCCAATCCCTAACAGATTTTTGTGCAGAGTATCTGCAAACTGAATACCTGAAAGTCGGTGTTTTTTCTTCGCTTCACCTCCTGCTCCACCGCTCTTCCAAAGCTATATATTCACTTTACACTTGATGAATACTAAGAAGGTCAATTCAATTGCCGGTTTGACTGATTTATGCCTCCATACATAAGTTAAGTCCAATAGGAATGTGTGATTCAAATGAATCGCTCGAATGATGCTCTTATGATTGTGTGATCATAATGATGACTCGGTAGTTTTTTTCCTTTTTGCAAGTCGGTTGATTTTACAATGGACCGGCCACTTTTAACCAGAAAAACCACAAGATCACGAAACTGGTTGGTAAGTGAAGAAGTTAACTGGTGGTTTTGGCGGAAGATGGAAGAAATGCAATGTATGTCCATATGAAAGCACTTAAAGTGCGTAATGATGACAGTGCAATGCAACAACATAGAGTTCATCTGAAAGGTTGCTGTTGGATGTCAAGCTGTGGACCCATATTTGGATGCATTTAATTTATGGGATTTCTCTTCGGGAACAGAATCGGCACTTTTTGGGCGTGTTTGAGACATTCATATGGGGATTGTTATACCGTTATTCACTGATTTATTGTATTTGATTCTGAAATAACGAGTAGCATAAATACACTTTGAAATCGTTAATTATATTGTTTTATAATATCAAAATATCGAATATCAAGCGATTTAACAGAAATGAGCAACGATGATGCCTCTGCAAAGTTAGGCTGAAACCACAATATCAACGAACGGCGGTAGCGATGCCACCGACGCGCCCATATGGCCATATGTACTGAACTAACGTCAGTACTTGACCCTGGGGTTTGTGGGCAGATCATTACGATTTAGTGGATTCTATTTTTTTTTGTCTCAATTGTGGTTTTAGCCTAAAAAAGCTCCTAAAAGTCAACTCCCAAAATATTAATGAATAGCATTATATTTGGTTTATCAAAACACAGCTCTCAGAATCACCGTGTTATATACATTAATCAAACCATATTTTGGCATTTCTTTGAAAACTTCTGAAACAGCATCAGAAATTTCTGCTGACGGGAGCTCATGACCCAATAATCAGATACACCTGAAATTCACAGAATGTATTGGTTTTAAGTAGAACCAGGTCTGATAGAAGCGATTTAGAAATGTGGACAACTCTGTGCCAGAGTACCATCTTGAAAAATTTCAAGGAAAAAAACTGCTTCTTGCCCTATGAATTCTGATTCAGTCACCAGATTTTCATGAAATTCAGACAGCAGCTCAACCTTACTCTAAACCACGTGTAGTAGAAGTTTGGTTGAAAAATTCAGTTGGAGCTACCAGCTATGGTAATTTTGGTGTCATGGATTTTGAAAATTTGCTCAGAAAAAAAGAAGGTTTTTGCCCCATCACTTCCAGTACAGTCATGAAATCAAAACAAAATTCATATGGTAAATAAAACTTATTGTGGGCAATATTCATGAAGAATCTGGTTGAAAAGCCATGATAGGGTTGCCAGCTATCGTTGGTTTTGCATTTTTCTGCCATATCTTAAGCGATTTTGTCGCAAAATTTTAAAATGGTAATGATCTTGTAGACACAATTAAAAACAAAAATTAAGATTTCGAAAATTTTAAAAAATTTTGCGGCTGGCAGCCCTAAATCTCTTTGTACTCCTATAACTTTCAATGTAGTCATCGGATCGAAACGAAATTCGCAGGGTAGGTTGATTTAAATATGAGGCAGGTGTGATAAATTTTTGGCTTTGATGGTAACGAAGGATTGCAAGCGCAATGCGTATTTGCTATTTTTGGATCAATATATGCTTACATTAAGAATTCATATTGCGAAGGAAAATAAGTTTAAATTCCCTAAATTCTGGAAATTTTTCGGATGGTGATCCAAACATCTTTCTATACCTGTAACTTTGGACGAATTGATATTGATATGGTAATTTGATTTTAACGTGAGGTAGTTGTGGGAGACTTATAGCTACAGTGCTGGTAAAGTGCTGCAAACACTGAGCATTTTCTTTATTTATGTTACAGGAGATGTTGCTTTCAAAGTTTTGTAGTGTTTGACTTTCTGAAACCTTGAAATTCATGCAAGTGGTAGCCCTGAAAACCTTTCCAGTCTATGAGATTGAATGTGTTGGTGGCTCAAAGCAGTTTGGCCCTCGAAACAGGTTGGAGCACGTGTGATAGAATATGCAGTCAAAATCTGCACGATTCTTCTATTGTGCAACGAACACTAGTAATTCTAGCGATGCTGGAGGGCTAGAGTTTTTTTATAGGAAGTTTTAGTAAGACGTTCGCGATTGAAAACATGGCTGACTTATAATCTGAGGGAAGTTCGTGGAGAACGTTATTATTTCTTACAAAGACCCAGCCGTCATTATCCGCGCTAAGATCTCTCACAAGAAAGATTGGACCATTGTGTCTGAAGATTTTGTGAAAGTCTTCCACGAAGTTTTGAGCATTTGGAGATCTGTAAGTGAAAATTACCATAAAATGGAGGAAGCTCGTTCAAACTTGAATGGCTGATACTTCCATTCAATTGCGGCCAGAAATTTGAATGGGATGATGGTTAATGTGTCTTCTTACGAGAATACCTATGCCTCCGCTCCTGCCATTCAACCTATCATTTCTGTAAATATGGTAGTTAAGGATACGGAGCTGATTACTCGGGTTTAAAAAGGTTTCCTGATTGAACATGATGTCAATTCTGCTATCTGTTAGAAATTGCATTAGCTCCCCTCTTTTGGGTAGAATGGAATTGGCATTCCCAGCAAGGAATGAAATGCGGTTTCCGTGGTTTATTTCATTAGTTAAAGAGGGGGATTTTATATGGGATTGGGGTAGGAAATAAGCCCTGGACTATTTTCGCCATAATATCCTTCAACATTGAATAAAGTTGCTTGTGCATGATGGTAAGCAATTCGCCCATTTGATCAGGTTGGAAGGCGTATATGCGTATTTTTTTTTTTGTTTTGTAGTGGAGGATTGGAGTTGAGACAAGCTACCTGAGCGAAGGACTTTTTAATATTTTTGGGATTTTTCAGGCACCCTCCGTAGCTTGCGGTGTGCTCACCTCCTCAGTTAATGCACTTTAACTTCCGCTCTGGAAGTTTGGTGCAAGATTTATGATTGTGAAGGCCATCACATCTGACACACCTAGACTGTGCACGAAAGTTATCAGAAGAGTGACTGAATTGTTGGCTATTGGAGCATTGCCTTTGGCCGGTTCTAGGTTTCAACGTGGCAATTTAGGTGGCAGATGGCCTGCATGTTGTGAATATTCTTTTCATCTCTCGCAAAAAGCCCTTTGATAAGTTGCTCTTTAAGCAAAAAGCCTCAATCGGGTTGAAATATTGCTTCTCGAGGTTCATTTTGACCTCTTCAAGAGTGTCTCCATACAGACCTCTAAAGCATTTTTTATTCAATAATCTTATCTCTAGGCTAGAAAACGCAAATAAATAGCTGATTTTAGAAACGATAAGAAATAAGAGTAGTCTGTTAAGAGCTCAATACACCCAATCGATGACACCAATACTTTAATGAATTAACTTTTTTTATATAAAGGTCAAACCTACAAAATGATGGTATCGGAAAGCGATAGCTAATATGTATCGTGATACTCCAACTTAATCCTCGTCAAACACGATTCAATATACTGAAAAAAATACCCTTGAGTTTTTATTTCATTCTGGATATTTAGTGTGTAAGTGCGAGATCTTAGCTATGAGCTATAGCATTGCACATTGTTTACGATGTGTAGTAAAATTCAAGAACCATAAAAAGCTAGCTATAAAGATCAATCCACTTATAAGTGTGAAAAAAGGCAGTAAAATAATGGCATTACTTGATTTAATTGCAAATATTCTAGGTGCTAGTAGATACTTTGAGAGTTAAATTAATGTGTGACACTTTCCGAAACCATTGAAAACAATTTATCATTAATTATTGACGTTGCTTTTGATCATCGATTTTTGGCTTCGGTTGGCATAGATTAAAGATCAGATAATCTCTGCACTCGTGTATTCTATTTGTTAATTTTTTCACCGTTTATATGTAATTTAAAGCTCAATAATAAAATTAATTACTGAATTTAAATAAATTCATTCAAGAGGTGAACATGAGGTGGTGTAGAAATTTGTTGAAGCTAAATATTCAATTTATGAAAAAAATTGCGTATTTTATAAGTTCAATCACTGTATAAAACTTTTAACTTACGCATTTTTTGAAATTGAAGATGTTAAATAAAAATAGTTTGGGATATTTTCAATTTTACAATTGCATATTGTGATTTGTTACAAGTTCGCTTATTGCAAAGGTAATTTTTATTTATTTTTTCATCATGAATATAGACTAATTACTATTCTGGCCTAACTTTCACGAGTTTTGCTAATTGGAGAAATTCTAATTATCTCAAAGATCCTTTTACCTATCCAACAATAAAAGTGGACTAAAATCGAACAATTTTTTTTATTAAACCAATCAACATGCAAATGAACAGTCGTTTTATAAATATAAGTGCATCTGCCACTAAATGAATATTAAATTAAGCATGTTTAGTTAATTTAACCTACAACATTTTTTACTAAGTCCACTCAAATCGTATACCCGTGAAACAAGCCTTTACACGGACAGCATTCAAGCAAACAACAATACAACCGAAACCATAACATTCTTCTTCGATCCCGGCGGCAATTTTCAAACGCACTATCTGCCTCGTGGATTTCGAATCAAATTGTACATTAAAAACCCAATAAAAATTAAATGAAGCACAATCGTGTCCGGAGAACATTCGAATTAGCATTTCAATCGGATTTTAAATGAATCAATTTAATTTACCATACAGTGAATGCATCACGTCTTGGGTTTGAACCGGATTTTTTATTTTTTAGGTATCGACCTTTTCCTGTCTGGCTGTCGGATTTGATTCTGATACATTGATAAAGTGAGTCGAGTGGATAGATATGCAGTTTACGTTGATTTTGATAAGAATGAGGTTTTAGTCTATGTGTTAACGATGCCGAATAAAAGTAGGAAATTGTATATCAAATTTTAAAGTAAATGCTGCATTGGGTTTTCCGATTTTAAGGAGGTTTTTCTGAAAATTATCATAATTTTCCTTACTTTTAAACAGAAATTTACTCAAGGCTTATTAAAGTTTGTCGCAGGAACTCACAAATTTGAAAAAAAAAACGTTTAAAAAATTAGTCTGGCCTGAATTTACTTAAATTGACTCATTTTTTTTTTACAATTTGTTGACAATTGTTCACTCAACATATGAATCAGTTTAAGCTCTCAATAAAACTACACAAAATTAGTAAAATGAAATTTCATTCACACCTGCACTTCAATTTCATCGAATCTGGTAGCACTGATTCGCAACATCATTCTAAATCTTTTTTAATGAATTGTGTTTTTAATTGAAAGTAAAACCGATGTCGCACCTATTCCAGATGTTCGGTATTGGCTGAAATGCGTGAGGCGAGGTAAGGTGATTCACAGTTCGTTTAAATAATAGCTACAATCTGAATTCAACCCACGCACAGAGAACAACTGACTTGAGTGAGGTAGGTTTGTACTTATAATGTTCTTTTCGTACTTGCCCACGCTCGAAATTATAACAATGGAACTGTGAGTGTAAAACGCCAGTCGTACCCTATAACGTAAGAAATAATTCAAATGATGCATGCCTACAGACTTGATGGCTATAAAGAAATAACTTTCACCGGAACAGAAGATTCTTTAGATAGGTTTTTGTATTTATTTAGCCGCCTTAAAATGTTTCAAAAGATATGAAGATTTTTCCATAATTTTCCTCAGTTTCCGAAAAAGTCGCCCAATTAATATTAATTTATGTTGATAAAATCTCCACAAATCAAAGATCTTATTCCACTTCTGCTCAATTTGGTCAATCAACTTGAGTCATAAATTTTCAAAGCGTATCTGCTAAAATGTTTTACCAATTCTCACATCTATCTATCTGGAAATGTTAAACAGATGTCAACGAAATTTTAGATCTTTTGTGTTAATTGGTAGTAAACGTTGGAAGGCAGTTGATTGATATCCATGATTTTTTCTGCTATTTATTTTATTCTAGAGGAAAATCATGTACTTTTATTTCTAACGATAATTTAATTTTTGAAGAAGTCTGTTTTATTGAGTAGCGCCGACTATTAGCGTGTGTGGTCTTTAGTTCAAATCCAACCATAACCACAAACCGAGCTATGATTTAATTTATCTCTGATTTGGTATATGAGTCAAATCAGGCGTAAAGTGGTTCGTGGAACTTATCACTCGACGCGCATGCACATTTATTGCATTGAAAATAAATATTTGTAATTTAAAGAAATCAAATTTAAGCCAGCAACTATAACAATTCAAAATATATAGTATAAAACGGGGGTCCGTAAATAGTTTGAAGTTAGTTAGAGTATGATCAAAGAAAAGTTACGATAAAAAAATCTACTACACAAGCGAATTTTCAACATCTTCTCAAAAACCTGAAAGCAAGTCTTAAGCGCCAGAGGTCACCACAACGTATCAATTATTGCGATATATCCCATTTTTTGTATCTCTTTGCAAAACGAGCTCCTAGTGAATCTAGTCAAATGGATACTATGCATTCGTTTCGTAAAAAAGCATCTTATTTGCAGGAATTTTGGAAAACATTAAAACGATCAAGTGTGTCCTATACAAACTCTTTGTCGTTCAGGCCATCTTAGAGTGTAATCACAAGTCATACGTATTATTTTCGTCTGATAGCTCCGCTTTTGATTTTGTTCGCTGCAAAGGGTGACGCTGACCGAGTTAACTAATCAGCCCATGGCTAGGCCCATACCTATCTAGACAGACTCTGTCTACCTCTTTCTTCAACTCTTTTTGACAAAAAAGGTAATTCAAAGAAGAGCTCAGAAGGAGATTATAAACATATACTTTGGAGCAAGCAGAATTGTGCTGTTGACAACGTAATATGCTCTGCACACTTCTTCGAAAAAAACATCGATTAATGTCCTTCAAAACTAAATGAAGACGTTGCCCTAGTCCTAAAAATTTTATCAAATTCGTCTAGCACGTATTAGCAATAGTTTATTTGATATTGTTGCTGAGTGATTGCTAGGGCGTTTGTGGTAATGGCATAGGTCGAATCGATAGGGCATCTACTGTCACGTTATCTTTTCCAGTGATTATGAATTATGTGCTTCGAAAATTACCCAATATAGTCCAACTGTTGAAGCTGCCCGTGGAGAAACTTTTTCTGCTTTCCTTTGAAACACAAAGGTGGTTGGTTTGTGATCAGTTTTGATAACTAGCTGCCGACTTTTGCACATATATATCGAAAGAACTTGATTCCACTATATATGGCTTGTCATACGTATGTCATAGTCATACGTGCTGTACTTATGCTCGGTGTGACAAAAATATAGCGAAAAGAATCCGAATGGCTCTCAAATATTACCATGGAGCTGTTAAAGAGCTGTACCCATGAACGGATCTGATGATAAATAGATCACCAAAATGGCGTTTTCGATAAGACGTTTTTTAAATGATGTATCGGCGATCTGCCTTTTCCATCGCTTAAAAGATGCTGGGTTGAAGTTGATTGAAGATGTACCATTTTCACTAGCTCCAATTAGTCATAACTCAAGCCCCTTGAGCTTTTACCGTGTCTTTGAGAAACCATCTATGATAAAAGTTAACTGCGCCTAAAAATGTTCGTAAGTTTGCGAAGATGACTGGCTTTTTGAAGTCCAAGAGTGCTTACACTCGTACTGGAATCGGTTTCATACTATGCTTTTTAATTGAATATCCCAAAAAGTTGACCGAAGTTGCATCAAAAACGCTTTTTTAAATATTGATAGAGAGTCTGTATTTGCGCTACCTCTGAAAAATTATTTCAAGGTGCTGTCGGTGTTCTTCCAAAGCTCTTGAACAGTGGCGGATTTGACCATTTCGCCTCCCTAGGCCTCAGAAATATTTGCCGCCCTTTTCGTGAATTATATTACATGTAACAATGCGCGATTTTTTTCGATTCCCTATAATATTTCGCTGTTTTTCGTTGCGCCCGAGCTCACAAAAAAGGAATATCAGAAGAAAACCAGTACCGGTTTGCCCGTAAAAATTCCCTATTATTGCGCCCTTGCCACACAAATAATTATTAATATACACACACGGTAAAGAACCTAAAAGTACCTAAAAAAAAAAAAAAAGAATCCAAGAATACCAATTCTTAACATTCGAAAACAGTATACACTTTTACATCGCATATAATTCCAACGTCTTCGCTCATATTTTTATAAGTAAGTTTACTATTCCGTTCAAAGTTTGCCTCCGCATTTGACTGAAGATCAACTATGAACTCGACCACTGTCAATTAATATACGATATGTTACTTAAGGATAAACTCGAGATATTTTGACCTATGATGTTTTAGATTTTATTTTTTTTTTATGAAAATTAATTTCAGTAATGTAGTACAATTTGAAAAAACACGTCAAAAATAAAGAGAGTTTCGTATGTAGTTGATATAGCTTAATAATAAAGAAAATGCTCTGAAAAATCAACGCACGCAAATATTTACCTCTGATAAGCTTTTCGTGAATTGAAGAAGTATTAATTGAGTTCGTTTTAGGATCTTTTTAGGTCTTTTTAGGTTCTTTTTAGGTCTTTTTAGGATCTTTTTAGGTCTTTTTAGGCTCTTTTAAGGCTCTTTTTAGGTACTTTTTAGGGATTGTTGAGTTTCTTGGGTCCTTTACCGTGACCGTATTTCGATATTTATTATAAGTCAAACTTTTCAATGTCCGAAAAATCATCAGAGGTGAATTTTTGCGTGCATTGATTTTTTTAGAGAAATCGGTTGACTTGAAAATAACTGTTATTGAATTTATTGCCGCTTTAATATTTTAACCGATTAGGTTTTATTTATTTACTAGATTTAAGATTTTTAAAATTATTTATATGTATGTTACATACAGTGGCGGCTCGTGGTTTTGAGACTTAGGGAAGCACAAGCAAAATATATAAGCATATAATATACTTATATATAAGAGTACTTATGAAGCGCGTAGTAAACTATACATGTGATTTTTTTTAAATATCGTGTAAAAAATCAATTAGGTATTGCAATACTGACCATATTTGTATTAAAAGTTAGTGCTTGGTTATCTACAGCTTATTTCAGTGATATTCTTACTCACTAAGATCAACAATTTCAGAAAAGTTCAAATTCTGTATAGTATTTGAAAGCAAAAAATAACATACTATGTTCTTTAATTTTTTTTAATTGTAAAAAAAAGTTAAGTTGAAAACATATCACAGGCTAAATAAGCGGTGAAAGTTTCTTAATAGCTCAAAGTTGAGGATGTACTGCATCTTTTAGTAAATTAGATTAGATCGTCAATACCACAACAGAAATAAATTCCTCATATAATTTGCAATACAAGTGCCTAATATAGTTACCTTTTGCGAGCAGTTGACTGAACGGAATTAGTGGTCTTGGTTGCCAAGAATCAATAAGATCCTTTTTCCGCTCAATCGATCTAGATGAAAAAGACTGCCGCAGTAAATCCTCTATGACACAATCACAACAATTTTAGTTCTCCACTTCTCAACGGGTATAAATATTAATTTTCGAAACAGAATCTTTTCAATACGCTCTCATTTTAACGAGTTTTATGTTATAATTTGCTTTAAAAACTATCCTTCCATTTATCTTTAACCGACCGTATTAGTACTGAATTATAACAGGTGCTTTTTTGCGAACAAGACATAAAAAAATTCAACTAATGTAAACTATAAATTCTAAAGAAAGCACTTCAGAAATTCAACATAGGAATAACATCAACATAGGCGAAAGCAATCAAGTGGTCATATTCATCCAAAGCACCTGAACCGAGAAACTCATTTTGCGAAAGTAAACCCAAAGCAGATACAAAAAAAACCGATCTGGAGAAAATTGCACACAAAAAAAGGTAACTCCTACTATTCTATTCTCCACATGAACATCACAATAGATTGCACCGTACATGTGCGCATGTGAACAAAGCAGAAAATGCAACAATTCCTAAGGGGAACGGCTCATAAGAAGAGGAGTAGAAGAGAATCTACAGATAAATCATGAAGGGAAACAGTAACATAACAGAGACGCTGCTAGCTTTTCAGCGTATCAAGTTCATTCATTAACAAAGATTTTTGGGTCGTTCAGCGCGTGGATGGGGCAAGGGTTTTCTTAATTTCTCTATCCACCAAGACGCTGTGATCTGAGCAGTTTCCGCAATGCTACTTGAGTACATTGATTGCAAAAATTTTGTGGGCACCATTTAGTCAAAGCGTCTAAGTAGATCTATCCGAAAATCACGAGTTTGAGCATTTAAGCAAGATCACTTCAGTGTTCTGTGTAGCATATAAAACCATTTGATTCATAGAAGCAATGAAGTTTTTTCTTTTGTAAGATAATAAGTGTTATTATTTTGATTGTTTTTTTTTTTTTTTGGTTTTTAATCTTTGATTGTTACATATTGATTATTTAATCATTTTTTTGTTTATACCAAGTGGTTTAGCAAAGAAAGCACTGCTTCCTTTGCGTATATTGACGAGCCGCCCCTGGTTACATAGCTTTTTTCAGCTATCGTCTGGTTTTTAAAATAACCTTCCTTTAAAAACCCCAAGCAAACTAGGCGAAATTCACAGAAAAATATACAAATCCAAATCATAAAAAACGACTAATGTATCTTTCAGCACACGATCATTATTCACATTCATCTCGAATTTCCCATTTTGTGCCCGAGGGACATTCATGATCATCAGATTTGCGAAAAGCTATTTATGGTAGATACATTGTACTGGCTCGAAGGCAGAAAGGTAGAAATCGAAAAAATTGGTTTGTTCATGACTGGCGCTTGAATTTCAAATAATTTGTCTTCAAGCGACGGCACTGGATGAAAGATTCGGCGATCGGTTATTTTACCATATCAATCATTGATGGTATTTCTAATCGATTTGATTTAATTTTAAAATTTGTTAACTGGTACCTTTTTCGTTCAAAGTTGATGACGTCATACATTCTTTCGTTTCTCCTTCGATATTTTATCAAACTTCACTTGAGAGTCCAATTTCGAACTTTTCAAATTAGTGTGATATGTACTCTAATGAAACCTAATACACTCTCGAAAATCAATACTCGAAACGTAGTAATTCGTTTTTTCTATTCGATCACTATCAAATTTATGATAATAGCTTCAGGCTATCGAAAAGACAATTTTTTTCTTTTATCGACTACGATCGTTGAAATTTCGAGTCAGGCTCTTATGTCGTCGCCTGTTTGATGACACACACAGATACGAATGTATTTCGAGCTTGCGTTTTTCAACGCAATCAATTCGAAAATTGTCATAAAAATGGTCGTCTTTCGATTCGGTGAAAAAAATTGAAAACATAAGAAAAAAAAGTTAGAAAAGTTCATTCATCTGAAAGAATAGATAGATATAAAGTTGTGTGAAAAAATATGTATATATCAGTGCTGATATGTCATCAGCTGCATAAAAGTAATATATGTACATATATACATTTGATGTACATATGTGGGGAATATATGCATCATCTGCAGATACAACTTTTATTTATTTAGATACGATGCTCATAGCTAAGAGAATAGATTATTGAAATATAGAAGAGTAGTTTCTATTTCGTTAGCACTTGTATGCATAAATAAGTATGTTTTGCCAAAGATATTATGCGCATTCGATTTGTATCCATAAATTATTGATACTTTGATGCGTTCAATATGATAATTAAGTAAATTGGAAATGAAAAACAATGGTGTTTCATGATAGTTTTATTCGATTGACTATATATAAAGCTTATCTGATAGAATATTAGGCGGTTTAGAATAACAATCTGGTGGCGTTCTTTTGATATAAATCTAATCAAAATATTTCGATGAATTTTAGGTGGCTTGTTTGAATTGATTGATGGTATCCCCATAACACATCGATACTGGTAAACAAAATCGGTTTTCCTAATGTATTGATGTATGCAGAAACCTAGCGGAACATTTTGTATGCTGAATTAACTAACTGAAACTGTACTACAGTATTGGATAAGGAACTAAATGGATATTTCTGTACAAAACTGGTGCTGTGCCGAAGCAGAATCGAATGTCGTTGTTAAGTTTTAATGTAATTCAGTTTGAAGATACTGTTACAATATTCACTCACCAAATAATTAATTAATAAAAAAAATTAATCAAAGTACATTATTTTTCGTTGGCTTGATGTTTTTTTTTAAATCTGTCCGGTTTCTACAATTTTTTTTTTTTTATATTTTTCATACAGTTCAGCTGGCTTTGAACTCAGGATCCTTGGATATATCTCGTATGGGAATGGGCACACATCGATCTGGGCTAACAGTGGTTAGTTGTTGACATAGAAAAAATGTCGGCTTCTATTGTCACAAAAGCGATACACGATTTTTGAAAAAAAAAACTAGTTTTCCTGTTAAAATACCTAGAAAACTAAATTTGACAATAAAATGATGATGGTTAACCAAAGCGAGAGCTGGTCCAATCACTTTACATAAGACGGATTACGGATTCAAAAGGAACCGTTTTCCATAGTAAATTGATGACGTTTTGGGACGTTTTGGGATTCTAAAATAATCAAATGTATTTAAAAATATGTTCGGAGATTACTTGGAAAGTATTGATCACATAGAGGAAATGTCGGATACTTAGGCAGTGCCAATTGTATGAAATCCCGCATCATTTGCAGACAAGATTAGAAACTGGGAATGTCTCGCAGCAATTAATCATAACGACATCAATTAGTTGCTACAGGTACTATCGGCAGAATGTAATTTTCCTCATACTTCAGACACCGAAAAACACTGAACAGCATTATATTTAAAATATAGAAAATATATTCACTTTACAATCAAAGATTTGTTAATTGCATACATTCAAGCCAAAAGGCTAATAATTACACAATTATTATAATATCACCCATTTTGAGATATCCTTTAAAAGTGGTGGATACTGTTATTGTAGATTTGCGGTATGAGTAAATAATCTAAATAATTTTATTTTTCCGATAAGAGTATTTTAGACGTCTGATAAAGAACTAAAAACTTTGATGTGGTAATGAAGCGATTCGTTGATGGTGTTTTGCAGCTCGTTAGTGCAGATATTGACTTCCGATCCAAATCATATAGAGTTTGGATACTTTCGTTAATGATACTCTAGCAATAGCCAATGTAAAGCAAGGAAAAACATACGATGTTTACTTTTGCGGTCGAAAATGTGAGTGAAAGTTATAGGGACACAAAGATGTTCGGAGTTGCCACCCGAAAAATTCCCAAAATTTGGAAAATTTAAACATTGGTTACTTATTTTCATTGTGGATGTATGCCGTATGAATATTTAATGGTAGCATCTGTTGACAAGGAAATAACAATAATGTCTGGTGCTAGCAGCCCTCAGCTTCACCTTGATGCCAACTAACCCTGCGAATTTTGTTTCGGGCCGATGACTGCATTGGTAGTTACAGCGGTAAAAAAGTTTAGGGTTAGGTTAGGTTAGGTGTTATAAGAGGGTTACGGCTTGTATTGGGCCAATAGTTTGGGCCCATTTGCCACTCTCCGTTGACTAATTAGAGTTGCAAAGTGGCCACTCTGCTAAGCTGTGCTACGATCACTGAATTCTCACTTATCACTAAGAACCAATGGTTTTTGATAACGAGAATGTTCAGCATAAAGCCAACGACATCCATAAATCACCGACAAGTCGAAATAAAAATTAAAAAATTGTAATTCAAAGTTAACTAGATCTGAAACAAATATTTTTCAGTCAATATACTTTATATATGCATGATGTGTAATAAATACAATATATTAAGGAATATTTTGCGAATATATGAAACTTTGATTTGTAAGCCATACTCATAAGAGGCGACTGTCAAGATTGTGGAATTGAAACGTAAGCGTGTTTTGTTTTTGAAATCTTTCCTTGCGTAATTCCAGAATATTTCTTTTGCAATGCGGCGGCTGGTTCGCCAAGCAGAAGGATTGAGTTTACATTCTCTGAACTTTAGGGCAAAGGCAGAGATTCTAATCTCTGAATCAGCTGGCTCATGGAAACGATACTAGCCACTTTTGCTAACCCTTGGAAGTTAATGATCCTAGAATCTTTGGGGAGTTTATTATTAAGGGCTGGACACTCGCTAAGAATGTGCTCGAAGCTTTCTTCTTTCATCTCGCATCTCCCACATAAGTTGTTGGATGTCAGTCCTATACGATTCGCATTTAATGCGGTGAGGCAATGCCCTGTGAGCAGGCCAACCGTCGCTCTCAAGCAGTTTCTGCTAAGCTTGAGCAGTTTCCTACTCTAGCTTGAATCTGGTGATAGCCATAGTGCCGTAACTACCATTGTACAGTCCGTCCTGTTCCATCCATCCGTTCATTCGGATTTCAATTTAGCCCATATGGCCGCATCTTGTTTCTTGTGGCGTCAGCAAGTGACCGCGGTACGGTAATACAGGAGGTGTTTTTAGCTCCTGAATTTCTCCTCGCCATCTCATCAGCTTTTTTGTTGCCTGTGACACTACTATGTCTTATCCCGGCAGAAGTATGTCTTGACTTTTTATTGAAAGCGACTCTGTACGCGCTAACAGTTTTCGAAGAGCGAGAACGGCTACCCTACTGTCGAAATCTTGACCTGAAAACTGCCAGAATTATTGTTTTGGTCATGTGGTCCATATTCTCAGCGACAAGGCCATACCTACTTCGGCATTCTGTAAGAATACAGATGTGACCCCCTTTATTTTTGTTGCATCACATGCCTGGAATTTTGCCGCTCAGCAAGCACTTCTAAGAATGAATCATCCAGAGGCATCAGTTCTTAAAGTACCTGTAATAATTATGCAAATTATTGATCCATAAGCCAAAATCGACCTCACCATATATGTGAATTAGGCCACCTGCAGTTAAGGTCCCAGGTATTGTAGTAGGCATGTCGGCACCAGTTCGATACTTCACAGATCAATTTCCTGTCTAGTATAATGCTCAAATATTTAAGACTTTCCACAAGTTTTAACGTTCTTTCGTTAAGGGTAGGTGTGGTGATAGACGGCACGTTGTGTTTTCTTAATTGTAGTGCAAGTTCAGTTTTTGTCGGGTTTGTTCTAAGACTGGCTTTTCTGACCCAGATTTGGATCTGGTCCAGCGCCGAAGGTGCGACAAGATTTGTGGGAAAGCTCTTTCACAAGTACTACAATGTCGTCAGCATACGCTACGACCTCAAAGCCGATGTTTGACCCTTTAATTCTTCAGAATCTCATTGACTGTCAGCATTTAGAAAAGGGGTAATATAATCCCCCATTGTGGTCCCCAGGAAGGTTGTCTTGATTTGCGTGTTTTTGACGAAGCCCGATGCTCAAGTCATGAGGCTTTTAGATACTCCATATTGGACTAAGCCGTCGATAATGCTCGCAAAAGTGGCATTATTGAAAGCCCCTTCGACGTCTAAGAAGGGTGCTAGCGTGAAATCTTTTTCTTGAAAGGATTTTTCTATTGTTCCGATCACTTTATGTAGCGCCGTCTCCACTGATCTACCCGCTAGATACGCGTGTTGATTAAGACAGAGTCCCGTGACATCAATCGAACTCTTGATGTTTAAATCTACCAGCTTCTTTAGTGTCTTGAGCAGAAAAGATGTTACGCTGATTGGTATAAAATCCTTCATATTATGGTGATTCAACCTACCAGGTTTCAGAATAAAGACCACTTTTGAGCCTCTGTCTATTCCTCAGGCAGTACCTCGAGAAAGAGACATGCAGTAAAATAATATGCTGCAGTTTGAGGATAATTGTTTTATCTACTCTTTGGTGCAGGATAAGTGATATCTCATAACTCACTGTGGCTTTACAATGTCGGACTGTTCCTTTCGCCCACTTTTGACCCCATCTGTTAATTCCTTAATCAATTGTTCGGATGGCTGGTGGATCGTCCACAATTAGTCACTCATTGATGTCGAATTACTTGATTCCGGGATGTGAGTTTGCAGTTTGAGGTTACAACCCGAAAAACTGTTCAAATTTTCCAAATCCAAATAATTGTTTTTCATTATCCCTACAAGATCATTTTCGTTTGAAAATCTAAAGAAATGACAGAAAATACGAAAACTGTCATAGCTGGCAGCTTTATCATAATTGATCTACTGAGTTCCTACCAAATCTGACTCGTTATAAGATCCATCAGCTATATGAATTTCGTTTTGATTTCAGGACTGCATCGGAAGCTATAGGGTAAAATCCTTTTATTTGCTAAAAGCAAACGCTTTATTTATATTTTATTTGTAAGATTCAAGAGTAACCTAATTTTTCAACCATTTTATCATACATGGCTTAGAGTGATGTCCAGCTACTGTGTCAATTTCGTTAAAATATGGTGAGTGATTCGGAACTTATAGAGTAAGAATCAGGTTTCTTCCTCAGTGCTTTTTAAAGATGACACCACTTGCCACAGGAATGTACACATTTTAAAACCACTTCTGTCAGGCTTGGTTCAATTTAAGACCAATACATCGTGTGGATTTCATATTAATCTGATAATCCGATTGTGAGTTCTCGTGAACAGAAGTTTTAAGTGCTCAAAATAGAGTTAATTAATGGCTTATTGTTTTTGTGCAACGCGGAGTTTTGAAAACTTTCATTTGACAGGGTGGTTACAGGATAAAATTTATGTTATTTTTTCAAAAAGCGGTAATTTTTCAGGAGAGTCGATGATTTGAAGGATTTGTTTCACGTGCCTGCCGTAGCTACAGAGTGGCTCACGCACCCATGTATAGTTTTAGTCATGTTTAGTTTTAGTCTACATCAACACTCACTGAAAATTTAGTGATGTTTCTGCCAGAAGTTATGTCAAATCGAAATTTGAAAAAAAATCGTTACCTATTTTCAGGCACTCAGCGCCCACAAATAGTTCTAAATTTACATTTTTTTACGGTGAAACTAAACCCATTATTAGTTTTCATTTCCAATGCCTGCTTCTTACAAAGTATGTCTTTGCATATAAGGGCACATCAAAATTCACTAAAACGCCTATCACCGCCAAAGAGTTAAAGATATCTTAATTTTGGTAAGTCATGGTCAATATCTATTTCAAGTACTAAAATCTAGGGATTACTGCAATCTTAATATTTAATGTATTCAAACAAAAATTATTTCAGAATAAATATAATTGTTTTAAAACTATGGGTACTTTTGAAAAGATCACAGTTTTAAGATAACATCTCTGATATGACGCGTTCAATCGCACAAACTGCTAGTCTGTCCTTAGTCTTGAGTTTCGATTTGAATTTTCCAAACCTCTTTAGGTTCCCAGTGAATAATTATTACAGTACTGTAGTGGTTGAAAATCAGTAGCGCTTAAATTCTGATTGGGCAAATAATTTTATTATTAATTTATTTCCAGTTTCAGTATCGCTAAAATTGTCGTTTAGTGATGAATATCAGTATCGTATAGAGTTTCTGAGCAAGAACTTGTAATACGCTCGCAATTCATAATAAATTTCGATTTCTAATATTGCACTTTAAATCCTATGATGGATGTTCTTTAGGCTATTGTCTGGTTTCAGAGCTTTTGTGGCATAAACTTTCAGGAAAGGTTATTTTCTAATTTTTAATTCAGTCAATGGCAGTAAAGTTAATAAATTTAAAAAAATGTCATGGCTTATGTGACTGTTTGGTTTAACTTCAACTTCTAACACACCCAGAGAGTTCTCATCCAAAACACGATAAACGTCTTAAACAAACTCAAACAGTATGAGAACAATCTTTAATTTCTCATGTGTGCCTTTCGAATGGAAGCAATCGGTCAGTAAGGTCAAAAAATGAAAAGGAAACAATCAGTTCCCGTGACGTTAAAGAAACCTTATCCCCAAAACAATCATTTTTTTTTCTTACACTCATCGCCATCTACTACACATCACGAAACCTTCCCATATCGAATTTCACGAAAAATTCCATTACGCCAAAAAAAAAACTACCACATACACCTATGTATGTCTCTATCTTTCCATTTGATTCGCGAACAATTCCTCAGGTACAAAAACCAGATTTAAATAAACCGTAAAATTATGCTTCGTTGCAGAGGGTAAGCCATTCTACTCGACCATTCCACAAAGATCAGCAACGAAAGGAAAGTCTTCGATTTGCAGAAAACATTCTTTCGATCTCTCATTGCACCAGGTATCGTATCTTGCAATATTAGATACTCATATGTTCAGTGCTCGAGCTGCTGTGGACTGGAGCAACCTGGAGCTTATAGTACCCGCATCGGGCTAAAACCAAAGGAAAATGAGCAACCCAGTGCATTAAGAGTGAATTGATGCAGAAAAAGGAGCGATCAGTTAATGTATTTCATTAGATCACAACCTAAGCTAAGCAAGTACTTAGATACATCTACAGTAGAATTTATTTTGCATACATTTCGTTCACTGTACTCCATACCTTTTTGAATCTTAAGACTCAAGCTTTTAATCCGTTTTGTTCAGTTACTTTGCCTGGAACAAATACTCTCGTACATAGTACACATAATCCAGTGGGATGTAGTTGTCACTTTGTACTATCGATATACACGTGCGATAATATATGTGATACACAATTATATTAAAAGATACACACTTCGCTTTTTAGATGCACTATTGGATTACCACTGAAAGTTTAGTTGCACTAATTAGTAGATTCAACGATGCACTAGGTTTTAATTTAGCACAGATCACTGGATTTTATGTGTAAGAAGATGTTCTTATTTCAAGAGCAGCTCTCAAACACTTGGGGAACATGTTAAACCTATGATCTCTACATTTTTCCGGATCGAATCAAAATCATTCGATACAACCAACCTTTCGCTAAGAATGGAATCGAACTGGAAAACTGTCACTACACGAACTACGACATAACTTTTTTCCTTCACACCACTCGACACGATGGCAACTCGCGATCCAGTCAAAAAAAAAACCAAGCTCTACACCGCAGAGAACAAAACAGCTTGTGACACTTCAACGTTTAACGCTTTTAACGTTCAATCGAATCGTTTCGAATAAGAGCAACAGCGACAATATACCAGCCACCCGGAGCAAGATGTAAAACCAGTCTGTGGATGTTAAGAAGTCTTAAAGTCTTCTAAGACGTTGGAATTTTTGAATTTCACTTCAACCTTACTGCCGAATTGAGCCGAACCCGAATCAAGATCGAGAAGCAGGAGACCTTCTTGAACCGCCAGGCCATGGAGAAACAGAGAGCATCAGTCCAACCTCTATGGTGTTTCCAATGCTATTGAACAAGTCCGAAAGATACATGCATGAGAAATGTATCTACAGCAATGCGAGGAACAGATACAAACGATACAGCACACCGTTCTCAATCAAATTCACTCAGGTGCAAATACGCAGGTAATACTATGGTATAAGCATCAAACGAAGATGGAGTGAAGAAAGAGTGTATACATGCAGTTACACACAAGAAATGTTTCGGCAACATTTTCGCTTAGGGTAATAAGTCGGGAAATGTTGCTGGGTTAATCATTGTTGATACTCTAGGTAGGAACCACAAATATATTCTATCACAAATATATTGTGGATATATTGGTAGTTGCGACAAGGTATAAAAAATGTTTACTGAAATATATAATTTCAGGTATGAATGGTATGAAAAGTAGCAATTAAAACTTTTTAATAAAGACCTAGCTTTCCAAAACATTCAACCCAAGCACGAGCTAGGTGAGTTTTGAAAAGGAAACGATTTTTACAATCATTTAAACTAATTAATAAATTAAAATCATAGCCACCATTTTCCAAAAACAAAAACCATACATTGAATCCAATAAGTTTGGTTACATAATATATGCATACTGAAAATAAAATAAATAATAAACATTAAGTTAATATATCAAGAAATCAAATATAAATTTGAATGATTTTCAAACCGATTTTTCAGTGTGAATTAAACTTGAAAATCTTCTGCTTAAATTATCTTCATACTTACATAGTTTAAAAGTGGGGAAAAAAGTTTTTATTTAATTTCAAACACCCTTTAAAATATTAAAATATCCCACTACAACTCTTTTCGGGACGGGGCGTTGAAGTTGGTAGTGATTTCATTTACAATCATTGCTTGCACGCTACACTACCCATTCTAAGCTAACACCAGTAATGGCCCAAACTGCTCTTTTGAAATAGCAATAGCAGGTGATATTGCTATTTCTAAATAGCAGTTGCTATATCTAAATAGCAGCCGAAGAATAGCAGAAAAAAACGGTATGTTATTTGAACGATAAAATTGCTATGGTACTATGATTTTTATGTGCTAGAGATAGGCTAACTTTTCACCCGCTATGATTCCTGTTCAATTAAGCTATCAGTTCCCAGGTTTCAATGCTTCGCATGAAGCTCAGTTAGCTGAGTCATGAATGTGCAAAAGCCCTGCGTACGAGAAACTATACGCAAAGACCTCAATGTATTGTTATTGCTATTTGTCGGTGTTCTTCGTTGTCTGCTATTATGCTAACTAAATATTATTTGAGGAAAATAGCAGAATAGAAAATGGAAAAATAAACAAATGCAATAAATTGTTTGAAAAATAACACGAAAATTGAAAAGTGTTATATGGTGAAAAGTAAACATATTCAGTGAAAAGTATTAAGCTAAACACTTTAGCTAAAAAGTTAAGTAAGTACGTAATATGCTTTTTACTTAATAAGGAGATAAAAAAGGTCGTTCCCTTAGTCATCGTATATCAGGTACAGGTTCAGCAAAAATAACTTCCCTGTTCCGGCTATTTTTGAAACCCTGCTCACAATGCGGTGTGACTGTTTCTATAACTAACCTCATGGCTGGTGATTGGGGAAAGGAGCGTGGGAACTACAACATTGATCAGCATATTAAAGACAAGGAAGATGCTAGAGATTTGAAATTTAATATGCAGCTCCTCAGAATATTATCATGAGTTATTTAGAATAATGACTTGCAAAGCACTGGCGACACTCTAAGGAACCAAAAGCTTATATCTTAAGGAAGGGACCAGAAAGGTTTCTGAAATGTTTGAAATACCCTTAAATCTGAAAAGGCTAAAAGACACCGCACGGAGACTGTAAGTCATAAGGAGGTATAAAGAAAGGCAAACGAATGATGACAAATCAAGACAACATAAAACTTGTAGAATTTTGAAAATTTATTTGTGTCTTTTATTATTATTCATATAACAATTTTTCCTTTTCATATTGTAAATCTCGGATTTCGTTTTGTGAATCTCGTTAAGCTTCTACTTTGGTATATCAAGTAATTGAAATTTAAAAGCTCGAAGCTCAAAGGAAATTCACAAAACCAAACTCAATTGTAGTCTATCTTCAGTATAATCCACGTGATCCCATGATAATCTCTTCCCATTTCCATTGACATTTCTGCTGACAAGGGTTATCCAGTCACATGAAATTGTTTTCTGGAACCCAGTCAATGAAATTCCGTTTTCATTTGGTCAGTATTCAGATATAGTTGCTTCCTATTTGCATCGTGGGTAGAATCTAGCCGATGCCACAGCTCCGAAACGTACTTTTTTTGAATAGTAATGGCATGCTAACGTTATTTTCATGTTCCACCATTTGATTCTTCCCTGTTCCAGTTCCAAGTTAAAACAATGATGGCTTAACAGAGTCATTCCGAGTAGGAATATCCACTCATCGATTATATCCGCTACTATTTATTTATTTATTTATTTATTATTGTTTAAATCAACAGATTCAAATCCAATTAGAGACTAGACAAAGAATTAACTTAAAAGAAAAAACACAAGAAAAGAATGAAAATAAGATAAGGTACAATAAAAAAATCAAGCCTTACTTAAAGACCGGTGAAATGTTGAAGAAACTTCACGGAGGAGCTTCCGATAGATACCTGGGAGTAAATGATACTTTGGTCAAAATAATAGAACAATTCTGCTAGCTTCATCTACATGATGATTGTGCCACCAATCTACTGTTTTTGCTTGGAGTAAAGCCCTACAACGTAGATCTAATGCCCATGGTCCAATGACAACTGCAACTGAAACTAGTACTGCATTCAAATTAGAACACAGCAAATACAATCGGAAACGGCACAACTGCAAAGTTACGGAATAGGATTAGGTCTATACCAACTAAAACTGAAAAGTTGCAGTTGCAATTGGCCCTCAGCCATATATTTGCATATGTTCTAACTGACCTGCATACTAGTTTCAATTTCAGTTGTTATTGGACCATGGGCATAAAGGCGAGGCTCAGCAATGTAATATTGACCACCGTTCGGCAGATACGCTATTGGTATCGCCGGGTCTTTATGTAATCAGCAAATTTCAACCGAAACATCATTTTGGTCATCACAATCTTTAACGAGTGGCTTGAAAAATACGCCATTGAAAATCAGATACCCACGACTGAAGCTGCAAAAATTTTTAAGAATTGGTTGAGTGAATTTGGAGTACCTTGTGAGTTCCAATCTGATCCAGGACACAATTTCAAGTCTAAAGTGTAACAGGTGGGCAAATTGAATGGACCAAGTGAAACCACTTTTCTTCTTCCTTTAAAAGTTTCCGCCCTTTGTACATCCCCTTGAGGTTCTTTCTCTTCCTTCTTCACTTTCTCCAACCCATACAAATCCGATGAGATTTTGAGAAGTTGAGAATTTATTGCGCAGCCTTGATCCGCATTTCGGCGGTGGATCTGGTTGTACTTTCAGTTTACATGGGTAGACCATGTCTTTCTCATTTGTAATTTGAGCCTATCATCCGGTGTTTTTCCTTCTGCCTGGACAATTTCTAATATCTATCGAATTTTCAAAACTGGCGATGTTTCCTTCGTCCCCAATAATTGACCTATTTTCCTTCTCTCTTGTGTCAGTAAGGTTCTTGGAAAAATAGTCTTCTCTAGAATATATACCATGATTACCCCACCCTTTCTCAGGAACAGCATGAGCTCGAGAGGGCTAAGCCTAGTTTGACTAACCTCATCCTCTTTTTAAACACAGTTGGCCTTGCCTTAGATCGTTAGGATTAAGTGGACGTATTGTAAACCGATTTTTCAGAAGACTTTGATAATTTTATAGACAATAGATATAGACATAGATTGTTTCTGGATAAAGTCAGGAAGATTGGTTTTTTCGAGTCACTCATTTTTTGGTTTTCATGCTTCTTCAATAATCGTGTTTGTAAAGATCCTATTAACAACCTTTCCTCTTCTCCCTTTCATTCTTCTTCTGGAATTCCATCAGAGTCTATACTTGGTCAAATACTCTTCTTGATTTTTATCAATAACCTTCTTTCCGTTATCAATTCCCCTTGTTTACTGTATACTGATGATCTAAAACTGATCCGAGTCATCAGGTCAGCTCATGACTGTAATCACCTTCAAAATGATTTGTCTGCCCTTCTTTATTGGTGTAACTGCAATTCTTTGACCTTGAATATTAGCAAATTACCTTTTCTCTCTCAAATCCTTTTCTATTTCATTCTTTTATTCATTTTCCAACAATTATCTATCAGTTAATCAATTCAGAGACTTGGGCGTGACTTTGAATCCAATTTTTTTTTTGTAATATCTTTATTAAACTGGTACCTTTGCAATGCAAAGAGTTTGAAAACCAAAGAAAAGTGGCTACGCAAGTTGTTTTCTTTTACGTTAGAGATGGAAGATCTAACGGGTCAGTTCTTTTCAATCGCTGAAATTTACGATAGGTTAGTATTTTTCTTGCCAACTTGTTGGGGTGATGAGGGAGGGTTACAATATATCTTACACTGCGGTTCTTAATTTCATCGGCAAATCGTCTCGATCCGCTGGTCTTTGTGGAGATTAGCGTTGCGGAAGTATCACGGGGCTCTGGTGATAGATCGACGTATTCTTGATTGGGTCATCTGGATGATGTTGATGTTTGACGGGCGAGCTGCTCCCCATATTTGTAAGCCATAGGTCCAGATTGGCTTTAAAACAGACTTATAGACGAGCACTTTAGAGTCGAGAAAAAGTTTCGACAACTGAGCATTCATTTAAAGTTTATGAATTTGAGCTTCAATTGTTGACTTTTAGCTTCAATGTGCCGTTTCCAGGTGAGTCTCCTGTCAATGTGCATTCCGAGATACTTCACTTCGTTGCTTTGAGGTATTGCTACATTGTTTAGATATACTTGAAGGCGAGTCAGTTTTAGCAATGTGAAAGTAAAGTCGATGCATTTGGATTCGTTCATTCTGATTCTGCATTTTGCTAGCCATTCTTCATGAAGTGAGATGTGGGCTTCCAGTGTCTGGGATACCATAACTAGATCTGAGTCAGTACATAAAATGGCAACGTCATCTGCAAAGGTAGCTGTAGTTGTTTTGTCGCTCATTGGGGGATCAGATGTGAAGATTGTGTAAAGCACCGGTCCCAAACATTTCCTTGAGGTACACTTGCATGCACACTATGTTTAGTGGTAGAATAGCTTTTGTATCTCACCTGCAATGTGCGGTCGGTTAGGTAGGAGGATTGTATTTCATGGAAGCTTTTCGGAAGTTTGATTTAATTTGAAGATCAATCCTTCATGCCTGATTTTATCGAAAGCTTGAATTACATCTAGAAAGATTGCTGAGCATTGATATTAGATGGAAAGTCGCATGTTGCCAAAATAAAAGGTTTGAAAACCTGGCTTTCTCTGCGTCACTCTTGGCTCATTGTCCATTGGCGGTTCTAAATGGGGCTTCCCTGATGGTAGGTTTGTTTATTTTTTTGACCGCTTTCCACAACGAATAGCCGCCATTCTTAGTAGGAATGTGGTTTTCCAAGAATGAGTGGAGCTTTAGCTCGTAGTCCTGCGCAAGTGCCAGCCTGAGCTCACTAGAAGCTTTGTTAAGTCGTGCTTTAGTGTGAGGAGACCTGTACAGCTGCCAATTTCTTCGTGCCAGTCTTTTTTCCTGTACAAGGATTTTAATTGATGTAGAGTATATTGTTTTTCGAGTTAAGGGGTGGAGTTCAATTTTAGGTGTTGCGGTGTCAAATGCCTCAAGAACTTGCTTATTGAAAAGAAAAACACCAGAATTGAACTGTTCCGGTGATTTGAGTGATGCTGTTAGAAATATTGAATTGGTGAGGTATCGTATGAATGCATTCCAGTTAGTTTTGCTCGTATATAAACGCTTACAGCAAGCAAAGTGGGGTGACATATCCAGAGTAATGATAACAGGAGAGTGATCTGAAGACAAATCAAAAAGTGCTTCTGGTTTTGCGGAGTTTGGAGGTAATCCCTTCGAGATTGCGAAGTCTATGAGTTCCGGAATTTTGTTGGTGTCTGACGGCCAATACGTTGGCGGGCCGGTTGAGATATGCATCAAACCATAGGTTTGCAGTGTATCGAACAGTGCTTTGCCCCTAGGTGCTATGAGTCGAGATCCCCAAAATGTGTGTTTCGCGTAAAAGTCGTCAGTCACGATGAATTTTGTTCCCAGTGGTGAGAAGAAGCTTTCGAATATTGCCTTTAAGATGTTGTGCCTCGGTGGACAGTAGATGGACGAAATTACAGTCTCACTCGACTGTTCACGTAGACAAATGGATATCGCTTGGATGAATTCTTCGCTGAGTTCTTCCAAAGGATCACGGAGCTGATGTTTTTTAAAAAGTATTGCACACCTGCCTCTAGCCTTGCCATCTGGGTGTTTTGTATCATAGAAGATGTAGCCATGGGTGTTGAATTTATTATTTTTCCCGTGAAGTGGGTTTCCAATATGAAGAACACATTAATGTCGTGAGTTGACACAAAGCATGCTATTTCCGCTTTATGATGGACAATGCTATTTGGATTCCAATGGGCGATCTTGAATGAATTCATTTACTGTTAATAAGAAATTGGAGCAACATGTTTTGATTTTTAATTAAAATTTAATTTCTACACTCAGAAAAATGTCATTTAATAGAATCAAATTTAAATCAAAGGTTGAAACCACTTTGAAATAAAATGCGAATCTTATTCAATTCCACAAAATTCATATTTGAATCCTTTTGATTCAAACATGTTCAAATATGATTCGGCACCGTATACGTTTCTTTTTAATTCAATGATGAAAAATTTTGATTTCAAAATAAAATTTTTATAATAAAGTGGAATTCAAATAAGATTCGCTTTTTATTTCAAAGTGATTTCAACTTTTGATTTAAAGTGATTCTAAAAAAGTGTTAAGTGATGAAATTTTTCTGAGTGTATGTTTCGAAAGTCCCTGCTAAAGACTCCTGAGTCTCTGGATTGGTCCTTCGTTGTGTCCGCGAATATGCTTATCAAGTATGGTCTCCACGTTTCCTATACTTTTCTGAGACCATCGAGTGTGGGCAGCGAAGGATCACACGTTCTTTATTCTTTAAATTTAACATCCCTTATCATTCATGTGTCCTGTCGTCTATCCTCTTTACAAATTCCTGCCTTGGAGTCACGCCGACTGTTGCTTGACGAGTGCTTTTTGTTCAAATCGCAGCGAGAAATTCTATCTGGCTTCGCCGATTCGATCCGATTTTGCGATTTGTTACGAGTCAGCAGGTTTGAGGAAATTTTCAATGTTCCTTTCACGCGTACAAATTTGTACTTCTCTTCACCGCTTGTAAGAATCTCTAGACGTCATAATGATTTTGGGCTTGGTCCTCTGCCACAATCGTTCTTTACATTTAAAAGACGTATGAAACTATGCATACTCGACCTAAACGTTGGATTTTTGAGCTATGTTGCTTTTATCTTTTTGCAAAATATCAATTTTGTTTTTGTAATTTTTATTTCTCATTTAATTTTCATAAATGGAATTTGTATTCTGTTGTAATGAATTATGTAAATAAATAAATAGATTCCCTGTTTGGACTCTGATAAGTAGGAAGGAGCCTTTAGAAACTTACAGGGGAAGTAACAAGTTCTGCTAAATTTTTTTAAGAGAGATTTTTACAATCAAGCTTCTATCACCAGCTACGACTGGAGGAGTGTATTTATTCACTTGGAAACTCTGACCAGAAATATTTGCAGGCCTTAATTCCGGCACTCTTTTTTTGCATAAATTGTGCATATGTGAGGGATGCTATTCCGCTACGACAGCGTATTGGGCCTTTGGACGGTTTTAATGAGAGTTTTTTGACACGTACTTTGAAACTCAAATTCAATTTCAAAATCTAAACTACTATATGTCATAAAATTAATCAAAAACTTTTTATTTTGCAACAAACGTAATAAATAACTAGCCCCAACCTAACCTCAAAATGTCCGCATCGGATAGTGAAAGCTCATTTTCACCATCCTCATGCAACGAAGAAGAAGAAGAACCGTTTCAAGAATCTACGCAAAACAAACTAAAATTTTATACATCTGATGAAATTGTGATTCATAATAGTCCTGATGATTTTTGGGTGATTGTTAATAATGTGGTATTCGATTTGACGTCGATGATTCGAGAAAAACCAAAACCACTGAGTGCGGTGAGTTTTTCATTATAAAAAGGATTAAATGGAAAAAGCTAAAATAAATCAATTTTTGCTATAGACTATGAAATACTTATTAGCATTCGGAGGGAAAGATCTAAGCTCATATTTTGATGAAACTGGGATGCCTAAGTTACAGGTTTCGACGTTTACAGGCAAAAAAGTTCCAATATTTCCAGCAGCGATGGAAAAACCAGAAGAAGGTGGTATTAGCTTTTATTCGCTATTAATTGTTTCCCATAATTATTTATTTATAAGAAATTTATTTATAGAAGTTTTGATTCGTGTTGTGGTTTAGTTAAAAATTGGATCTTTTTGCAGAAAAATTCTGGTGGGAAGACGAGAAATATCAAGTTGGCAGGCTAACTCGACTCGAGAGGCCAATTCGTGTTATCAATACACTTACAGGTAAGATTTCCTTCTTCTTTGTATTGTATTTGATCACCAAACGAATATTTTGTTCCGTAGCGAAAGTTCATAAAATGGTTGTCTGTGACGAGGACACCATTGCTGATATTCAACTGAAATATCGAAATTTATACAATCATCACGCAGGAAGTTATACATGGAGAAAGAACTTTAAAGATGTAATTTAATTAATAACTCCTAAGAGCTTTTGTTTTATGTTTATTGAGTTCTTTTGCGCTTTATTTTCCTTAAAGAGTTACATTTTTTAAGTACCATCTGCTTTTCACACACTCCCTTTCTCTATTTGTACTCGTATGTTCAAGTGTTTGATTGAATTTGAATTTAAATTGTCCTTTTCAATGATGAATTCTCTGTTGCTATAGATTTATCAGGTATTTTATTCATTAATTTTTGGATTTTAATGTTATTTCACTTCTAGGGAAAACCATCAGGCAGATTATACTTAAATAAAACATTAACAGAAAATGGAATACTTCCACTGAAAAATGATATTGGGCCAGCCCCGGCATTTTGGTTGTATTTCAATGATGATTTTACTATAGCTTGAAGAAATTATGTGGTCATGTGCACACCTAAGTAATTTTGTAGTTTTATAAATATGTTTCATATCTACAAGAGAAATAAAAATCATAACTGTTGCTAACTTTTTGGCTAGTTAAGAATATATTTTAATCTTTATATTGTTTTTTTAAATATGAAAAAGTACTTGCGTAAAAATATAACCATCCATTATATCTAGACGTAGACCATCTAAAGCGTCACTTCTGTTTTTTTTTTAATAATATTTAGTATTTTGTTCTGATATAGACTTCTGCTAAGAGAATATGGTTATTGGGGGCGCTAGTATTTTTGCATCCTCCAAACATGCTCCAAAGTCACATTTGTATTACGGAGAAGTATCTGGAGCCACCTATTCGAACAACCAAGCAATGATCGGCCAGAATATCCTAGCGAGCGATCAACTAGACGATAGTGTTCGTTTATTATCAGTACTATTCTAAACATTTGACGGTTACCTGTAAGAATTCCCTCTACGAATTTATGTAGTTAGTCTGAACAAGCGATTTAAAGGATACACAGCAAAGAATAGCTAATTATTGTGAATGTTGAGTTGTGAGAGTTATATGTACGTGAACGTTATTCAAGTTTTAGTAAAGCAAAACTGTGTTTGGATTGCAAAACAAACTGTTTCACTTTAACAACACAGAATCTCGAAAACTATGTTTCAGGAAAAACATAAGAATTGGTGTCAGAAGTTGGATTGTTTTGCGTTTGCGAATAGAATAACTGACTTTGGCGTACTTTAGCAAAATTAATTTTTCAAATACGTGAACTTTGGATGGGTACGGTCTAAACATTTCGATAAAATTATGAGAAAAATAGTGAACTTAGTAAAGAACAATGCCAAAGTAAGTGAATGAATTCACATGAA